>CP106729.1:42409980-42979882 GCA_025506655.1 Gossypium rotundifolium | reverse complement strand
TGGTGGCCAAGTTAAGGATTCTTGGCCTAGTAATTTCGGCTATAAAAGGATGAGACTAGGGCCATTCATTATTCATTCTCCTCTCTTTTCCTCCGCCAAATATTCTTCTTGAGCATCCATTCTTTTCTTCTTTTCTTTTAGCCTCCTAGCCGATTTCCTTCTAAGCCTATTATTCCTCTCTTCTTTCATCTTTGAAACCAAATACATAAGGGAATCATAGCCGATTGTTCATCAAGTCTCTAAGCCAAATCTCAAGAAGGTTGAAGTGAAGGTGCAATCGATTCCTTCAAATAAGGGTAAGATCCAAGTTTAGTTTTCCATTCTTTTATATTCTAGACTTATTAAAATTTAGAGACTAATTTCGATTATTAATCTTGGTAGAATCATGGAAGAAGAAATTCTTTTCCGAAGGTACACCATAGGCCACGTGTTCCCTAGTTATTCGGTGAATTTTGGATTTAAGATCCACAAGGTAAGTACCTAAAAGTATTCGCCAAAGCTTGTATGATTATCTAGATCAATTCTTTAATTATTAAAAAGCGAAAACTAACCCATATTGAGATTCAAGGTTGGCGAATATCGTAAAGGAAAAATAAAGTTTTGGATTTGTGTAAACACCAAATCGGCAAAGGTGAGTCTCTACAAATCCTACTAGGATTTGGTTTTGTTTTAAGCCAAAAGGGTTTATTAATGTGTTTTATTTGGTGGGTAGAATATAGGAATTAATAGATCTAAAGTTAGATCGGGATTTTCGAGATCTCAAGGAACCTTAATAAGCAAATCGGTGTGTACCCTTACTACCTTCGATATTTTATGGCTAGATATTTTAATATAAGATATGAATAATAATGTGAATATGGCTATGTACCACAAATGTGGCAAAAAGTACCTGTATGTTTCCTACTTACGATAGGATTGTGAAAAATGTTATTTAATAACATGCGAATATATGAATATGAACATGAATTTAAGTTATGCAAAATATATGTTTTTGGGGCATTCGGGTTTTATGTGAAAGGGGGAAAACAGGTGTTGACTTCGGTCTCACCAACGAAGGTGTTGACTTCGGTCTCACCAACGAAATATGTTGACTACGGTCACATTTCGAAATTTTGGTAACTTCGGTTACAACAGTGTCTAATGACACAACGTTAAATTTGATTATAGTGTCTAAAGACACAACGTGGAGAGTAGCGGATGGAGGGTTGACTTAGTAGTCCCCACGGTGTGCAGGTTGGTACGGGGGAGTGTAGTGGATGGCTAATTAGGATTGGGTTTGGGTTGCATCATAATTTCATTAACGTATGAGCTTAATGATTTGAACATGAATGCCTGATTTATTGAATGATAGTATTGTGTGCACATTGAGTCTTGACTCACCCCATTGTGGGAATTATTTTTCAGTGATGAGCGTGATGGACGAGCTAGGTAGACCATGAGGAGGCCATGCATCACTTGAAGAATTTATTCGTAATTTGGACTTTATTTAATTTTAATACTTTTTAATTTTATTTTGGGTTTACTTGATGTAATAAGGCCATAAGGCCCAAGTGGATTATTCTTTGTTTTTACATTACTTTTTAATATTTTGCTAAGAACTATTTTGGACATGTTACATCAAATTGGATTTACAAGATTAAATAAATGGGTTTTCAATCTAAGCCCAACTCAAAATAATAGTTTTTCAAATGAAAAAAAAATCTACAATTTTCTCTAAGTATCGAATGTTTTTGAGATCGGTTTACTTTAGGAACATACCAGATTCGGTCCATTCTCGTGGTAGTGTGTGGGTGTTTCATTTAGTATCGAGCCAGTTCAAACTCTACCTATGGCCTAAGGCCCAAAATGTTTTTAAAATGAGGCCAAATGAGTTTTTTTAAGTATTTTTACAAATGGATGTGTACTAAGACATGGCCCTAAGTCTCCAACCATGATCCACCGGTAAGTACCCCTAACTATCGTGTGATTATGTGAATTATAGAAGGGTAGAAAAGGAATGGAACGTAGAATAGCATGATAGGAACTTGAACCCTAGGATTAGTCTACTCAAACACAAATACATAAGACTTAATACACTAGACAAACACTGTGATTAAGTCACCGAGCTAGGGTGTGGTAGCTGTTGCAGCATGTCTAGGAGTTGATTCAAGAAGAGCTTGGTATTTAAGCAATCCTAGTGACTCACCTCCTCTTTACTCGAATCCTACAGTGCGTAAGTAACTGTTCACCCTAACCAAGAGGACTTAGTCTCGGGCTAAACCCAATAACTAAAACCCGAAAGGGACTAGCCGTATTTTATGGAAACCCTAATTTTAAAATTTCTAAATTACCCTCTTGATTTGAAAAGAATATTTTATAAATTTTCCTAAAATATTTCGATTTACAAATTTACTAAAATACCCTTAGTGGTAAAATTACAAAATGCCCTTAGTTTATAAAATGTTCAACTACTCAACACTTTACCAAAATTTCATTATTTTATAAACATTCAAAACCCTAATTTGTAAAATATCAAAATACCTTGATTTTGGAAAATTACAAAATTGCCCTAACTTACAAAATTACCAAAATGACCCTAATTTCCAAAATTTTGCAACTTCATCGTCTTTGGAAAATAAATTTCTCAAAAGAACCCTCAAAGTTTTGCAACTTCGAAATATCCCTGATTTATTAAAATTTTACAATTTACCCCGATTTGTGGAAAAATTACCAAAATACCCCAATGTCCAAAAATTTCAAATACCTCGGATTTCAAAATTTTCCAAAATACCCAGAACTTAAAAGGACCAAAAATACCTTGTGACAAAATCACCAAGGAACCTTATTTTGACAAATTATGAAAATACCCACAGGACAAATTACGAAAATACCCCGGGTAGTGGAAAAACAACAAATGAAAAACTACTAGCGTTTCTCCGAATGAACTAAGGTTCATAATTGTTTGATGGATGTGAGAATGAATGAAAAGACTGTGCATGTATGAATACGAAGAACCACTTGTAAAAAAAATTCTTTCCATAAAACTTCTTCGGTTAATCGCTGAAACAAAATTTTTTAATACATAAAACTTCTTAATCGATTAAATCGCGACGTTAGAAATGAGTTCTAAGGAACGTGAACTTAGAGAATGTGCCTAGAAAGTATGATAGTTCTTTAAGATCGAGTCTTGACAATAGCGTGAGTGTGGTCGGTTAGACTGCACGGATGAACGATAGTAAGTAATTTCGAGGACGAAATTATTTTAAGGGGTAGAACTGTAACATCCTAGATTAGGGGTTATCGTTAGTGCATAATTCATGAGATAGCGGATCGATTAGGTGTTGGATGTGTTCAAGAGTTTCAAGAACCCTAAGATGAAAGAAAATGAAAGGAAATGTAAGGAAATGTAAGGAAATGTAGGAAATGTAAGGAAATGAAAGGAAATGAAAGGAAATGAAAGGAAATGTAAGGAAATGTATGGAAATGTATGGAAATGTATGGAAATATATGGAAATGTAAGGAAATGTCTGAAATGTATGGAAATGTGTGGAAATGTAAGGAGATGTATGGAAATGTAAGGAAATGCTTTAGAAATGTTAAGTTTTGGAAACTAAACTAAAATAGGAAAGTGACCATTTTGGAAACCAAGTAAATTAGGAAAGTGAACATTTTGGAAACCAAGCCAAAATAGGAAACTAAACATTTTGGAAACTTGGAAAATCAGAGCATGAAAATTTTGGAAACTTAAAATGACCCCTAATGTCGAATTTTAGAGCCCAAAGGGGAACTTAGGCCAAGTGACCCTAAAATATAAAGTACATGACATTTGCCCCAATAACGAACTTGGAAATGTGGCTCAAGATGCCACCTAAGGTCTTAGGAAATGGCCCAAATACAAGAGGTTTTGGGCTCGAGTTTGAGGAAGCAAATAATGAAGGCTTTATTTTTGCTTCCGGAAGGTGAGGTGGACTGCATGGGTTTCTAGAAAAGGAAGAGTTTTATTCACATAAATATGTGAATAATAAGAGAGAAATAAAGGAGTTTTATTCACATAAATATGTGAATAATAAGAGATAAATAAAGGAGTTTTATTCACATAAATATGTGAATAATAAGAGATAAATAAAGGAGTTTTATTCACATAAATATGTGAATAATAAGAGATAAATGAAGAATTATTCTTTAATTAGGAAAATAAGGAAGAGTGGTGGCCAAGTTAAGGATTCTTGGCCTAGTAATTTCGGCTATAAAAGGATGAGACTAGGGCCATTCATTATTCATTCTCCTCTCTTTCCTCCTCGCCAAATATTCTTCTTGAGCATCTATTCTTTTCTTCTTTTCTTTTAGCCTCCTAGCCGATTTCCTTCTAAGCCTATTATTCCTCTCTTCTTTCATCTTTGAAACCAAATACATAAGGGAATCATAGCCGATTGTTCATCAAGTCTCTAAGCCAAATCTCTGAAGGTTGAAGTGAAGGTGCAATCGATTCCTTCAAATAAGGGTAAGATCCAAGTTTAGTTTTCCATTCTTTTATATTCTAGACTTATTAAAATTTAGAGACTAATTTCGATTATTAATCTTGGCGAATCATGGAAGAAGAAATTCTTTTCGAAGGTACACCATAGGCCACGTGTTCCTAGTTATTCGGTGAATTTCGGGATTTAAGATCCACAAGGTAAGTACCTAAAAGTATTCGGCCAAAGCTTGTATGATTATCTAGATCAATTCTTTAATTATTAAAAAGCCGGAAACTAACCCATATTGAGATTCAAGGTTGGCCGAATATCAGGTAAAGGAAAAATAAAGTTTTCGGGATTTGTGTAAACACCAAATCGGCAAAGGTGAGTCTCTCTACAAATCCTACTAGGATTTGGTTTTGTTTTAAGCCAAAAGGGTTTATTAATGTGTTTTATTTGGTGGGCCGAATATAGGAATTAATAGATCTAAAGTTAGATCGGGATTTTCGAGATCTCAAGGAACCTTAATAAGCAAATCAGGTGTGTACCCTTACTACCCTTCGATATTTTATGGCTAGATATTTTAATATAAGATATGAATAATAATGTGAATATGGCTATGTACCACAAATGTGGCAAAAAGTACCTGTGCGTTTCCTACTTCGATAGGATTGTGAAAATGTTATTTAATAACATGCGAATATATGAATATGAACATGAATTTAAGTTATGCAAAATATATGTTTTGGGGCATTCGGTTTTATGTGAAAGGGGAGAACAGTGTTGACTTGGTCTCACCAATGAAGGTGTTGACTTCGGTCTCACCAACGAAATATGTTGACTACGGTCACATTTGAAATTTTGGTAACCGGTTACAATAGGTGTCTAATGACACAACGTTAAATTTGATTATAGTGTCTAAAGACACAACGTGGAGAGTAGCGGATGGAGGGTTGACTTAGTAGTCCCCACGGTGTGCAGGTTGGTACGGGGGAGTGTAGTGGATGGCTAATTAGGATTGGGTTTGGGTTGCATCATAATTTCATTAACGTATGAGCTTAATGATTTGAACATGAATGCCTGATTTATTGAATGATAGTATTGTGTGCACATTGAGTCTGTTGACTCACCCCATTGTGGGAATTATTTTTCAGGTGATGAGCAGTGACGGACCGGGCCGGTAGACCATGAGGAGGCCATGCATCACTTGAAGAATTTATTCAGAATTTGGACTTTATTTAATTTTAATACTTTTTAATTTTATTTTGGGTTTACTTGATGTAATAAGGCCATAAGGCCCAGTGGATTATTCTTTGTTTTACATTACTTTTTAATATTTTGCTAAGAACTATTTTGGACATGTTACATCAAATTGGATTTACAAGATTAAATAAATGGGTTTTCAATCTAAGCCCAACTCAAAATAATAGTTTTCAAATGAAAAAAAATCTACAATTTTCTCTAAGTATCGAATGTTTTTGAGATCGGTTTACTTTAGGAACATACCAGATCCGGTTCAGGCTCGTGGGCCGAGTGTGGGGTGTTTCAAAGCCACAAAGGTAACCCATGGTGAGGGCACCTTCTCAACAAATCCTTGTATCTCTCCCATGCATCATATAGCGTTTCTAGATCCATCTGCACAAAAGAAGAGATATCATTCCTCAACTTGGCTATTTTGGCTGGCGGAAAATTTTTTAATAAAAATTTTTCGGTCATTTGGTCCCATGTAGTGATTGATCCTCGTGGAAGAGAATTCAACCACAGTTTGGCTTTATTCCTCAAACAAAAGGGAAATAACCGAAGATGGATGGCATCATCAGAAATGCCATTTATTTAGAAGGTATCACAGAATTCTAGAAAATTTGCTAAATGAGTATTTGCATTTTCGTCTTGCAAACCATCAAATTGAAATTTTTTTTGAATCATTTGAATAGTATTAGGTTTCAGTTCAAAATTATTAGTAGCAATAGCAGGCCTAAAAATACTCAATTCAGATCCTGTTAAACTAGGTTTAGCGTAATCATACATAGTACGAGGAGCGGATTTTGATTTATCGAGTTTGCGAAAACTATAGGAGGTAGCGGATTGTTATCGACCATCTCTTTGGTAGTATTGGTTTCGTCTTCTTGCTCTTCTTCTATGTAATTTAAACTTCGCCTTATTTCTTTACGATTTACGCTAATGATTACCTTCAATATCACCGTCAGAAATTAAGGTCTGTTGGGTTCCTTCTAGCCATAAACTAGAGGTACCGCCAGAACAAATAAAAGAAAAAATTAGCAAAGTTAAATTTAAAATAAAAAATAAATGTAAATTACAAAAATAAAAATAAAAATATGGCTAAAGTAATAAAAATTTTGTGTTCCTAATATTTTGGTTCCCCGGCAATGGCGCCAAAAACTTGATCGTGCTCATGATAAGTCTTAATATTTATATATGAATGATCGAGCCTAGAAACTAACTATCACCACGATTGAGGCAAGTGTACACGCTTAACAAGAGTATAGCTTAGTGGTAAGACCGGAATGTTGAACCCAAAGAAACCAAAAGTACTAATCTTGACTCTTTTTTATTATCTAGCCTAAAATAAAAGAGGATAAATGTTTATTTAACTAATTACTAAGCTAAAGATTCCAACACGAGAATGAATAGGAAAATACTTTTGGGAAAAATCAATTGATCAAGATAATACCCGAGGAAGAATCCACTTAGACTTTACTTGTTAATTAACTCTGAACCAGACGATTTATTCACTTGACTTGATCCATAGAATTCCCTAATATATATTAATACCTCTTTCGAGGCTACTAACGTCTAACCCTAGGTTGATTAATTGAAATCTCTTTCTAATGAAAACCCCTAAGGTTGCATTAACTCGATCTATGGATTCCCATATTAGGTTTGACCCTAATCCGATAGATTTTCGTGGTACTATTTTTAGGAGTGCGATCAACTCCGCTTAACTATGCTAGATCTACTCTTAAACAGGGACTTTTGCTCCATTTCCTAAGTACATCGATGCTTGAATCAATATCCTGAAATATCAAAACAAGAATAAAGGACACATAATTAAGAACAAATCAAATATTTATCATATAGTTTAGAAAACAATAACAAGATTCGTTTTAGGTTTCATTCCCCTCAGGTATTTGAGGGGTTTAGTTCATGCTTATAAAAGAATACATATCAGAGGAAAAATAACAAAACATAAAGAAAACCCTAAAACCCCCTGAAGGAATTGAAGGAGAGATCCTCAGTCTTGAGTGTGATTCCGGCTTTTGAGATGGATCAGCTGGCTTTCTTTGAGTAACTTCCTATATTCAGCCTTCTCTGGCTGCCTCAGGCCACATTCTCTTTTAGGATACACTTAGGGTGTTTATATAGGCTTTCGGAATGTCTTTCTTTTCCTCTAAGTATCCTTTTCTGAGTAGAATTAAAACAGGTCACGGCAGGGACACGCCCGTGTGGCACGCCCATGTAAATCGAGTCCAAGTCGTGTTTGGGTCTGCTTAAGAGGCACGGCCGTGTGGCTTGGGCCCAGGCCGTGTGAGTTTCAAACTTTGGCCCATTTTCTCTGTTTTTAGCCCATTTATCGTTCTTTTTATCCTCCTATGCTCTCTCAAGTATAAAACGTGAAAACAAAGGATTAGGAGCTTCAAATTCCATAATTAAAGGGATAAATCATCCAAAAGTATGCTAAATACGGGTTTAAAATATGTTTAAATTACGGTTTATCAACCCCTAAAAATTTCGCTCCATTCGACCGGAGTCATTCTAAGATTGACCCTCGGCCCACTACACCAGTATTAGATCCAGCAACCCTCTCTAAAATGCAGAGCATAGCTTGGGATAGGGCATCATCCCCAGCTGCTCGATCGTAAGACCCTGTCTCAGTCACCGATGCAGTTAGTGCTTCCCTAGTAGGCATGTGGCTTGATGTCGAAGACCCAGCCCGAGCATTTCCCCAGCCTCTAATGTAGCCCTATTTTCCCCTTCCGCGAGTACTTCTTATGCTCATTTCTATATACGCTTTATCTGTTTTAAAAGTCTTATGCATCAGATTATAATTTCAGTAATTATTAACATAATGTGTTATGAAAAAAGTCATTAGGGTTTTATTTTTGCAGATCGAGATCTCACTACAGTTTTTAGTCTTCTACGGTCTCAGTTTCCTCTATCTAAAGTTTCACAGTATGGTTCTACTATCCATAGTAGTTTTTCAATATAACGTCTCGTCTATAACAGTAAACGGTATTAGAGAACTTACAGATTTGGCACCGGAGACTCTGTGTGCCACACTTGTGAATCTTTTCAAAACGTTTCAAATCTTTAGAATCCACTTTCAGAAAAATTTTTCAAAAATCTATTCCACAGCCAAGTTTTGCAACCTGTCTCTTCTACCACTAAATGTAACACCCTAAACCCGACCTAGACGTTACAACCGAATCTGACTTGTCACATCAAAGTGTCTTTCGAAATCAAGGCTTGTTGATGGGGAACCATTTCTAAGTTAAAACCCATTTAGCTTTTATTGCCTGGAAAAAACATTTGGTAAGTTATCTTATTAAGTTTGAAAAATCACTTATTAAAATGATTGCCATGTTGGTTACTGTTGGTTCTTTAATTGATTTAAATCCGCGGAAGCTACTCTAATTAAAACTAACTTGAAGTTTGAAAAAAGCCTGCTTGTCTCTAAAATAGTTATTATTTTTAAAAACTTGTTTGTATCAGTTTGGCAGTTCAAATAAGAAATTAAAAACCCAATTAAAAAGAAATTAAATCCACCAAAGGCCTTATTACATAATCGAGAACCCAATATAAAATTTAAATAACTAAGTCCAAAACAAAATATTAACGAATGTGTGCCACCTCCGAATCCTCATGGCTCCAAATCGCTCTAAGCACGGGATTACCATGCGCAGTTAAAAGAAAGGGTGAGTTTATGAAACTCAGTGTGTAATCCCCTATCGTTCAGTCAGCAATATATGCAATAACAATCTGGGCCTGAGCCCTATCCAATAATAGTACAGTGTGGGCCTTAGCCCATTACAATAACAATGTGGGCCTAAGCCTAATATAGTATCAGTATGGTGCAAATATGCAACCCAACCCAATCCAACCAATACACCACCGTACCAACCAACACACCATGTGGGATAAAATCGACCCACCCAGCCAACACACCAATATTGCAGTATAGCTACCAATAATAATAACGCAGCAGAGCTACCAGTAACAATATATGTGGCGAAGCCACTAGTAATAGTGATTGTGGCAGACCCACCAATACAGTACTTCCTCTATATCAGAATCCTAAACCTATGTAGTATGTCATGTCATAAAGTTTTCGTGTATGTAAAATGTCCTACTTAGTAAAGTCACACAAATAATATACATTCATCAGTCAACCAGCCTCTCGAGGTCAAATGATCGTTTCCATGCATTAGGGGTAAAATAGTAAATTTTCCCTTTAAGGGTATTTTGGTTATTTTACCTACTTTGGGGTCTCGGTGCAATTAATAACCTTTTCGAAGGTCTATAGTCACCTCAAGCGATACAGGTAACATTTATGGTCAGAACGTTGTAAATGGGCCCAAAGCCCAATATTCAGCCCAAGTGGGCCACACGCTAGTATGGCCCATCCATTAAATTCATCCACTGTCACGAACTACATAGCCCAATAAAGTATCTGCTACTTTTCATGGATTTTATCCGTGTGGGGACCACAAGCCCATTAGGCCCACACGACCCATTTTAGCCCAACGAGGCCCATAACGGCCTAAGAGTACAAGAGTGCTCGTGGTGGCCTCTACTGTTTATCGCCCATGATTTGTGGCTCGATTTACCACACGAGCGATCGCACGCTCGTGAGGCTTCAAATGCCTAAGTTTCAGTATTTCGGCATTTCAGTATTTGGGCTTTTCAGCTTTTGTTGATTCACAGAGGCGATAGTGTGATTATACACCTATTTACAAAATTACTCCAAAATCTACGAGCACCCAACCTAGATTCAAATGAGATCCAATGTTAGTCCTTTATCGTTAGGGTAAAGGAGACATTTTTATCGTTGGGGTAAAGCACCCTCTTATTGACGCTTAATCCGAAACACCCTTCTTACCTTGCTTGAATGAGGGTGACCTTAGTTCCTCTACGATCGCTGCTCAAAAATGATTACACTCCCTTGTTGATTTCCTAAAATACAATCAAAATCTATTTAGTGAATGATAGGGCACATTCGGCCTAACCCCAAAAAAACATAAGGTAATGCTTTTACCTTAACTGAACGTTGAGAATGAAGGTGTGACTCATCCAAGACTGTTCACACTCAACCACTCCTTGAGGAAGACCTTAGAATCGTAACGAGTAAAGTACATGAAGGAGGAAATAACAATTGGTTAGTAAAGGGGCATTCGATTTTGGAAAAAGAAAAGAAGGGCATTGGTGTATTCAGTTTTAAAAAGGAAAGCAGAGGATAGATTTAATCCAAAGGTGAGGAGTATGAACACTTACCGATAGTTAGAACCTTTGCAGTAGATTGAGGTAGAGAGGGATTAACAATAGTGATATTCAACTAGACTAGAATAGAAGACGAATAGAAGTTAAGGGGAAAAAGGGAAGGTTCTACTAGGAGAGAAACCGCTTGATGAAGAAAAAGGGCAAGGGAGAGTAGGTGCTAGGTTCAGCCAAGAAGAGAAAGAGGATAGCAAAGATGAGGAGAAAAATGACATGAATAGTTAGAAGGGAATGACACGAGTGGTCAGTTTCGTAGCACAAGGAAAACTAAAGAGAACCCAAAACGCAAAAAGTAAAAACCCCAAATTTTCAACAAAGAAATTCGACAACTCTCCTATCAACACCCCAAAAGCAGAAACCAAGAAATGACTATAGTCAAAATTGCTCTCTATTTCCCCCTCGCCGAATTCCAATAGAGCCTTAGAGTCCCAATCAACCATAACACCCTACCAACCTCCCATTTCGAAATCCCTTGATTTTCTCCCCAATCTCCTCATTGACTTACTCCACAAATCCCTCCATGACCAGTTCAAACTCCTCTCAACAGTGTTTCAGTCCAACTCTTCTACCTACATAGCTCAAGCAGCAAAATAAACACTCCATTGCGCAACCCAGGACTTGAACTTTAGACCTCTCAGTTACACCACATGCCACCTTGCCACTACACCACAGGCTCTTTTTGAGTAATAAAACAAGCATTATTGCTATTAAGGCCTAAGTGCCAGTATCTAGGTTCATTTAAGAGAAAAACTAAAAATTCTGGAAAAGTCAATACTTGAACCCAGGCTTCTCACACACCCCCCATACACACCCAAATCACTTAGCCATTAAAGCAAACAAGCTTTTTGTGTCAGAACATGAAAAATTAAAGACCCTATATTTTGGGGCATTATAATATTTATTGTTCAACATGTTCTTATTGTCAGTGTTTGATTACTACTCCAAGATATCACTTACAAGTTAATATTTTTGTCCAAAGATGAAATATTAATGGAGTGTCCGATATCTTGGGATGGGGTTTGCCTTTATTCAAAAATTATTTTAGTTTAAATTTGAAGTCTTATTTGAGGTTGTTGTTGATTTATTCAACTATATATATTTGCCAACACATTGTATGTTGTTTTGGGAAATATATATACATATATATACTATTATCTTTAAATATGATTGAAAGATGGAATTAAGAGAAATGTTTTGAAACAAATAAATTCAAATTTTGGCTTTGGGATTTAATTAAGATGTCTAATATTTTAAATAGATTAGTCGAAACAAAATCTTTATCAAAGTGACCTCTTTTATGTATATTAGTTTATTTAAAATATCAAGATGATTATATGTTTTTGTGATTCATGTATTTATTAATTGACCCAAAGGTAATTTAATATTGATAGAATTTCAACGACATTTGTGGTGATAAATGTGTGACAATTATAAGGTACTTTATGTGAATAATATGTTAATCCAAAGATTAATTCATTATTTGACATAATTTATTATCAATGTTTGATTGCTACAATAAGAGTACCACTTACAGTTAAAATTGCTATCCAAAGACTTGATATTAATGTTGTGATTGATATCTTGATATGAGATTACTCATTATCTTGAATTTATTGTTTACATATGAATATTGATGTAAGCTTTTTTTTTGTTCCATATTCATCTAGTTCATCTTCTGCTGCTATAATATCTGCTATTATAAATTCTATACCCATGCTTAATGGGACTAATTTTAGTGAATGAAAGAGACACTTACTTATAGTGCTTGGCTATGTGAATATAAACCTTACACTAAGGGAAGAACAACCCATACATCTCATTACGGAAAGTACCACTTATGTTAAAAGGGATTTTGAGAGGTGAGATCGTTCAAATCGCATGAGTCTAATAATCATAAAGCACATCATTCTAGAAACCTTTAGGGGTATAGAATCTGAAAAGATTACTCAGACCAAGTGTTTCCTTGATGAAATTGAAAAATGTTTTTCTAAAAAGATAAGGTTGAGATGACATCACTTCTGACTTCTTTGATGTCTATGAAGTATAAGGGTCAAGAAAACATGATGGAGTACATTATGGAGATGTTTCATGTTGCCTTAAGACTTAAGACACTTAAGATCAAGCTTTCTAAGAAATTGCTTGTTCTTATGGTTTTGACATCTCATCCTGCACAGTTTAATCAATTTAAAATTAGTTACATCTGTCATTAGGAGAAATGGACTCTAAATGAGTTTATTTCTTATTGTTAGTAAAATGAAGAAAGGTTGAAACATGATAAGTATGAAAGTGCTCATTTGGCCAGTGCTTCTAAAGACAGTAGCTTACATTCTGAATAGAATACCCACTAAAGCAGTTATAAAAACATCTTATGAGCTTTGGACAAGTCGAAACCCTAATCTAAAGCACTTTCACATTTGGGGATGTCTGGATGAAGCAAGACCCTATAGGCCACATGAAAAGATATTGGACTGCAAAATAGTAAGCAACTACTTTATTGGTTATTTTGAGTGATCTAAGGGCTATGAGTTTTATGATCCCACAATTAGAAATTTTGAGACGGGAACTGCAATATTTTTTAAGGATGTTGAGTTTGGAGGGAGAAATAAGGTTAGAGACATTACTTTTGAGGAGGAATTGGATTCTAACTCAATTCCTGCTATCACTTTTCATGATGTTTAGGTTCTCATACCTATCATGGATCAAGAAGTGAATCAGAACCTTAATAAGATAATGTTGAACAACTCCTTATTCAAAATGAGGTAATTGTTTCAGAAGAACAAACTCAACAATCTTAAGAACGAATGTTATTAAAAAGGTCCACTAGAGAAAGGGTTATAATGGCTTTAGTGGAATATTTTGACCTTAAATTGCATTAGATGAATGTTAAGTTAAAGGTTTCTTAATGGTAGCATTAATCATACATTTATATGGTGCAACTAGAAAACTTTGTGTCGATGATGCAAAGTTAATGATTTGCAAATTAAAGAACTTCATCTATGGGTTTAAGCGGACTTCTCATCAATAGTATAACAAATTTTTCCAAATGATTATCTCATTCGGTTTAGAGATGAATTTGATTGATAATCGTATATACCATAAGTTCGATGGGAGTAAGGTTCGTATTTAGTTTTATATGTTAATGACATAATGCTTGTCAATTAGAAGGTAAGTCTTGACTAATACCCTAAGAATGATTTTGAGATTAAGGAAATGCATAAGATTCTCTATGTCTCAAGAGTGGGAGTCTATGTATGTTTAGTTTTGTACACATTCGAATATCGTGTACATTGTTGGGATGTTAGGCAGATATTTAAGCAACCTTGGTTTTGACCCTTAGATAGCATCCAAGAGGGTTATAGGTATCTTCAGAAAAAAAAGATTACATGCTCACATATCAGAGGTCTGATAAGTTAGAGATCATCAAGTATACATACTTAGATTTTGATGGAATATTGATGCAAAATTTTGTCACTAAGGTACAAATTGTGATAGACTTTAAGTTCCTAGTTTTGATGGAATATTGATCCAATAACAACAGGAGCACATCAAAGTCAAAAAACATAGAATTTAAGTTCTTAGTTGTTAAAGTAAAATATTAGACTGGTTAGGTGCCTATAAAGCATATTGAGACAAACTCCATGATTACAAATTTACTTACTAAGGTACTACCACTCAAGGTTTTTCATTAGCACACTACTCATATAGGTATAATGTCATTTGAGAATATTTGGTTTTAGTGGAAGTTTGTACTTTTTAATGCTTTTATGTTATAGCCACATTTTGAGTTATTTCAGTTTATGAATATTAAGTTTATTTTCTACAAAAATAAAATTTATTTGGTTTATTCACACTGTGATTTTGGTAATGTTTGATCTCACTAAGGTTTAAGGAGGACCTGTTGGAAATAAACATGTTTAGATCATATTGCATGTAATTTCCATGCTACACATCCATACTTGATCTATGTTATTTGGGGAAAGATTATGTTAATATAAGTGATCAAGGATGGATTTAGTTATGATATATGCAATGTAAGTCTCCTTGGTTCTATGTTAACATAATTAATGGCCGAGATTGTTCGGAATACCTTTTTTGGATATGATTGTGAAGTTTTGAGCTTATAAGGTTGTCTAATGACATGAAATTATAGAGTAATTAATATATGTGGTCCAAATGGGAGATTGTTGGAAAATATGGACATCACATATATAATAAGGGTAATTACATGTTATTATTTATCATAATAGGTTAGCCCAAAATAAAAGTGATCTAATATGGTTAAGGTTTATTGGGCTTTAATTATTAAATAAAGTATGGATCAATAATGTATAGATACTCTAATAACTAATTTCTAATTAATGATGGGTGATTAGAAATTAGGGTTAATTTGAAAAGGTTATATATTAGGGTTATGGTCCCCAAATTACATATAATAACGCCCCAAAAATAGGGGGTTGTAATTTTGCTGAAGTGGCTTAAATTCCATGATGTGCTTGAATGGCTAGGTATTTGAGTGTATTTGGGGGTTCTTAGGAGGCCTGGGTTCGAGTTTGGGCCTTAGAAAAATTTTAGTTTTTTCTCTTAAGGGGAATGGGCTGTTAGCAGTAAGACTTATGTATAAATGTGTGCGTTTTTGTGTCACAAAAAGAGCTTGTGACTTGGTGGCTATGGCGTCACTGAGATGGCAAGGGGAGTGGGGTTTGAATCCCATGGCTGGCAAATGGGGGCTTTTATTTTATCTCTTGGTAGTGCAAGAGGTAGAGTTTGGATCAAGCTCTGCAAAGGAGGTTGAAGAATTGGTCAACAATTTCGAATAGGAGGCTAGGAGCAATTCAAGGAAGATTTGGGGGAAAGTTGAAGGAGTTTGAATGTGAGGGGGAGTTGGCCAAATTTGGAGAGCTTGAGTTGGGGGAATTTCGGCCAAGGGTTGTCATTTGGGTGCATTTTCGGCTTGTGAGAGTGTTGGAGTGCCGAATTTTCTCTGGCATTTTTTTCGAGGGTTGTTTTTGTAACAACCCGATTTAGAAACTAAACGAATAGCGATCTCAAAATCACTAATTGAGGATCGAGAAAATTATTTTCATGTTATTTTATGTGTGGTAACATGTTTATAAGGATGCACGAAAATTTTTGTGCCTTAATTTTAGCAATTTCTAGCTAAATGGTGAAAAGGACTAAATCGCATAAAGTGCAAAAGTTCCATTCTATAGGCTAAAGGTACCAAATAGCCATGAAATATTAATTGGATATCTTTAAAGTGAAATTAGGCCAATAATAAAGGGTTGGTAGGCCATGTAGACAAGAGGGACAAGAGCTTTTAATTTTGGTCAAAAGTTGGTGGGTTAAGTTGATACTTTATAATAAAATAAAGAAAGGAAGAGATATCATCTTTTCTCCATCTTCTCTCCAACAAAAATGGGCAGCAACAAGGGGGTTTTGAAGCTTGAAATTTCAGCAACTCATCTCCTCTTCAAGTAAGTGATTTTGATGGCTTTAGTTGATAATTTTTGTACTTTTGGAGTCCCCAAAGCTTAAGCTAGCTAATGAGGGGACTAATTTGCAATATGGTTAAGATTCTAGGGACATGCCATGAAAGAGTATATGATGGTTGCTGAGTTTTTATGGAAGAAAATGAATGTCAAAGTGATGAGAAACAACTTTTGTGAAAGGTGTTGTTGTGAAAACACCTAATTTGGGCTAAAATGCAAAAGTTGTAATTTGTTCATTAAGGCATGAAATAGTTGGAATTGTGGATAGCTATAAGAGGATTAAATGTTCAGCTAGGCTTTTTAAACAAGAAAATGTGATAAAAATGTTTTTACGAGCCTAGGGGAAAACTCATAATTTTGCCAAATTGTAGGGGCAAAATAGTCATTTTTCCTAGAGTGTAGATTATGATATATTATGATTTATAAGTGGTTAAATCAGTAAATTCATTATTCTAGATCAAAGAAAATGAGTTTGGATCTAGAACGGATGAAAAGAGAAATGTGGGCAAATAGTCCTTTTAGGCTATTTAGACAACGAGGTAAGTTCATGTATGATTGTTGTAACTATGTATGAGATAATTTAATATTTCAATGTTGTATGGAAAGTAGATTTACTTGTGAATGTATGAAACATCCTTGATGAGATGTCAAGAGAATTAGATTTAATAGTAATGGGAAATGTATATAGAATGATATGATGATGGTTAAAGTCTCGAGTAAGACCATATTGGAATATGGTCTTGGTATAGGAAGTTTGTATAAGACCATGACAAGGACATGTCATCGATATGTAATATGTGAAAGACCCTATTAGGGGTATGATGTCGATGAAATTATGTGTATCGGACTAGAGAGTTATTTAACAATTTGAATATAGGTGGTTGTACCACGAGAAGTACAAGTTAGTGTTAGGCCGAATTGAGATGAATTCAATATATGATGAACCCCTAATGGGATATGTGTTATTAATGCACCTTAGTTACATGAGATAGATTTATTGTTGTACTGCATGAATGCGAATGAGTATCGTAGGAAGTCAAGTAAGAATGATAGTAAGTGAGGATGTTCCCAGATAAACAATTGAATTTGAGAAATGTATGAGGGTAAATAATTGTGAATGTATAATAACGGTGAGCTTGTGCAAATGCACCTCATTGATAGTTGTTGATGGGTAACATTTGCGTTATCATCAACTATATTATCATCGATTAAATTTATCTGCGTTACCACCTGATAAACTATTAATTGATGGGCTATGTACGATACCATCAATTAATTTGCCATAGGAGGGCTATGTGCGTTACCACCTGATACATTAGAAATTGATGGGCTGTGTGCGATACCATCGCTTATAAATGATTGGTGAGCTAAGTGAGAAATCACCATGAGTAATTATGAATGGTGGGCTGTGTGCGATACCATCCCATTAGAGAATCAGTCGTGGCCTAAGTGCGAAACCACTGAGAGATTAGTAGTATGAGCGATTTATCTAGATGGTTGATGTGTTGTTTCATATGATTAAATGGTGATTAGTGCAGGAATGAATGCTATTTAGCACGACCAGTTAGCTCATGATAAGGTAAGAGTGTGGTAAAATATTGAATAAGTTTCAACAATGGTTGAGTAAGTAACCCTAAGCTCACGAGGAAAGCTTATTATAATAACTTGTAGTCATGTATATTCAACGAATATCAGTGTTTTTTAGTTTATGCAAATGAACATACTAAGCATTATTGCTTACTCCTCTTCTTTCCTCATCTTTTATAGGTTATTTTAGCAAGCTCAGATTGGAGATCGCCGGGGATGTTTTCACACTATTGAATAGACCCTTGGTATGAGGTATCAAGTTCTATTGAGTCATGGCATGTATAGGGCTAGAATTTAAGGTTGATTGATTTGTTGTTAGTGTGCTTAATTGTGTTGGCCTAAGAGGGTTTATAGTTTAAATGTGTATGGCCATTGAGGATGGCTTAAGTTGTTCTAATTGTTTGGGAGGAAAACCTCATTTTCATGAATCAAATGTATAAATTCATGTATTTTAGTTGGTGATGCGAGTTCCCATTGAATTAGTATATGTATGTATGCAATTGAGAGTGGTAGAAGGCTTGGTAGACAGCCTCTAAGTGCCCATATGGTTAGACACACTGGCGTGTGTCTAGGCCGTGCATAACCTGCACCTTATTATATTTAGAAAGAATAGACCACGGGTGAGTCCCACGGCCATGTGCATCAGCCGTGTAAGACACACGGTTTGAGCATGGACGTGTGCCCAAGCCATGTGGATTAAGTCAATAGCTCCCCACGGTTGGCCGACACGGGTGTGTCAGGGCCATGTGGACCAAGTCAGTAGCTCCTCAAAGGCATTGGACACGAGGGTGCCTTAGAGGTACACGGGCATGCCCCTGGGCTAACACAGACGTGTGCCTTGGCCGTGGAGCATTTTCCAAAATGCTCAAATTTTAAGCATGGTTTGGGGACATGGGCGTGTGTGTGTCTACACACGGGCGTGCTTCAACATGCACGGGCGTGTGAACACAGAATAAAAGAGAAAGATTTAAAATAGAAAAAGCTCTGTGATAGTCTCGAGAGCCATCGGGAATATGAGTGAGACTTTGTAAGTCAAAAACAAAGTTGTAAAGGTGGCTTAAGTGAGTAGTCACAATAAGCCTAAATGGAGTCACGAGGTTTTAGTACGATAATGCCTCGTGCCCTATTCCAGCGAGAATCCCGGGTAAGGGGTGATACGGAGCTATGGTTTAGTCGGTTCTAGGACTAATCTAGCAAGAGTAAGAGTCTAGCTATACATGCCATATGTAGACCGTGATAGTGTGATGTCTCCCGGCTCTAACAAAATTTTTTTGTTAAGACAGTGATGATTCCAATTGAGCTAATTTCAGTAACTTGCACGATTTCCAAGTTTCATGAACATTTCGTTAAACTGCTTGTGATGTTGTGAAACACCCCAAACCCGGCCCACAAGCCCTGACCGGATCCGGCATGCTCCTCGAGTAAAACGTAGTTAAATCTTGTTATGTCATCTTGAAAAACTTGATGGTTTTGAAGAAAATAGATTTGGGTTATTCTCAAGTTGAAAACCGTGTTGTAATTGAATTTTGTATCATAACATTATCTTCATATTTTCGAAAATACAAGTTTAAAGAAATGCCGAATTTAGAGCTTAACATTAAGTTGAAAATCGTAGGTGTTTTGGTGTCAAAACATTTGAAGTTGTTTTATGAAAAATCGTTTAACCACTTGTTTAATGTTGATCGTTATCGAATAAAAAATTAAAACAAAACTTAAAAGCAGTTAAATAGTAATGGCCTTATTACAACAAAACTAAACCCGAAATAAATTCCAAAAAAAAAAACATAATAAGATAACCCGAAAAAAACTGAGTTGAGCATGGCCACCACTAAGTCCCTGCCAACTCGGTCCATCTCTCGAGTATCATCGCAAAATGTTAGCCCACGAAGGGTGAGTCAACAGACTCAGTGTGACAACCAACCACGAGACTCCCAAACGATTAAGGCATATTAAAACACACATGACAAGTATAGGTAATGATGCAACCCAAACCCACCTAGATATCCAACCTGTACACATCACCGTACACCAATCACACCGTGGGATTACTAAATAGACCTCCATCCGCTACACACCATCGAAGGCGATCACTGCGATCAATCGCACATCGCCACTTATAATCGTGGCATAGCCACCAGATAATGTGACAGAGTCACCAGATTCATAATATGCGACACAAGTCACCAGATAATGTGGTAAAAACCACCAGAACACTTCCCCTTTATCATTTTCATCCATATGCCCATGCAACATACATATTATTGGATATCATGCAATGTACCTTACCCCAAAGTCATAACGAAATCACACATATTCCATATCGAAAAATATTAGCGAGAGTTAGGGAACAGCGTGCACGAATGCCTTTGCACCATTGAATGGTACCCTTAGCCATGTTTATTCATAACTTTATTAACACATGCTTAACATTATTACTATTAATCTATCGGGAATTTAGTGTAAGGTTACACACCTGGCTACTAACGCGATTATCGAATCTCAAAAATCCTGATCTAACGCACTAGATCCCCTTTCATACATTCGGCCAACACTAAGATCATTAGCAAAGGCCATTCGGCTACACAAACAAATCACGAAGGTTGACGACAACCATAATCCTTACGATGCGCCATCCCAATACTAGCCACAACCTAAGATATCTGGCCGATCTCCCCTACAATCGGCCAACATTAATCACTTAATCTTAATAGCCTTCGGCTTTTCAAATATCTAAGAGACAAATTGAATCAGCATGAATCCTTACAACTAACTTACTGGAATCAATTGACAGGGAGAAGATGACCCTGATCTACTGCTTCAAAGTTTCAGAGATCCTAAAAGAAACTGATTGCATGGTTGATTAAAAGTCAAGACAAATGCCAAAATTCGGCTTTTTTCCTACACATGTCGATAGGGAAAAGTATGGGAGAATAGAGGAGATTCGGTCATGACAGACTTACCTATTCCAAACCGATTAGAGAAGAAATCAAGGGAGATCTCTGCTTGGTTGATATTCGGCCAAAACTAAGAAGGGATGAGTTTGAGAGATTTCGGCAATGGCTTAAGAAAAAGCACTTGAGATTCGGCCAAAGTGGAATGGGAGAAAGATGAATGGTATTCGGCTTTGGTTTACAGAAAAGAGATTAAGGGAGTTTCGGCTTTTGATGACAGAAGAAATTGTGAGAAGAAGAAGAAAAAGGATGATGGTGAGGCTCAAGTTATGGTGGCGTCACCTCACAAGGCCCTAAGTGGCACCTCTTTGCCACCTTACCAGCTTAGTACTTGTGTCCTAAGCCACACAATAAACTCTTTAAGGCCTAGCTCCCTTAGTTCCCCTTTTTAGGCTTAAAATCAAATGTTTTTCTAAGGCTTCTATCTACATCCCAAGGTTCCAAAGCCCCAAAACACATTCAAATCACACAAAAGCATGCTACCACATACATTTAAGTGAAAATGCATAACCCCTAAATCCTGGATATTACAGTTCTACCCCCTTAAAATAATTTTGACCTCGAAATTACCTGGCTAAAATAACTGAGGGTATTGCTGTCGCATTGATTCCTCTGGCTCCCATGAAGCCTCTTCTGTTCCATGGTTACGCCACAACACTTTGACTAGAGGAACTATTTTCCTCTGAAGCACCTTCACATCCCGTTCCAGAATCTAAATCGACTCCTCCTCATACGACAAATCTGGTCTTAGCTCCACCTCTTCAACCGGTATTACATGAGATGAGTCTGATCGGTAACGACGTAGCATCGAAACCTGGAACACATCGTGCATCTGTTTTAAATCCGTAGGCAACTCTAACTAATATGCTACTGGTCCAACCCGCTTCAAAATCCGATAAGGTCCTATAAACCTAGGACTTAACTTTCCCTTGCAACCAAATCTCATCACCTTCTTCCACGGCAAAACTTTGAGAAACACCTGATCCCCCACAGCAAACTCTATCTCCTTCCGCTTAAGATCTGCATATGTTTTTTGCCTGTCAGATGCCTCCTTCAACTGTGTTCGAATTACCTTAACCTTTTCTTCGGATTCTGCCACAATTTCCGGACCCAAAACTTGACGTTCCTCCAATTCTATCCAACACGTAAGAGTGCGACACTTTTGTCCATACAACGCTTAGACGTGCGGTGCCATTCAAATACTTGCTTGATAGGCATTGTTATTGCATAAATTTCGCTAAAGGCAAGAACTCCTTCAACTTCCTCTGAAATCTATCACGCAACCTCTCAACATATCCTCTAGCACTTGAATTACCCTTTCAGATTAGTAGTCCATTGCGGATGGAATGTTAATCTTGAAGTCCAACACAGTGCCCAATGCTTGATGTAGTGCTTTCCAAAATTGAGGCGTAAACCTCGGATCCTATCCGAGATAATCGACAACGACACTCAAATGACCTCACGATTTACGCTACATACAATTTTGCCAATCTCTGAGGGAATAGTCCACCGCACTAGTATGAGATGTGCGACTTACAACCGATCTACTATCACCCATATCGAGTCCTTCTTAGTAGGCGTGAGGGAAGCCCACTAACGAAGTCCATGGTAATTCTCTCCACTTCCATTGCGAATTTTTATCGGTGAAGCAATCTGGATGCCGTGTTCACCTTAACTTGCGACACGTTAAGCACTTCCTACAAATTCGTAACTTCTCGCTTAAGACCGAGCCACTAAAAGCCGATCCCGTAAATCTCTGTATAACTTACTTCCTCCAGGATGCATAGCATATGGACTACTATGCGATTCCCAAAAAATTCTCTGCCTTAATTCCTCATCCTTTGGCAT
Organism: Gossypium rotundifolium; assembly: GCA_025506655.1. NCBI lineage: Eukaryota > Viridiplantae > Streptophyta > Magnoliopsida > Malvales > Malvaceae > Gossypium > Gossypium rotundifolium. The sequence continues at coordinate 42,957,058 of CP106729.1, read as the reverse complement.
ACAAACCTTACCCCAAAACACAAGACTCCTCATTGCTTTACACCATAGTCCTCCAACTCCCATTTTGTACTTGTAGCGACTTAGCAATTGAGTTCACCATCTACCAATTGTTTCTCCTTTACGACTTAGCCATGTTGGCTTCACTTGCAACTCATTAGCAAACTTCCGTCCTCATAAAGGCTAAGATGTGCAACCATCGCCTCAAATCGACACCACTTTCGACTTAGGGCATCCGCCACCACATTTGCCTTCCCCGGTTGATACTCTATTGAACGATCGTAGTCTTTTAACAACTCCACCCACCTTCGTTGTCTCGAATTCAGCTCCTTCTAAGTTAGCAGATACTTGAGACTCTTGTGATTCGTGTAAATCATGACTTTTCTCCATACAAGTAGTGCCTCTACACTTTTAGCGAAAACTACATGACCAACTCTAGGTCATCGTCGGATAGTTAACCTCATGTGGCCTCAAGCGCCGAGACGCATAGCGACCACTTTCCGTCTTGTATAAGGACACATCCCAATCTGTATGGGAAGCATTACGGCGAAGTCTTTCCACCTTAAATGAATCAAAATCAGAGCCTCACCAATACTTTCTTAAGCTTCTTAAAACACTCCTGCTGCTTATCCGCCCATACGAAAGGTACCTCCTTTCTTAAAAACTTCGTCAGAGGTGCTACTATTACAAGAACCCTTCAAAAAATCTCCTGTAGTAGCCTGCTAACCCCAAGAAACTATGAACTTCTGCCACAGACTTAGGTGGTTTCCAATCTATTACTGCCTCAATATTCCGAGGGTCCACCGCTATTCCTTCTACAGACACCACATGCCCTAAGAACGTAACTTTCTTAACCAAAATTTGCACTTGCTGAACTTGGCATATAACTTCTTTCCCCTTAACACTTGCAACACCACCCGGAGATGCTCATCATGTTCTTCCTCAGACTTGGAATACACTATGATGTCGTCTATAAACACAATGACGAACCGATCCAGGTACGGTTAGGAAACCTGGTTCATTATATCCATGAACACAGCTGAGGCGTCGTTAATCTGAACGGCATTACTAAGAACTCATAATGCCCATATCTAGTCCGAAAAGCTATCTTATGGATATCTGCTTCCTGCACCCTAAGCTGATGATATCCTGACCGTAGATCTATCTTTGAAAATACTGCGGCCCCCTTAAGCTGATCGAACAAGTCGTCTATACTCAGTAATGGGTACTTGTTCTTGATGGTCAGCTTATTCAACTGTCGGTAATCTATGCACATACGCATTGTCCCATCCTTCTTCTTCACGAATAGGACCAGTGCTCCCCATGGAGACACACTAGGTCGAATAAACCCACGATCGAGTAACTCTTGGATTTGGGCTTTAAGCTCTACTAACTCTTTTGGTGCCATTCGGTATGAAGCAATTGACACGGAGTCGCACTGCACGAAGAAATCAATTTGAACTCCACCTCCCCGTGCTGGGGTAACCCAGCGACTCCTTGAAAAAACATCCACGAATTCCCTTCTTTTCTCCTCCACTAACTCCTTCTTCTTTTGCATCAAAAGCACTCACGAAGGCCAAAAATGCCTTGGACCCTTTCCGAACCATCTTATCAGCCTTTAATGCGGAGACTACGTTAGCCAAATAATTCCTTCTTTCTCCTATCATAATTATCTCCTCATCCTCCGGAGTCCTCAACTCCATTCGCTTAGCTGCACAATCTAATTTAGCCCGATGTTCCACTCACCAATCCATGCCGAGAATGAGATCAAATTCCCCAAAAGGTAGTTCCATCAAGTTGATAGGAAATACCACCCCCTGAATCTCTAGAGCCACACTCCGAAATATCCTATTCACCACTACCGTTTGACCTAACGGGCTCACTACAGTCATCTCCCTAACAGACAATTCAGATGCTACACCTAATGTTTCATCTATTCTACATGCAACATATGAGTGGGTTGAGCCAACATCAATTAAAGTAAAGTAAGGCTTGTCAGCTATAATAAACATACCGGTTATGACGTCCGGTGCGTCACTATCCTCCCTCCGATGAACTGCATACACCAGACTCGGTTGTCTCGCCTCTGTGCTACCAACACCTCTTCCCGGTGTTCCCCGACCCTTTTTAGAACCATTACCTCTGCCAATCGAACCACGACCCCTCGGTGGCTGCTGTCCACCTCTCTAGCCTGATTAAGACCCTGACTTGTTGGTCGGCTCCGGTCTGTTTTCATAGGACAGTCCCTTATCATGTGATCCTTGGACCCACATTTAAAACATCCCTCTGTTTTCTTCCAACACTCTCCTAGGTGCATCTTTCCACACTAAGCACAAATGCAGTCTTGTCCTCCGTAACAACCTGCTGACCTCGTGACCCATCAACTCTAGGTCTCTTTTGAACATTCCCAGATGACCCTGACGATCCAAAACTTCTCTTTTGTCTATTCTTGTCCGTATTCTGTCTCACAGATTCCTTAACCCCTTCGGCTACCTTAGCCTTTTCTACCAACACGACAAACTCCCGCTCCTGCTGTGGAGCAATCAACAATCTCAGGTCATCCCTCAGTCCGTCCTCAAACCGGACACATCATTCATGCTCCGTAGCCATGATACCTCGAGCATACTGGATCAACCGTAAGAATTTTGCCTCGTACTCAACTACGGACTTATTCCCCTGAACCAGCCTCAGAAACGCCTTCCTCTGTGCATCAATATAGCTAGTCCCAATATATTTCTTCTGATATGCCACCTTAAAATATTCCCAAGTGAGATCATCAGCTGCAGCAGCATCCCGAACCGTGAGCCACCACTGGTATGACTCACACGGAGAAGCGACACCACCCCTTTTAGTTTCTCTTCAGCAGTCAGGTCAAAATCGTCCATAATTCGCTCCATCGCCTCCAACCAATACTCAGCCGTATTGGGTGCCACACCAGACACACATCAGAATACCTCCGCTCCATTGGCTTAGAGTCGCAAAGTGCAGATTTACGAACTCCCATACCTCCACCGCTCGACCACTCTCTCAAGAACTCGCGACATCTCTGCGATCTTGCATCATCCCCGTCGATCACGATATTCAACACCGGTGGTGGTGGTGGTGGCATCTCATTCTCGGACCCTTGACTAGACCTAACGGGTTCCGATCGGTCATTCTACCCTACCACGCCTCACACATTACGACCACGTCCCCTAGAACTCATGCCTGCGATCGCAATTTATTCTGCTTTAAAAAGTTTTATGCATCAGTTTTTGTTCCACTGATTACCCACGAACAAGTTTTATGTAAAAAAGTTTAGGGATAGTACTTTTGATCATTTCAGGGTTTTCATTTCAAGTTTTTGACCCTAATCCAGAGAATCACATTCATTCAATAGTATCTCTTACACACATTTACCACTTTGAACATTCTCGCCCGTTCCAACCCAGGGGTATTTTCATAATTTTCCAAATTAGGGTATCTTAAAATTTTGCAAAATAGGGGTTTTCGGTCTTTTTGCAATTTTAGGGATATTTGGGTAAAAGATATCGAGGGTAGTATGGTAAGTTTATAAACTGAGGGTATTTTTGTGATTTTACAAACCAGGGGTATTTTGGTAATTTTTTGTAAACCAGGGATATTTCAAAATTGTTTTTTTAAAATCTAAAATAGTTTTTACAAGTCAAAGGGGTAATTCGGTGATTTTAAAACTAAGGTTTTTATAAAACAGTGTAGTTAGTCCCCTTCGGGTTTTAATTATTAAATTTAGCTTTGTGAATAAGTCCTCTTGGTCGGGGTGAACCGTCACTATGCACCGTAGGATTGAGCGAAGAGGAGGTGAGTCACTAGGACTGCTTAAATCTGAGCTCCCCTAATCCAATCCTAGACATCGCTAGCGGTTGCCACACCCTAACTCTCGGTAACTCACTCACGAGTTTGTTTGATTAGGTTTTAAATTTTATGTAATTACGTGTTGGAGTAAGCTAATCCTAGGGTTCATTAGCTCCTAACCTACTAATCTACGATCCCATATCACCCATATACAAATCACACAGTGGTTAGGGGCACTTACTTGGTGGACTTCGGGCCGGAGACTCAGGTGCCATGCCAAAAAACCTGCTCATCCTTTAGTAAAACTCAATTTCTAAATAAAAAACATTTTTGGGCCCAAAAGCCCTCAAGGCCGATTTTTGAACTGGGCTTTGATACCAAATTGAAACACCCCAAACCCGGCCCACAAGCCCTGACCGGATCTGGCATGCTCCTCGAGTAAAACATAGTTAAATCTTGTTATGTCATCTTAAAAAACCTGGTGGTTTTGAAGAAAATAGAATTGGGTTATTCTCAAGTTGAAAATCGTGTTGTAATTGAATTTTGTATTAAAATGTTATCTTCATATTTTAGAAATTACAAGTTTAAAGAAATGCTGAATTTTAGAGCTTAACATTAAGTTGAAAATCATAGGTGTTTAGGTGTCAAAACATTTGAAGTTGTTTTATGAAAAATCATTTAACCACTTGTTTAATGTTGATCGTTATCGAATAAAAAATTAAAACAAAACTTAAAACAGCTTAAATAGTAATGGCCTTATTACAACAAAACTAAACCCGAAATAAATTCCAAAAAAAACATAATAAGATAACCTGAAAAAAAGCGAAATGAGCATGGCCACCACTAAGTCCCTGCCGACCCGGTCCATCTACTGAGTATCATCTGCAAAATGTTAGCCCACGAAGGGTGAGTCAACGGACTCAGTGTATAACAACCAACACAGACTCCCAAACGATTAAGGCATATTAAAACACACATGACAAGTATAGGTAATGATGCAACCCAAACCCATCTAGATATCCAACCTCTACACATCACCCGTACCTACCAATCACACCGTGGGGATTACTAAATCGACCCTCCATCCGCTACACATCATCGAAGGCGGTCGCTGCAGTCAACTATACATCGCCCTTATAATCGTGGCATAGCCACTAGATAATGTGACAGAGTCACCAGATTCATAATATGTGACATAAGTCACCAAATAATGTGGTAAAAACCACTAAAACACTTCCCCTTTATCATTATCACCCATATGCCCATGCAACATACATATTATTTAGATATCATGCAATGTACCTTACCCCAAAGTCATAACGAAATCACACATATTCCATATCGAAAAATATTAACTGAGAGTTAGTTGTAACGTACCTGAATGCACTGTACCATTGAATGGTACCTTTAGCCATGTTTATTCATAACTTTATTAACACATGCTTAAACATTATTACTATTAATCTATCGGGAATTTAGTGTGAGGTTACACACCTGGCTACTAACGCAATTACCGAATCCCAAAAATCTCGATCTAACGCACTAGATCCCCTTTCCTACATTCGGCCAACACTAAGATCATTAGCAAAGGCCATTCGGTTATACAAACAAATCCCAAAAGGTTAACGCACAACCATAATCCTTACCGTAACGCCTTCCGAATACTAGCCACAACCCGAGATATGCGAGACTGATCTCCCCCTACAATCGGCCAACATTAATCACTTAATCTTAATAGCCTTGACTTTTCAAATATCTAAGAGACAAATTGAATCAGCATGAATCCTTACCACTAACTTACTGGAATCAATTGATAGGGAGAAGATGACTCTGATCTACTACTTCAAAGTCCCGAAGATCTTAAAAGAAACCGATTGCATGGTTGATTAAAAGTCAAGACAAATGCCAAAATTCAGTTTTTGTCCTACAGATGTCGACAAAGAAAAGTAAGGGAGAATAGAGGAGATTCGATCATGACAGACTTACCTATTCCAAACCGATTAGAGAAGAAATCAAGGAAGATCTCTACTTGGTTGATATTTGGCCAAAACTGAGAAGGGATGAGTTTGAGAGATTTCGGTAATGGCTTAAGAAAAAGCACTTGAGATTCGGCCAAAGTGGAATGGGAGAAAGATGAATGGTATTCGACTTTGGTTTACAGAAAAGAGATTAATGGAGGTTCGGCTTTTGATGAAAGAAGAAATTGTGAGAAGAAGAAGAAAAAGGATGATGGTGAGGCTCAAGTTATGGTTTGGCTAAGGTGAGAAAGAGGAGGAAAAGAATGAGAGAAAAAAACTAAAAGATGCCAAATGATTTTCGGCACCCACTCTCCCCTACATAACCGAAACTACCACCCCAAGACCCCTCCATTCAGCCAACTCTTCTTCCCTCATCCAAATCCCCGTTTTCACTCCTACTTAGCTGAATCTTTAAGCTATCAGACCCAATCTACACTTTATCCATTTAGAGTCCTTGTGCCGTCCGCCACTGTACCTCCTTGCCGAAAAATAAAATCTCCAAAACGCTTCTCTTGCTGCACGAACCTAGGTCCCTTCACACTCCCTATGGCGTCACCTCACAAGGCCCTAAGTGGTGCCTCTTTGCCACCTTACCAGCTTAGTACTTGTGTCCTAAGTCACACAATAAACTCCTTAAGGCTTAGCTCCCTTAGTTCCCCTTTTTAGGCTTAAAGTCAAATATTTTTCTAAGGCTTCTATCTACATCCCAAGGTTCCTAAATCCCCCAAAACACATTCAAATCACACACGAGCATGCTACCACATACATTTAGGTGAAAATGCATAACCCCTAAATCCCGGATATTACATGTTTCTATGTGCACATTACTTCTATGAAAATGTTCAATGATCTGATAAACAAAAAAATAATGAGATTAAGTATGAGTAAGTCCCAATTGAAGATGAATTTTCTAGGATACTTGATCAACCACTTGAGATAAGAAAGTCTGTTTAAGGCCAAGCCAAGGCATGGCATAGAAATTTGAGCAAGTTATCTTGTATGTCCAAGGTAAGCTTGGCATTGATTGAAGAAGAGATATTCCATGTAAGACCATACCTAGGATATGGCTTTGGCATCAAGTTATGGGGGACGAGATTTGGTATCCTCGATTATTCATAGTAATTCATTGGGCAAAAGAGTAAAGCTTAAATGAGATAGCAAGAAAGGTAGAAGTAAAGTTAATATTATGTCATGCTAGCTAAGGCTGACTAACAAGTATAATTCATGTTATGAATTGTGATGCTGAGAAGTTTGATTAAGTAGAATGCAGGAGATGAGTACGGTCGTTCAACGATGAAAAAAATGAATTAGACCATGGTTGGACCATGGCAATGAGAGAGCCAGTGTAAGACCATGTCTGGGACATGACATCGACGTTGATATATGTACCAGTGTAAGACCATGTCTGGGACATGGCATCGGCCATATTATGAGTGCCAGTGTAAGACCATGTCTGGGACATGGCATCGACCGTATTATGAGTGCCAGTATAAGACCGTGTTTGGAACATGGTATCGGCATTAAGATAAGAGCCAGAGTAAGACCATATCTGGGATATGGCATCGACATTGACATGAGTTCCATATAAGACTATATCAGGGATATGGCATTTGTATTGATATGAGATTTCGTGTAAGACCATAGCGAGGCTATGGCATTGTGATGACATGTAAAGTAATAGCTGGGCTATGAGGATAAGATACGAGTAAGACCATAGTTGGACTATGGTAATTAAGTAAACGACGTACTCAAATCTGTAAGACATTCTTTAACTAATAGTGACGGTAAGAGAAAGTAGAATTAAATGTTGAGTACTCAAGTTTATAGTAATGTAGAACTTGAGTAAGTGAATACATTATTCTAATGTATTTGTGATAGAAACAATTGTAGCGTGATTAATGTGAAAACTCACTTGAGATGAGTTGTATGACTATGATGATATTTTATTAATGATGAATCGTAAATCATATGCATGTAGTCACGAGAGTCAAGTTAAGAGGCTCTGTGACCTCACCCTCCCTACCATCGCCGAATTATGATGAGATGTTATCAGAGTCAAATTGAGTAAATTTGTATGTGATTAATGCAGTATTCGTGTTAGCATTTTGAAAATGCTTTGTATCACATTGATACATGATACTTTACTAGGTAGAGTAATTGTTGTTGAACATAAAGTTGGAGTCCTAGGGGACTATGCTAAAAAGGGCTACCATTTAGAAAGAAATAGATAAAGTCCTATATAAGACCATGTTCGAGGCATGGCCTCGGTACCAATTTATGATTCCGTATAAGACCATATCTAGAAAATGGCTTCGAAAATGGATATGAGAATCGTATAAGACCATATGTATAATATGGCATCGATACTTGATGTAGAAGTCCAAATAAGACCTTATCCGGGATATGGCATTGGCATTGATGCGTGACTCTATATAACACCACCTCGGGGATGTAGCATTGGTTTCGTACCTATATGAACAACGATGAATATGCGTCTATGATTATCCCTAGTGATTAATGGGACACATAGGTGAGTCTAGGGGTAGAAGTGAAAATTTTACTAAAGCCATGTGAATGGGTAAAAAATGGCATTTGTGAACGAGTCATGAAGAAAGGAGTACGATGTGTGGCACAGTAGGTGCTTAATAAAGGCAATTGTAAGAAAGTATGTCCAAATGCTTTAACGTTTGTATTGATTATACAATATTATGAACAAGTGAAAGTTTGCCTGGGCTATTGACTCAAGTGAGTAGGAAGCCTGAGGTGTATGTTTATCGAGATCTTCTTAAATTGATATTCTTTTGTCTCCTCGTAACCTTATTTGGGTATCTTGAGGAAAACTTCATGGTGATTCTAGTATGAGAAGTGGAATCCCAAGTTTCACATTGTACAATGGGTTTTTGAATATGCTAAATGGAGTCAATAAATTCGATCAAGATGTCCTTAATGTTCTAAGGTACGATGCTAGTAAAAGTTTTAGATTAGTACAGCAAAAGAAACTCAGATGAGAGTGTGCTAGAAAATGTTCTCTGTGTGGAGAAAAGAGTAGATTATTGTATTGAGATATGATTCAAGTTCTGTGTATGTTCACACATGAGTCAGTAAAGAGAATAATTTCTGTATATTCGTGAGGAGGAAGCATATTACAAAGATATGCTCGTCGAAATGTTTAAACCATGATGGTTGAGTTGAGGCTATAGAATGAATTATTGATTGAAAATTTTAGTAATGAGTTCAGTCAGTATTGAGAAAAATAGTTGCTAAATAGGTAATCCTGAGACGATCTTTTTTGTATCTGTATGAAAATTGTATGTGTTGTGATGAACTATTGGAGAATCGATGAGTATTTTCTTGAATTTTCTTGAGTAAGAACATCTTATGATACTGAGATAGTGGAAATGACTTGAGCCATTACCATAGTGGGTATAGTTGCTATTATACTTCTTAGATAGTAGACCTAGTGTGGGTGTTGAGTGAAAGATCCAAGTTAAGCCAAGCGAGTTGGTTACTCGGTGAATCTTAGTTGGTAATATCTTAATTTCAGTGATATTAATGTCAAGAGCGAGTTTTCTTTTCAGAACAGAAGGGTTCAGGAGTGAGAGAACAAATGGTATTTTCGAATAAGCTCCGAGTTAGTTTATTTATGATGGTAAAATATGAGTTGCATAAGTTTTCTATTGTTGATATTTCCTCGAAATAGAACTAGAATAATGATGAATCTAGAACTTATACAAAAGAATTTTGGTATGAGATTTAGTAGTAGCATATCTACTAATGCAAGAATAAGGAAATGCAGTTATGTGCATAAATGTTTGACAACAGAGTACTTTTCATGAGATGAATGAGTTTATGGTCAGAAGTGGTTGACAACAGAAAGCTGAGTTTTAAAAGCGTTCAATTTAGGATTATTTATAGTGGTGAATGCTTTAACGAGAAAGTGAGGTAAAACCTTATAGATTTCCAGTGTGATTTGACAAAATTCCCAAGAAGGGGAATAACATTCGAGTTGTAGTAAATCGACCTATAAGGATCCGAATGATTAATCGAATTTGTGAATAGTTTCAAATTAGTGGATCATTGAGTATATGCTCGGGAGAAATAAGCACCTAGGTCGCAACTGGTGCTTCGACCTTATGTATGATAGCTTAAAGATTGTTGTCAGAGGAAACTTGTGGATAAGCGAATTTGTGATTTTAAAGAATTTATGGAAATGTTTTAATAATGTTGGTAGTAAATCCTCATGATAAGATTTTCGGGGACGAAAATCCCTAAGGGGGAGAATTGTAACAACCCAATTTAGGGGCTAGATGGAACAGTGATCTTAGAATCACTAATTTGAGGATTGAGAAAATTATTTTCATGTTATTTTATGTGTGATAACATGTTTATAAGGATGCATGAAAATTTTGGTGCCTTAATTTTAGCAATTTCTAGCTAAATGGTGAAAAAGGACTAAATCGCATAAAGTGAAAAAGTTCCATTCTATAGGCTGAAGGTACCAAATAGCCATGAAATATTAATTGGAGGTCTTTAAAGTGCAATTAGGCCAATAATAAAGGGTTGGCCGGCCATGTAGACAAGAGGGGACAAGAGCTTTTAATTTTGGTCAAAAGTTGGTGGGTTAAGTTGATACTTTATAATAAAATAAAGAAAGGAAGAGATATCATCTTTTCTCCATCTTCTCTCCACCGAAAGTGGGCAGCAACAAGGGGGTTTTTGAAGCTTGAAATTTCAGCAACTCATCTCCTCTTCAAGCAAGTGATTTTGATGGCTTTAGTTGATAATTTTTGTACTTTTGGAGCCCCAAAGCTTAAGCTAGCTAATGAGGGGACTAATTTGCAATATGGTTAAGATTCTAGGGACTTTCCATGAAAGAGTATATGATGGTTGCTGAGTTTTTATGGAAGAAAATTAATGTCAAAGTGATGGGAAACAACTTTTGTGAAAGGTGTTGTTGTGAAAACACCTAAATTGGGCTAAAATGCAAAAGTTGTAATTTGTTCATTAAGGCATGAAATAGTTGGAATTGTGGATAGTCATAAGAGGATTAAATGTTCATCTAGGCTTTTTAAACAAGAAAATGTGATAAAAATTTATTTACGAGCCTAGGGGCAAACTCGTAATTTTGCCAAAATGTAGGGGCAAAATAGTCATTTTGCCTAGACTGTAGATTATGATATGTTATGATTTATAAGTGATTAAATTAGTAAATTTCATTATTCTTGATCAAAGAAAATAAGTTTCGGACCTAGAAGGATGAAAAGAGAAATGTGGGCAAATAGTCCTTTTCTGCTATTTCGACAACGAGGTAAGTTCATGTACGATTGTTGCAACTATGTATGAGATAATTTAATATTCCAATGTTGTATGGAAAGTAGATTTACACTGTGAATGTATGAAACATCCTTGATGAGATGTCAAGAGAATTGAATTTAAGAGTAATGGGAAATGTATATAGAATGATATGATGATGGTTAAAGTCTCGAGTAAGACCATATTTGAATATGGTCTTGGTATAGGAGTTCGTATAAGACCATGACAAGGACATGTCATCGATATGTAATATGTGAAAGACCCTATTGGGGGTATGATGTCAATGAGAATTATGTGTGTGAGACTCAAGAGAGTTATTTAACAATTTGAATGTAGGTGGTTGTACCATGAGAAGTACAAGTTAGTGTTAGAACTAAATTGTGATGAATTCAATATATGATGAACCCCTAGTGGGATATGTGTTATTAATGTACCTTAGTTACATGAGATAGATTTATTGTTGTACTGCGTGAATGCGAATGAGTATCATAGGAAGTCAAGTAAGAATGATAGTAAGTGAGGATGTTCCCAGATGAACAATTGAATTTGAGAAATGTATGAGGGTAAATAATTGTGAATGTATAGTAGCGGTGAGCTTGTGCAAATATACCTCATTAATAGTTGTTGATGAGCTGTGTGCATTATCGTCAACTATATTATCATCGGTGGGCTGTGTGCATTACCACCTGATAAACTATTAATTGATGGGCTGTGTCTGATACCATCAATTAATTTGCCATAGGTGGGCTGTGTGCGTTACCACCTGATACATTAGAAATCGATGGGCTGTGTGCGATACCATCACTTATAAATGATTGGTGAGCTAAGTACGAAATTACCATGAGTAATTATGAATGGTGGGCTGTGTGCGATACCACCCTATTAGAGATTCAGTCCTGGCCTAAGTGCGAAACCACTGAGAGATTAGTAGTATGAACGATTTATCTAGATGGTTGATGTGTTGTTTCATATGATTAAATGGTGATCAGTGTAGGAATGAATGCTATTCAGCACGAGCAGTTGGCTCATGATAGGGTAAGAGTGTGGTAAAATATTGAATGAGTAAGTTTCAATAATGGTTGAGTAAGTAACCCTAAGCTCACAAGGAAAGCTTATTATAATAACTTGTAGTCATGTATATTCAATGAATATCAGTGTTTGTCAGTTTATGCAGATGAACTTACTAAGCATTATTGCTTACTCCTCTTCTTTCCTCATCTCTTATAGGTTATTTTAGCTAGCACGGATTGGAGATCGCCAGAGATGTTTTCACACTATCGAACAGACCCTTGGTATGAGGTATCAAGTTCTATTGAGTCATGGCATGTATAGGGCTAGAATTTAAGGTTGATTGAGTTGTTGTTATTGTGCTTAATTGTGTTGGCCTAAGAGGGTTTATAGTTTAAATGTGTATGGCCATTGAGGATGGCTTAGGTTGTTGTAATTGTATGGGAGGAAAACCTTATTTTCATGAATCAAATGTATAAATTCATGTATTTTAGTTGGTGATGCGAGTTCCCATTGAATTAGTATATGTATGTATGCAATTGAGAGTGGTAGAAGGCTTGGTAGATAGCCTCTAAGTGCCCACACGGTTAGACATATGGGTGTGTGTCTAGGCCGTGCATACCCTGCACCTTATTATATTTAGTAAGAATAGACCACGGGTGAGTCCCACGACCGTGTGCATGAGCCGTATAAGACACACGATTTGAGCATGGGCGTGTGCCCAAGCCGTGTGGATTAAGTCAGCTGCTCCCCACGGTTGGGCGACACGACCATGTCAAGGCCGTGTGGACCAAGTCAGTAGCTCCCCATAGGCATTGGACACGGGGGTGCCTTAAAGGTACACGGGCATGCCCTTAGGCTAACACGGAAGTGTGCCTTGGCCGTGGAGCATTTGCCAGAATGCTCGAATTTTAAGCACGGTTTGGGGACATGGGCATGTGTGTGTCTACACACGGGCATGCTTCAACATGCACGGGCGTGTGAACCCGAATAAAAGAGTAAAAATTTAAGAATAGAAAAAGCTCCGTGATAGTCTCGAGATCCCTCGGGAATATGAGTGAGGTTCGTAAGTCGAAAACAAAGTTGTAAAGGTGGCTTAAGTGAGTAGTCACAATAAGCCTAAGTGGCATCACGAGGTTTTAGTACGGTAACGCCTCGTGCCCTATTCAGGCGGGAATCCCGGGTAAGGGGTGTTACAGTTTTACATTTTGGTACTTTTTTTTAACGTTTCAGGTCTTATTCTTTTCATTTCACCTCCACCGAATTCACTTCTTCTCCCTTCCTTCTCATTCTGTTGTTTCTCGTCTTCCTTCCTTCTTCTTCACATTTTGCTAATTACCGAATTGGTAGGCCTCTCCTATTTTATTTCCTTTTGTTATTTTCATCATTAATTCTCTGTTGCTGCCTACTTTCTGACGAATCCCTTTTCTCTTTTTGGTTTTTCTCTGGCCAAACACAACCTTTTCTTTTTCCTCTTATTATTCTTCTCTTTTCTTTGCAAAGCTAGCCGAACATTAAACTTTGGTTCTTCTTGTGTAGGCCGTATCTATTAGGGCCTAGGTATCTTTTTCGCTTATTTCTAATCGTTTCCAAATCTCTTCGATTGGTTGGTAACTGGTGACTATATCTGGGTTGGCTTTTTCTCCTTATTCAATTTTGTGTTTCCTTGGGCTGAAAGGGTTTTCTATAGTTGCTGTGGGGATATGTATTCTTAACATTTTTTCTCATCGAATGTTGCTAGGGACTCATTTTCCTTAGCCAAAGAGTAGGCCAATTACCGTTACACTGTAGGAAATCATTATTTTGTGGTGTCTTGGAAGCGCTTCAAACTACAACTCGTAATAGGTGTGTAATCGTACACCTAATACGATATTGTTCAAACATTGGATAAAGGTGTCTCACATTCTTGTGCTACTTTGAATCAGAAAGAGCCAAAAAGTCGAACTCTCGGCATCTAAGGGCCCTCGAGCGTGCAAACACTCGTAGGGATAAATCGAGCCACAATCATTGGCATTAGACCGTAGAGGCCGCCACGAACGTTCTCGTGGGCATAGGTCATACTGGGCCTCATTAAATTTGAGTAGGGATTTGGGCCTAATTACACTATTTTGGCCCTATAGGTCATTCGAGTCGTGCGAGACAACGATAGACCATTGGAAGGTTGTAAAATTACCGAAATACCCTCGATTGGTAAAATTAACAAAATACCCTTGAAGGGTGAAATTACCAAAATACCTTCAATGGGTAAAATTACCAAAATAGTCTCGAAGGGTGAAATTACCAAAACAACCTCGATGGGAAAAATGACTAAAATACCCTTATTGGGTAAAATTACAAAAATACCCTCGATGGGTAAAATTATCGAAATACCCCCAAAGGGTGAAATTACTATTTTACCCCTAACCGACAAAATGATCGTTATACCCCTAGTGGTAGTGTAAGTGATGTATGTGTCATATTTGTATGACTGACTATGATTGTGAAATACTGCATACACAAATTATTTATGACACGATATACTGCATTAGGGTTGGGATTTGTAATTGGAGGAAGTACTGTACTAGCCACGCTTTACTAATCTAGTGGCTTCGCCACGAATTCTGATTTTAGTGGTTGGGCCCACGTTCACGATTATTAGCGACTTTCTTTGCATTACTAATAGTAGCTATCTTTGCGATCTTTGGTGTCTTGGCTAGGTGGGTTGACTTGGTCCCAACATGGTGTGTTGGTTGGTACGGGTGGTGTGCTGGCTGGATTGGGTTGGGTTGCATTACTACTCTGTTCTCTGATCATTTGGGCTTAGGTCCACACTGCTACTGTATAGGGCTAAATGCCAGACTGAACTGATACTGAATAGGGCTCAGGCCTAAACTATTATTGCATGTTTCGGGATTACACACTGAGTTCTCATAACTTACCCTTTTTTACTGCGCATGTAATCCCTAGCCTTAGATGATTTGGAGTTGTGAGGGACTCGGAGGTGGCCTGTAACACCCAAACTGGCCTAAATGTTACGACCGGATCTGGTATGTCACAGGTTGAATTAGAAACAATCTTACAGTGACTTTGGGAAAAACCATAAAATTTTTTTAAAACTTCCGGTTAAAGCAACGACTTTGTGTTTAAGCAATCAGTTTCGGGTGACTTTCAGGATAAAGATTACTTAGACAAGAGTTATCATTGTTAATAAAATCCAGAGTTTTATCGAAATCACTTGTAACCCATTCTCTACTATTTAAAAAGGTAGTCGTTTAATCGTTCTTGAAAAGAAATCCCGATTTGAGCATCTTTTAATAATAAGTAACCAAAGTAAACACTAAAACCAAATTTAAAATCACCAAAGGCCTTATTACAAGGAAAACCCTAAATAAAAACCAACTTTAAGCAGTGAAAAGTTCATAGAATAAAGATAACGTCTCTTATGGCCTTCACGAGTCCACCTCGGCTCCTACATCCACGATCTACTGATCACCTAAAAAAATTAAAGAAAGGGGTGAATCATCGGGACTCAATGTGTAAATTCTCCCACATTATACAGACGGCTCATGGATCACAACCACACATTGGGCCTTGGCCTATATATATATATATATAAACATACAAACACATGAATGCAATAAGCCCAACCCAAACCTAACTTTTCCATCCTCTACACACCAACCCGTACTAACCCATCACACCGTGGGGATTTCTACAATCAACCCTCCATCCGCTACACTCCATCTCGACGATCATGTTGCCGATTATAAATCAATCACTAGGTGACCAAATAATATATCGTGGCTTAACCACCGTTTACAATGTGACCAAATAAAATATATATATATATCGTAGCTTAACCACCGATCACGATGTGACCCAATTAATGTATGTACATATATATATCGTGGCATAGGCACCGATCACTATGTGACCAAATAATCATGCTCTTCCCCTTCATATCAAACCCATACCCCATGAACTACATACATATCCTAACGAATACAACATGCTATCCAAAACACAACAGATTACCATATACATGTCCGTCCATGTGAAGAAAATGATACGATAACGTACCTGGCATCCCTAGCCTTACCCCTAAGGGCATCACGACTGTCTACACAGCCTTTTCTAGCTTTTCAGCCCACACATTTGTTAGTATAGAGAAAATAAAGTGTGCGAAGGTTTACACACCTGATAACACGTAATACCACGCTTTCTATGTCGACACTATCGCTAATAGGAACCACTGCTATCTGTCTACTATTCTGCTCAGAAGTCGGCCCATAACTCGGTGGCCAATCTCGAACAGCAGACACCGCACGCCTTTTAAACTTTGGGGTTGGGTTCACGAGTCCAACCCCCTCCTTTGCCTGATCGATATTGGATTCCATCAAAGATCTAGTCAGATGCTACTATAACGAAATATGGTTGTCAAACCACACGGTAGGCTTAAGGTACCGATTAAGATAATGAATCCTAAATATAATCCAAAGAGAACACCTTACCTTGAAATCCCGAAAGAAGAGATATGGTTCAGAGGTTAACTGTTTCTGGCTTATGAACCTAGATGATCAGATCTCCTTCGATTCCCAGAATAGCGCCCCAATGAAAACACAAGAAATAGTGAGAAGCACCAGTCTAACGATGACCTTACCAAACCAATTAGCCATTCAGTTTTGGCTTCCAAAACTCGAAAGAGAACATGAAGGATTAACAGAAGTCAACGCTTACCTCAACATAAGAGATTCGGCTACCACTTAAGAGAAGATTCGGTAATGATAAGGAAGAAGATTGGAAGCCGAAAGAAATAAAACAAAACCACATATGAGATCTAGGGGTTTTCGATTTCAAAAAAATTCAGAAAAAGAAGAAGAACAGAAGAAAAGCTATGAAGATTCAGCTTGTGGAAGAAAGAGGGAAGAGAACTGTGGGCAAGGGACATTCGGCTATAGCATGGAAGTGGAGATGAGAATGGAGTTAGGGGTTTCAGTTTCAGAGAAGGAAATAATTGGGAGAAGAGAAATAGAACAAGATAGGGAGAAGTGTTAAGAAGGGTAAAGAAGAAGGATTTCGCAGGACCTAAATGGTTTCGATTTTGGCAGAAAAATAACAGAAGAAAAGAACCCTCAAATGCCAAAAATAAGAAGAGAACTCTAACCTTACAAAACAAATTTCGGCACCTACTAACCCAAAAGTCGAAAATGCACTATTTTTGAGAACAAAAACCCATACACCAAAGTAAAAATTTGGCACACCCTAGCCACACCAAAACCGATTTCTCCCACTTGCTCCTAGTGTCCAACATTCGACCACCACCTACACTCACATCCTATCCCACATTTTTCTCTTATCCTCATCTTCATATCTTCTGACTTAATCCACACTCACCCATGCAAAGTCCCAGCCGAAATCACCTCTCAGACTCCTTAGGCGCATAAAATAAAAAAAACACTCTTAGTTACTATCAACGCAACTCGAACCTGCTCCCTCACCACCTCTCTGTAGTGTCACCTACCTACACCCTTAGTGGCGCCTCCTTGCCACTTTACCAGTTAGGTTCTTGTGTCAACTTCCCCGCTTAAGTATCCTTAAGGCCCACTTCAACTAGTTCTCCCTTGAGTGCCTAAAAATGAAATTTCTACCAAGGCTCAGGCTTAACTTCGAGCCTCCCTAAAACCTCTAAACACACCAGAATAACACAGACAACACAGTGTACACACATAACACAGTACAAATACAGAGCCCCATATCTGGGATGTTATAGATCTACCCCCCTTAAAGATATTTCGGCCTCGAAATTACCTGGTCAAAAGAGATGCGGGTATTACTGTTGCATAACATCCTCTGGCTCCCAAGTAGCTTCCTCTGACCCGTGATTCTGCCACAGAACCTTAACCAAAGGAACCAATTTCCTTCACAAAACTTTAACATCCTGCTCCAAGATCTGAATTGGTTCCTCTTCAAAGGATAAATTAGGCCTTACTTCGAGTTTCTCCAATGGTATCACATGGGATGGGTCTAAACGGTAGCGTCTCAACATAGATATATGAAATGCATCATGAATCTTACTTAACTCCGATGGTAGTTCGAGCTGATAAGTAACTGGTCCTACACGCTTCAATACATGGTAAGGCCCGATGAACCTGGGGCTTAGCTTACCTTTCCGTCCAAACCTTAGAATTTTCTTCCACGATGACACCTTTAGGAATACCTGGTCACCCACTGCAAATTCTATGTCCCTCCGTTTTAGGTTAGCGTAAGATTTCTGCCTATCAGAAGCTTCCTTCAACCTAGCCTGGATCAACTCAACCTTATTCTCAGTTTCCAACACTAATTCTGGACCCAATAGTTGACGCTCACCCAACTCTGTCCAACACGTAGGAGCACGACACTTCCGCCCATACAATGCCTCATATGGCACCATCCAAATATTGGATGATATAGCTGTTGTTATATGCAAATTCCGCCAATGGTAGAAATTCTTCCCAGCTACCCTTGAAATCGAGGATGCAACCTCTCTGTATGTCTTCCAAGATTTGAATCACCCTTCATTGTCCGTCATCCCACGGATGATATCTTGAGTACTAAAATCTAACTTTGTACCCAACGCCTGTTGTATTGCCCTCCAAAATCTTGATGTAAACCTAGGATCTCTGTCCGAGATGATGGACACAGGTACTCCATGCAACCTCACAATCTCCGCTATATAAAACTTAACCAACTTCTGAAGAGAGTAATCAACCCGAACCGGTATAAAATGAGTAGACTTCGTCAATTGATCAACTATACCCATATCGAATCCTTCTTAGTAGGCATAAGGGGTAGCCCACTAACAAAATCTATAGTGATCCTCTCATATTTCCATTGCGGGATCTTTACCGGATGCGATAACCCCAAAGGTAACTGATGCTCTGCTTTTACCTGCTGACATGTCAAACATCTACCCACAAATTTGGTTACCTCTCGCTTAGACCTGGCCACCAAAATTGTTCTCGTAAATCCTGATACATTTTACTTCCTCCCGGATGCATAGCGTATAGGCTACTATGCGCTTCCTGAAGAATCATCCACCTCAATTTCACGTCCCTCAACACGCAAACTTTCTTTCAGAAACACAGGACCCTATCCTCGTTCAAACTATAATCCCTACTTCTCCATGTTGCACTTGAGATAATCGAGCACTTAGTCTTCATCCTACAACTGCTTTTCTTTAATCTGATCTACCCATATCGGCTTCACTTGAAGCTTAGCTAATAAACTCCCATCCTCATACAGGCTCAAATGGGCGAACATCGCTCTCAGATCTGAGATTACCTTCTAACTTAGTGCATCTGTCGCGACGTTTGCTTTACCCGGATGGTATTCAATCGAACAATCATAATCTTTTAATAACTCAATCCACCTCCTCTGCCTCAAGTTTAACTCCTTCTGAGTAAGGAGATATTTCAAACTCTTATGATCTGTATAAATGACGATTTCTCTCCATACAGATAATGTCTCCAGATCTCCAAGGCAAACACCACCGCTGTTTTGACAAGGACTTTTAATGGAATCAAATATAGATCAAGAAAAGGAGAGAATTGGGTCCGTAAACCCAATCCCTAAGTTTAAGAAAAGAGTAGTGTTCGCTGTTCGAGATTGGCTGCCAGGTTGTGGACCGGCTTTTGATTGTGTCAACATTGAGGGTGTCATCATAATCGTAATCAGGTGTGTAGATCCTTAACACATAAGTATTATTGTAATATATGTGTATGATATGGGCTAAAAGCCGAAAAGAGAGGCTGTATGAACAGTCGTAATACCCAAAAAGGGTAGGCAAGGGATGCCAGGTATGTAATCATAGAAACTTCTCTATGAGTATCGATGTGTGTGAAAGTCTGAGATCTGTTTAATTAACTTGATGTTTTGATTCTTGCATGTGTATATGCACGAGATGGGATTGATTGATTGATTTATGAAAGGGGAGCAGGTCGTGAGGCGATCGGTGGCTTTGCCACATAGGTCACATAGTGATCGGTCTTAATGATGAAACATAGTGTCAAAATACTATAATGTATTTTACGAGGTTCAGCATAAGCGATCGGTGGCTTTGCCACATAAGTAACATAGTGATCGATATGGTGTGTAGCGGATGGAGGGTTGATTGTAGAAATCCCGGGTGATGGTTGATGCGGGGGGTGTGTAGAGGATGGACTCTAGGTTTGGGATGGGTCATGTTGCATGAAATACTTTGTTACCATTGTGTATGGGCCAAGGCCCATAATGTGTTTGTGGGCCCAGGGCTTTTATGTGATTTCGAGATTTGCACACTGAGTCTTTGTGACTCACCCTTTTATTTTTCCCACTTTTCAGATGAGCAATAGTTTATGGACAAGGGAGCCGAGGAGGACTCGAGGGGCCATTAAGACTATTATCTACATAGATTATTTTCGGTTTTGTTTTCATTTAAGTTTTAATTTTTGGGAATATTTCTGTAATAAGGCCTCCATAACTTAGGTGCCAATTTATTATTATTTTTTTGGGCTTTTCAAACTCAATCAACGCAAATGTTAAAGTTATTTTTAAAATTTCACATTTAATTGAGTTCGGCTATAATAAACTAAGTTTTTCCAAAACCCATAAGAGTAAAGTTTTCAAGATTAAACCCTTAACATTTCAGATCCGGTGATGACGTATGGGCCGGTTTAGGGTGTTACAGGTGCCAACTCTAAATCATGTGTGGGATAATTTAGCTCATGTGGTCTTAACTATCGAGATGCATAAGCAACAACTTTCCCACCTTGCATCAACACACATCCTAACCCCGTGTGTGAAGCATCACAGTAAACAACGAACTCTTTTCTAGCCTCCGATTGAATCAAAACTGAAGCTTCCGTCAACACCCTCTTCAGCTTCTCAAAACATTATTGCTGCTTATCACCCCATGCAAAAGGGACTCCCTTCCTCAACAACTTGGTTAAAGGTGTCGCAATCAAGGAGAATCCCTCAACGAACCTCCTGTAGTATCTAGCAAGACCAAGGAAACTCGGATCTCTGTCACAGACCTGGGTGATTTCTAATCCATGACAGCTTTAACTTTCTGAGGATCAACTCTGACCTTTTCCGCCGACACAACGTGTCCCAGAAAAGTAACCTCACTTAGCCAAAATTTGCACTTACTGAATTTTGCATACAATTATTTCTCCCTCAAGATTTGTAGAACCACTCGAAGATCCGAATCGTGCTCCTCCTCCAACCTTGAATATACCAGGATATCGTCTATAATTACTATGACAAACTGGTCCAAATAGGGTTGGAAAACCCGATTCATCATATCTATAAACGTTGCTGGTGCATTGGTCAACCTAAACGGCATCACTAAAAATTTGTAATGGCCATAACGGGTCTTGAAAGCTGTCTTATGAATGTCCGATTCCTTGACCTTAAGCTGATGGTATCCTGATCTCAAATCTATCTTTGAGAAAACTCATGCCCCTTTCAATTGATCGAACAAGTCATCAATCCTTGGCAACAGATACTTGTTCTTGATAGTCAACTTGTTCAGCTGGCGGTATTCAATGCACATACGCATTGATCCATCCTTCTTCTTAACAAATAGCACTGGCGCTCCCCAAGGTGATACACTTGGTCGGATGAAACCCCGATCCAACAGTTCCTGAATATGAGCTTTCAATTCCACCAACTCCTTCGACGCCATTCTATATGGTGCAATGGACACTGGTGCTGTCCCTGGAAGAAGATCAATTTCGAACTCCACCTCGCGATCCGGAGGTAGTCCTGAAAGTTCTTCTGGGAAAATGTCAAAAAATTCCCTCACCGTTCTAACATTCGTCACAGTTGAATTTTGGACCTCCAGAGCACAAACAAAAGCTACGAATGCCCTACATCCTTTTCTCACCATTCTGTCAGCCTTTAGAGCGGACACTACATTAGACAAGTAGTTCCTCCTTTCCCCTATTATCACCACTTTATCATCTTGAAGGGTCCTTAGTACTATATGCTTGGCTGCATAGTCCAAATTTGCACAATATCTCACTAACCAGTCCATACCTAAGATCAAGTCGAACTTCCCAAACGACAGTTCCATTAAATCCGCTGGAAAAACTACCCCTTGTACTTCTAGAGGCACATCCCTATACAGTCTGTTCACCACTACCGACTGACCTAGCGGGCTAATTACCGTCATCTCCCTAGAAATAATCTCAGAGTCTATACTTAAGATTCCAGATACTACACTAGCAACATAAGAATGTGTCGATCCAATGTCAATTAATGCAGAAAAAGGCAAACCAAAAATCAAGAACGTACCGGTTATGACATCTAGTGCATCCCCCTCCTCTCGACGTCTAGCTGTATAGACCAACCTCGGCTGTCTCGCATCGGTGTTCCCTGCACCTCTGCTTGGTGCTCTACGGCCCCAGCCATAACCATTACCCCCTCTGGCTGGACCACGACCTCTCTGCGGTTGTTGACCTCCCCTACTTGGCTGAGCGTTAGCCTATCCTACTGGCCCTGCACCACCCCGATCTTATGGGCAATCCCTAACCTGATGATCAGTAGACCCACAACTGAAATATCTTCTATCACCCATCTAATATTCACCGAATGAAATCTATTACACTGGCTACACCTCTAAGGCTGACTATTACCCCCAAATTTCACACCCTGACTCAACCCATCCATCTTAGGTATTTTCTAGAAACGCCCCATTGACCCCAACGATCCAAAACTCCTCTTATTCCTATCCCTGTCCCTATCCCAATTCTGCTTCTCGGACCGCTTAACTTCCTCGGCTATATTAGCCTTTTCCACTAAGATCGCAAACTCTCTTTCTTGCTGAGGAGCTATCAGCACACGCAGGTCATCCCTCAGACCATCCTCAAACCGAGCACAACGTTCATGGTCTGTGGTCACTATCATCCCGGCATAATGACTCAAGCACAAAAATTTTGCTTCATATTTAGCCACCGATTTATTTCCCTGGACCAGATGCAAAAATGCCCTATGTTGCACATCCACATAGCTCGATTCGATATACTTATTCTAAAATGCCGACTTGAAGAAATATCAGGTAATGCGGTCAGCCATTGACCCAACCCTAACTGTAAGCCACCATTGGTACGCCTTATCCCGGAGAAGAGACACTACTCCTTTCAGCTTTTCCTCTTCTGTGAAGTTGAGATCATCCATTATACGCTCCACTGCCTCCAACCAACACTCAGCTGTATTAGGAGCTACGCCAAAATACCCCTGAACATTTTGCTCCATTAGCTCGGAGTCGCTCCGACACAAATTTTGAGCCCCTGTACCCATGCCTGCCCCAGCAACTCTCTCTAGCACCCGTAGCATCACCTGAGACACCGCATCGTCTCCGCCCATTTGGTCTGATATTCTGCTTCCACAGTTGGAGGCATTGGCATCTCATTTCCTAACTCATGACCAGACTCCACCGATTCCGACACAACAATCCTGACTCTATCGCGCCCACACACACCACGCCCTCTAATGCTCATAACTAATGTTTGCGATTTAATCTGATTAAAAGTTCTATGAGTTAGTGTCTTCCACTATCTTAAGACCAAGAAATTTTATGAAACTTAGTTTTAAAGAGTAGTTTTCGCAGAACATGTCATAAGCTAGAGGTTTCAGTCCCTAAAGTTTAAATTTCCTTATGCTAACAACATATTCGTCCAGTCAAATAGGCATTTTATGCATACATTACCAGGAGTTAGAACACTTACCTGCGTGGATTGGTTGCCGGTGGACTTGGATGCCATATCTCGATCAAAACCTTAATACTCACTTCGATTTTATGCAACCTTTTTGAACCTATTTCACAGCCCAAGTTTTATAACCGAGGCTCTGATACCAAAATATAACACCCTAAACTCAGCCCAAATGTTACGACCGGATCTAGTATGTCACAGGGTGAATTAGAAATGATCTTACAGTGACTTTGGGAAAAACCATAAATTTTTTTTAAAACTTCCCGATTAAAGCAATGACTTTGTGTTTAAGCAACCAGTTTCAGGCGACTTTCAAGATAAAGGTTACTTACACAAGAGTTATCATTGTTAAGAAAATCCAGAGTTTTATCGAAATAACTTGTAACCCATTCGCTACTATTTTCAAAAGGTAGTTGTTTAATTATTCTAGAAAAGAAATCACGATTTGAGTATCTTTTAATAACAAGTAGCCAAAGTAAACACTAAAACTAAATTTAAAATCACCAAAGGCCTTATTATAAGGAAAACCCTAAATAAAAACCAACTTTAAGCAGTGAAAAGTTCATAGAATAAAGATAACGTCTTTTATGGCCTTCACGAGTCCGCCTCGGCTCCCACATCCATGATCTACTGATCACATAAAAAAATTAAAGAAAGGGTGAGTCGTCGGGACTCAGTGTGTAAATTCTCCCACATTATACAGACGACTCATGGCCCACAACCACACGTTGGGCCTTGACCCATATATATATAAAAACATACAAACACATGAATGCAATAAGCCCAACCCAAACCTAACTTTTCCATCCTCTACACACCAACCCGTACCAACCCATCACACTGTGGGGATTTCTACAATCAACCCTCCATTCGCTACACTCCATCTCGACAGTCATGCTGCCAGACCAAATAATACATCGTGGCTTAACCACCAATCACAATGTGACCAAATAATATATATATATCATGGCTTAACCACCGATCACGATGTGACCCAATTAATGTATGTACATATATATATCGTGGCATAGCCACCGATCACTACGTGACCAAATAATCATTCTCTTCCCCTTCATATCAAACCCATACCCCATGAACTACATACATATCCTAACAAATGCAACATGCTATCCAAAACACAACAAATTACCACACATATCCGTCCATGTGAAGAAAATGATACAATAACGTACCTGGCATCCCTAGCCTTACCCCTAAGGGCATCACGACTGTCTACATAGCCTTTTTGGTATTTCAACCCACACATTTGTTAGTACATATAAAATAAAGTGTGTGAAGGTTTATACACCTGATAACACGTAATACCACACTTTCTATGTCGACACTATCGCTAATAGGAACCACTGCTATCTATCTACTATTCTGCTCAGAAGCTGGCCCACAACCCGACGGCCAATCTCGAACAGCAGACACCGCACGCCTCTTAAACTTTGGGGTTAGGTTCATGAGTCTAACGCCCTCTTTGCCTGATCGATATTGGATTCCATCAAAGATCTAGTCAGATGCTACTATAACGAAATATGGTTGTCAAACCACAAGGCAGGGTTAAGGTACCGATTAAGATAATGAATCCTAAATACAATCCAAAGAGAACACCCTTACCTTGAAATTTTGAAAGAAGAGATATGGTTCAGAGGTTAATAGTTTTTGGCTTATGAACCTAGATGATCAGATCTCCTTCAATTCTCAAAATAGCGTTCCAAAGAGAACACAAGAAATAGTGAGAAACATCATTCTAACAATGGCCTTACCAAACCAATTAGCCATTCAGTTTTGGCTTCCAAAACCCGAAAGAGAACATGAAAGATTAACAGGAGTCGACGCTTACCTCAACACAGAAGATCCAACTACCACTTAAGAGAAGATTCGGCAATGACAATGAAGAAGATTAGAAGTCAAAAGAAATAAAACAAAACCACAGATGAGATCTAGGGGTTTTTAATTTTAAAAGAATTCAGAAGAGAAGATTAATAGAAGAAAAGCTATGAAGATTCAGCTTGTGGAAGAAATAGAGAAGAGAACTGTGGGCAAGGGACATTCGGCTATAGCATGGAAGTGGAGATGAGAATTGAGTTAAGGGTTTCGATTTTAGAGAAGGAAACAATTGGGAGAAGAGAAATAAAACAAGATAGGGAGAAGTGTTAAGAAGGGTAAAGAAAAAGGATTTCGACAGGACCTAAGTGGTTTCGATTTTGGCAGAAAAAGAAGAGAAGAAAGGAACCCTCAAATGCCGAAAATAAGAAGAGGACTCTAACCTTACCAAACAAATTTCGGCACCTACTAACCCAAAAGTTGAAAATGCACTATTTTTGAGAACAAAACCCCATGCACCAGAGTAAAAATTCGGCACACCCTAGCCATACCAAAACCAATTTCTCCCCCTTGCTTCTAGTGTCTAACATTCGACCACCACCTACACTCACATCCTATCCCACATTTTCCACTTATCCTCATCTTCAGATCTTCTAACTTAATCCACACTCACCCATGCAGAGTCCCAGCCGAAACCACCTCTCAGGCTCCTTAGGCCCATAAAAAAAACACTCTTAGTTGCTGTCAACGCAACTCGAACCTGCTCCCTTACCACCTCATTGTGGCATCACCTACACCCTTAGTGGCGCCTCCTTATCACTTTACCAGTTAGATTCTTATGTCAACTTCCCCACTTAAGTATCCTTAAGGCCCACTTCAACTAGTTCTCCCTTGCAGTGCCTAAAAATGAAATTTATACCAAGGCTCAAGCTTAACCTTGAGCCTCCCCAAAACCTCTAAACACACCAGAATAACACACACTGCATAGCGTACACACTTAACACAGTACAAATGTAGAGCCCCCTATCTGGGATGTTACATGACCACACGCTCGATATGTTTTAATCTTAAACTTAGTTATTTTATTTTTAATATTTTGGGTTAAAAAATATGTAATAAGGCCAATTGGGGTTTTGATTTTCATTGGTGGTTCTCTTTATTTTAACCTGCTAATCTAGGAAACACGGGTTTTTAAAATAATAATTATTTTCTTAAAATCACGTTTTAATAAGCTCATAACAATTGATACGGCCTATAATTGGAGAACAACGTTTACAATACTAACATTTTAAAAACAATTGTTAAAAAGGATTTAAAATTTTGTAACGAACTTTTATCGACAAACTCAATTTTCAAACGACACTTCGATGTGACACGTCAAATCTGATCGTAATGTTTAGGCCAGGTTTGGGGTGTTACATTTAGTGGTATTAGAGACGAGTTACAAAACTTGGCTATGGAATGGGTTCCTAAAATTTTTTTTTGAAATTTCCTAAATTTTGCTTTTGGAAAGAAAAGTGAAAGGTTGTTACTAAAAGTGTGGCACACCGAGTCTCCGGCGCCAAATCTGTAACTTCTCTGGCATTGTATTCTGTTATATACTGAAATGTTATAGATAGAGGTATTGTACTGAAACTCTTTAGTTAGAGTAAACTAAGACTGTAGAAGACTGAAAACTATAGTGAGGTCTCGATCTTTGAAAATAACTCTAAATTACTGTTTATCATAAAATATTCATTATTAATTATTGGAATTATAAGCTGATGCATAAAACTCTTAAATCAGATAAATACGAGATCAATATGAGCACAAGAGGTCACGAAAAGGATACACATGGTTGTAGTAGAGGCCGAGGTGCTAGAGTTGGGTCTTCAACATCAGGACATATGCCTGCTAGGGAGGCAATAGCTTGACCAGTAACTGAGACGGGGTCTCATGACTGAGCCATTGGGGATGATGCTCTATCCCAAGCAATGTTACGGGTCCTCGAAAGGGTTGCTGGATCAAGTCTTAGGATCAGTGGGCCGAGGGTCAATTTCTGATTGACTCCGGTCTAATAGAGCAAAAATCTTTACTGTACGGTGGAATATTGGTTAGAGGCCACTGGGCGGATAATGGATGATCTTGACTGTACGGTGGAACAGAAATTGAAGGGAGCAGTGTGCCTACTGCGAGACAAGGCATACCAATGGTAGCTCACCGTGAGAGAGGGTACACAAGCCAACCGTTTGATGTGGGATTTCTTCAAAATGGCCTTCCAAGGAAAATATGTTGGGGCGAGTTATGTGGATGCCCAAGGAAGGAATTTCTAAGTCTAGTCCAGAGGAATAGGTCTGTAGCAGAATACGAGGTAGGGTTCTTGTGATTGAGCCGGTATGCTCGGGGTATAGTCGCGACTAAGTATGATTACGTTGTGTGCATTTTGAGGATGGTCTTCGAGATGAGTTGTGGGTGTTTATAGCTCCGCAGAGGGAAAGAGACTTTGCTGCCCTTGTTGAGAAGGCAAAAATTGCTGAAGATGTGAAGTGCTCAGAGTGCCAGAACTGAGAGAAAGATAAGGGCAGAAGTAAGAGGGATTTTGGGCCCTCAAGTTCATTTGGTTGGCCTAAGAAGAAGTCCAGATTTGATGGGCCAATTTGAGCTAGGGTTCCTGTTGTTGCTACTAGATCCCAGCCTTGCGCTGATTGTGGGAGAACTCACTAGGGTGAGTGCTAAAAAAGAACTAGGGCGTGCTTCAGATGTGGGTCCATGGATCATCAGGTTAAGAACTGTACACAGAGGCCTATTCAAATGCAAGTCACAGGTCAGAGTTATGTTCAACCAGTAAGAGGTGGTCAGCAGCCACCGAGAGGCCATGGTCAGGCTAGAGGGGCAAATGGTTTGGGATGAGGTCGTGGAGCACTAGGCAGAGGTGCTGGTAACACAGAGGCAAGATAGCTAGGTTTGGTCTATGCTGCTCGTTGCCGAGAGGATGACGACGCTCTTGACGTTGTTGGAACCATTTTTTATTTTGGAAAATGGGGTCGACTTTAAAATGAAAATGGGGTCCTACCAATCCTTTTTGTTTAGGTGTGATCGGATCACCTATAAAATATTTTATTTTATTAAAATATTGATTTTGGCCTATAAAATTCAAGAAAATAGGATCGAAAGTCGATTACATACGAGGAAGGATTAGCACCCTCGCAATGCCTAAAATTGGTACCTAATTGATTAATTAATGCCCTAATGTCGAAAATTTGAAAAGATTTTAAAATACAATCCCATAAAAAATGTTTGGAAGACTCGAATTGGATATTGAGATTCGCTTGTTTCGAAGAAATAAAATATCATATCCAATACGTTAGGATACGACATTTCAAGTCCTCGATACCAAAATCATCTTATGATTTCTAGAACTCATGCATTGAAACTTTTAAAAGGATTTTCATTTATTTGGTCAAACGGTAAATTGAAAGCCAATACGTTATGGCACGATTTCTCGAATTTGCAAACATGAAATATTGCATTTTTTTATTTTAAGAAAACACGGATGAAATTTTGAAAGGACGTTTGGTTATTCAGCTAAACGAAAAATTGAAACCCAGCACGTTAGGGCACGATTTCTCAAATTTCCAAACACGAATTTTGAGAAGCTTTCAAATAAGCGATTATAAAACTGGCTCAAAATATATTTATTTCATTTACTTAAGGATAAAGGATAATTGATATTAGGCGAAAGTCGAAATTGGGATCACAATGCAATAACAAGAAATAAAAACGTAGTTACAAGCATCAATAGTAATACATGACATAATATTATCGAATGAATAATATTCATATGCAAATACAAGAAACCAATTAGGGTACATACAATG
Source organism: Gossypium rotundifolium (assembly GCA_025506655.1). Taxonomy (NCBI): domain Eukaryota; kingdom Viridiplantae; phylum Streptophyta; class Magnoliopsida; order Malvales; family Malvaceae; genus Gossypium; species Gossypium rotundifolium. The sequence goes on along the minus strand of CP106729.1, from coordinate 42,927,508 downwards.
ACAATACATTATACACTATACAAATACCAACATTAACATTCAAAACCAATGAATTAAAAGACAATTTTAAATACCAAGCGTAACAAATTTTTAACAATAAAGGAAATGAATAACATGAGGGAAAAATAATTTTAAATCATCAATATGTGGACAATAGATTATAAGTACAAAAGTTTTAAAAGTGTATGCAAGCGTTTAAAATAGATTAAAAACAAAGATAAAAATAACTAGTACATGAAATAATAATATAAATGAATTTTAAAATAAATATTATATAAGAAGAAAATCAAAGTAAATAATATACAAAATAATATATGTTAATCTACATAAATAATATATATGAAATAAAAAACCTAATATAAATAATTTATATATGAAAATAATAATATATAAAGGTTTTGAAATGAACAAAAAATATAATAAAATAGGGACTTAAAAGGAAATAAATTATATAAAGAAATGAATTTAAAATATACATATACACATAAATAGATTCAAAAGAAAATACATACATAAAATAATATGAAATCAATAATATATACATAAGAATAATTTAATATAAATTATATGTGTATATAAAAAGAATATATAATTTAATAATTTAATATAATTTAATAAAAATATTTAAATTAAATATTATACAAATCTTTAAAAGCGAAGTGATATAAAGAGAATTTAAAATGAATTATAATAAAACAAATAAAAATATATACAAATGGAAATATAAAAATAACATATTAAAGCAATGTAAAATTAATAAAATATTTCAAAGTACTATGTTAAAACAATTTTTTATATAAAAATGAATAGATTATAAGGAATAAAAAATAAACCGAAAATTAAAAAGCAGACCCAATTGAAATAAAAACAAAATCAAAAGAATAATTTTAAACAAATAAAATTATGAAAAGCAGAATCAAGGACTTAAATAAAATGCACATAAATGAACGAGGAATAAAAATGCAATTGAGCCAAATCCTTGCGCATATCGTTTAAACATGGATCAAATTGGAATGGTACACAAATTACAGAGATCAATTAAAAAACAAAGAAAATGTACACAGGATCTAATCAAATAGTGGCACGAAAAAGAGGGACTAATCGCGTAAATATCCTTTCACTGTAGAAATGCGCAGATCTTGGAGGTATTGTATCGGGTCAAATCAAATAAGGCCTATACGGCATCGTTTTGAGGCCACTTAATCAAGCCTCAAACGACGTCATTTCACACGATTTATAAAGATAAATAAAACCTAAAAAAATCAAACACTCTGTCATTTTCTTTGAAACCAAAATCGTAGCCCCATTTTATGTAACATCCTGAATTAATGGGTCTATGCGTTTAGTGTAAGGATATGTTTAATATGTTAATTTAAGTGATAGGGGTCCAAATTGGGCTCAGGACTAGGCAAAGGCCTTAGTTAAATTGTCTGATTAGGCATTATAGAGTTAAGAGGTGGTAATTGTGTTTAAAATACCAACGTGGGCTTGTGGCCCAACAATAGGTGGCGCTGCAAGGGAGTTAGAAGGTGGCATCACTAACAGTTAAAGAGGCCCAAGTTTTGCCGCAAGAAGCCCATGTTTTTGGGCCATTTTCGGCACTTAAAAGGGAGCAAGGGGTGACGCCACAACAAGGGTGTAAGGGGCCCAAAATTTAAGTTCTATGGAGCCCAATTCTCTTAATTTAAGTAATCTAAATTCGGCATTAGGGTTAGGTGAAGTGGACGGCAACAAGGCTCAAATATAGGAGGATTTACATGGATTTTATAATTGATAATATAGAAGATAAAACGGAGAAAAGATAGGAGCTATCGAGGAAAGGTGATGGCCAAAATCCACCACCTAGAGGAGTAAAGAATTCGGCTACTTCATGAAAAAAGGGTGCTGAATTTTCCCTTTTTATTAGCTTGATTTTTAGTTATCAGGAAGGGTACTTTCGATTTTTTTGATAGGAGTGCCAAAATTTCTATAAATAGGGGGGATATGTCATTAATTCCGGCATTTGAACCCTAATTTCTTCTTCTTCTATTGTGCCAAAATTTTTAGTCTCTCCTTTACAATTTCTTTTCTTTAATTTCTTCAAAAGCAGTAACCTCTCCCTTCACTATCTTTTCCATTCTTTTCCTCTTATGCCGATTTCTCTAAAAGCTAAAATCTCCATAGTTTTTCTCTATTCATCCCATTTGTGAGTTGGTTCTATTCCTTTCGGCATTTAAATCTTCCTCATTGACATTGTCGAATCCTCTCCAGTGCTAGCCGAATTCCCTGTGTTAAGGTAAGTGTCGACCCTGTGTTAAGGTAAGTGTCGACTTCTGTTGATTTCTCATGTTCTATTTCAATTTTTGAAAGGAAAAAGTTGAAAAGCTAATAGCTTAATGGTTTTATGTTGGACGACATTCCGGATTTGAAGGAAACTTGGTCGTCTAGATCTAAAAGCCAAAAATAGCAAGTCTCCAATTTGGGATTCTTTAAGGTAAGGAGATTTTCCCTAGATTTTTACTAGATTCGTTCATTATATGCAAGACCTAAACTTTATGATGAGGATTAACGATCATATATTGTGATAGTAGTTCTGACAAGGACTTGTGTTGGAATTAAATATGGATCAGGCAAAGGAGAGTATCTCTAAGTTTAAGAAACGAGCGGTATCTGCCGTTCGAGATTGGCCACTTGGTTGTGGACCGGCTTCTGAACAACACCTTAGGCAGATAGCAGTTGTGTCGACTACGGATAGCGTCGACATAGAAAGTATCATTTTATCAATGTCGGTGTGTAGATCTCTAACACATACTCTCTAATTGTAATTTATGTGTAGTGGGCTAAAAAGCGGAAAGTGGTGTGTAGAGCAATCGATTAAAACCAAAAAGGGTTAGACAAGGATGCAGTGCATAATCATAAAAATCTCTATGTATATTGAGACATATGAAAGCCTGTATGATGTTCTCTTTATGTATGTATGCATGGGTTGGGAATATAATATGAAAGGGGAAGTGCATGATGGGTCATATAGTGAAGTGCATGATGGGTCATATGGTGACCGGTGGTAGAAATCCCACGAATATAAACATGGGTCATATGGTGATCGGTGGTAGAAATCCCACGAATATAAACATGGGTCACATGGTGACCGGTGGTAGAAATCCCATAAATATAAATGTTAGGCCACACAATGATCGGTGGCTATGCCACGTGGTGTGTAGCGGATGGAAGGTTGATTGTAGAAATATCTATCAAAGCTGTAAAGGGTACATCAAATATAAAGAACGTACCGGTTATGACGTCCGGTGCGTCACCATCCTCACGTCGTCGAGCTGCATAGACTAACCCTAGTTATCTTGTATTTGCATTACAAACACCTCTGCCCGATGCTCCACGACCTCGTCCAAACCCATTTCCCCTTCTGGCCGAACCACAACTTCTCAGCGGCTGTTGGCCACCTCCTCTTGCTTGAGCAAAACCCTAACCTAATGTCTGCATCCTCTCCAACTCCTGTGGACTATCTTTTATTAGATAATCCCCAGATCCACATTTAAAACATCCTCTAATTCTTCTCCAACACTCTTTCGGATGCAATCTCCCACACTGTGCACAAGGCCACAGCCGGCCTGTAGTAACTGGCATCACAGTTCAAACTGGCCCATCCAATCTAGGCCTCTTTTGGGAACCCCTAATAGACCCTGACGTCCCAAAACTTCTCTTATTCCTACCCTTATCTTTATCTCGATTCTGCCTCTCAAAACGCTTTACCTTTTTGGTAATTTTTGTCTTCTCCACCAATATAGAAATATCCCTTTCTCGCTATGGAGCTATCAGTACTTGCAGCTTATCCCGCAGACCATCCTCGAACTTAACACAATGCTCATAATCAGTTGCGATGATACCCCGAGCATAACAGCTTAGGCGTAGGAACTCTACCTCATATTCAGCCATGGATTTACCATCTTGAACCAAATTCAAAAATACTTTTCTCTGGGCGTCCACATAGCTCGCCCCAACATATTTCCCCTGGAACATGTCTTAAAGAAGTCTCAGGTGATACAGTCTGCTAGAGTACCTTCCTTCATTGTAAGCCACCACTGGTATGCCTCATCCCGTAAGAGAGGCACTGCTCCTTTCAATTTCTCCTCCATTGTGCAATCTAAATTATCCATGATTCGTTCAACGACCTCCAACCAATATTCAGCTACGTTTGGGGCCACACCAGAAATACCCCTAAATATTTTAGCCCCATTTTCTCAAAGCCGTTCAGGGATAGATTTCTAGGTCACCGATCCAGTACTTGCCCCAGCAACCCATTCCAAGACTTGCAACATAGCTTGGGACAAAGCATCGTCCCTGTGCCTCGATCATAGAACCCTGCCTCGATCATAGGTGATGCAGGTGCTTTCATTTCAGGCATGTGCCCCGATGCCTCAGAACCAGCCCTAAGACCTCGACCTCTACCTCGACCATGTATACCACATCCACATCCTCTTGTGCTCATGACTGCTGAATTGATTTAATCTGATTAGAAATTTTATGACTTAGTATATAATTCCAATGTTTATTAATAATGTTTTATGCATAGTAAGTATAGTAGTTGTTTTCGCAAATCAAATTTCCTAATGTCTCAGTCTCTAAAGTCTTAACTCTTATAGCTAGAAGTCATAAAACACTAACTCTAATAGTTTTCTTTCTAAAATCATTTTATAATATCAAACAAAGTCAGAAGACTTACGGACTTGGTGCTGGAGACTTGGGTGCCATACTTTCAGAAAGACATACTTCCTCAAACTTATTTTATATCACAAAAATTAGACTGTAATATCCAAAATAGGGGTTATTTGTGATTGTATTATTCTGCATGAGTACGGATTGTCGTGTTGTTAAGTGAGATGTTATAGGGTTTAGGAATAAGCCATGAGTAGGCTCGAGCTGTAGAAAATTTTTTGTTTTTAAGCTTTAGTTAGAGGGAGCTGAAGGAGATAGGGGTTAAGTGTAATTTGTGGGGGAATTTGAGCACAAGAGGAACTAGTAGCATAGTGGAAGTGGTGCATGAGTAGTTGCTTGAGGGAAAGGGTTCGAATAGCATGGAGTGTAATTTGAAGATTTTATTTTTATGTATCCTTACATCAAGTGTCGGCCAAGCCTTGTATTTGGTAAGTTGGACTTTAAATTTTTTTTGGCAAGTTGAATAATAGTTTAGGCAAGCTTGATCTTGGGGAAAGAATCATTTTGATTAAGGAATTGAAGGGGGAACACAAGGCTTGATATAAGGTGTGTGCTATGGAAACTTTTGTGTGGAAAAGTTTGGCATTGAAGTCCATGTATTTGGATGGTTTAAGGGGCTAGGGGGAGTGGGCTTAATTTTGATGTGATTAGGAAGAAATAAGGAGAAATTTAGGAGTGTGTTTAATTCAAAATTAGTTTGAATTGATGGCAAGAAGAATTTTGGTGTGGTTGCCGAATTTTTTATTTGTGTAGGGGGAAAAGTGCTGAAATTCCTTTGTAGCTAGGTGACATTTCGGTTAGCTTTGAAGGTGTTATTCTTTGTTTTGCGTCAAGTCAAAATCTATCTTAGCATTGTCGATTTCTCCCTAGTGCTTTCAGTTGAAGCAAACCCGAAACCCAAGTAGTATTTGTCGATTTACTCTCTTAATATTTGAGCCAAATTCCATTTGCTTTCCTCTTTTCTTCTTTGAAACCAAACTTTACTCTCCCAACTCTCTCTCTTTCTCTCTTTCTTTTGCTCAAAGCGAAAGTACCCATCTCCACCCTTTCATTTTTTTTTCTTTTCTTCTCTCAAACTCTTGTGCCGAAATCCTCTCCACTCTAGCCGAATTCTATTTTTTTTTTAATCAACCATAGCTGAATCTTCTTTCTTTCTTTTTGATATTTTGGCCAAATCTCAATCAAGCCTTGATCCCTTTTTGGTTGTTTCTTCAATCAGTTTTAAAGAGGTAAGTGTCCATGGCCGAAACTCTCTTCTTACTTTTTCTTCTTCTCTGCCGACATTTTGGTGAAAGCCTAATCCGACATTTGTTGATAGTATTGTTAATCTTTTATGGGAATCAATTTCTTTTAAACTCTTCGGGACTTTGGAAGCAGTTGATCTAAGCCTATATTCTCTGACAATCGATTTTGGTAAGTCAAGTGGTAAGGATTTTGTTGGTTCATCATTCTTTAAGTGGTGGAAAAGCCAAAGGCTATTAAGATTAAAGTTGGTTATTGGCCGAATGGTTTATGTTATTAATCTAAGTGTTGGCCGAATGTAGGGCAAGGAGATCTAGTGCAGTAGATCGGGTCTTCGGGATTTAAAACTTGCGATAGTAACAGGTGTGTAACTTACACACTTTATAACTTAATAAATATACATTAGTAACCTAATATGTGATAAACCAAAAGCGTGTAGATCCCGATATGATACCTTATGGGTATGAGCAAAGATCTGGTAGGTCCACTTGATATAATTTGCTATTTGATGCTTAATATCATGATCATGTTATATTTGTTATATGCATAATATTTGAGCATGATGGCATGATTTGTACATGTGATGTATTGATGTGGGTGATATGAGAGGAGGGGGAAGATTTGATATCCGTGTCTTTGGGACACCATAGGTTTGGCACCTCCAGTGGTTTGGTACCACAGATTATTTTGTGACATTGGGTCACCAGAGGTTTGGCACCTCATAGCGACTCGTCCCAGTGGCTTAGCACCACAGTGGGTTGACCCCACATTTGATGTATCGGGATTGTCGCCAGTGATTTGGTATCACAACCTAGGTTGGCCCCACAGATGTATTATTCGTGACTTTGGGTCACCAGTGGTTTGGCACCACATTATTAATGGATATCGTGACTTTGGGTCACTAGTGGTTTGGCACCACCAGTGGTTTGGTACCACACAGGGTAGAAAAGGAGTTATGGATGGCTAGGTTGGGTGCATTTTCTATATTATTTGGTTATGAATTGTGTAAGTATGTTGCATTAACGGGGAAGGATTTATGCATTTGAGACTTGGTGACTCACCTTCTCCCTTATCTTTTCAGGTGATTCGTAGATCGCGGATGAGGAGCCGGGTAGGACTCGAGGTGGCCATTCCATAAATAAACTCGGATTTTACATGGACTTTGCTATGGGTATTTTATTTCATTTAAATTCGGTTTCATTTATTTGGATTTGTAATAAGGACTTTTAAGTTTGTGCTTTTGGACTATTTATATGCTTTAGATTTGTTTTAAACATGGCTAAGTAAATTACTTGACAAATTTTAATAATATGAGCATAATGGTTTTCAAAACTTTACCATCTGGTAATATAAATTATTTGATAATAAATGACAACTCAATTGTTTTCGACAACTTAAATAATTTTTGAATTTAAGTTTCCATACTCAAATGTAAGCGATTTTCAAACCAATCATTGGGTTTTCTTAAAATAATATAAATGATTTTTAACTTTGTGGATCGACAACTAAATTTTAAAGATTGATTTAAGGGATTTCAAAGTATATTATCGGTTTTAATTAATCATGCACGATTTCTATAAACATTAGACATCTAAAGAATTTTGTCTAAAACTAAACCGTCAACTCGATTTTCTTCAAAAGTTTTCCTGTGACATGCAGTTGGTGGTCTTTGTATTGATTGGGTTTGGGGTGTTACACGACTTCGATGGTTTTACGTAGTGTGACGTTTGGAAACAATTATTGAAGCTTTAAGAAAATCCTGGGTTTATTTCTTGATAGTTTGTGGGTCGTTTTTGGAAAACAATTATTTAAATTTTTAGGAAAACCCCGTTTGATCGTTTCATGATAGATAATAACCAAATTATAACAAAAACCAAATTAAAATCCTAATGGCCTTATTACAGAACATAATCCCAAATTAAAATAACATTTATGCAAAGTAAAAAGGAAATTACTAAAATAACGATGTATGGCCACCACAGAGTCTACCTCAGCCCCAAATCCTCACTGTTGGGTTTTACCTGCAAGATTAAGAAGAGGGGTTCAGTGTGTAATTCCCCATACGAACAAAACTAGGCCTGAGCCCATTCAAATACCAACTGGGCCTTAGCCCTAACGAAATCAAATTGGGCAAAGCCCATACAAAAACGAACTGAGCCTTAGCCTTATTAACATGGCGTAGTAGGTAATGATGCAATGCAATGCAATGCAACCCAGCCTAGTAATCCATTTGCTACACACCACCTGACCAACCAAAACACACCGGTGGGGATTTCTACAATCAACCCTCATCCGCTACACACCATCGATGGCAGTCATGCTACTCATCATCGAAATTGTGGAAGTGCCACCGAAATAATGTGACAGAGTCCCCAAAATATGTGGCATAGCCACCGAAATAGTGTGACAGAGTCATCTAAATACACTGCCCCTTTTCATCAATATCATATCCCAATCCCATGCAACATATTATCATAATGTGATGAATGCAATACATACCTCAATGTACATCAGATAATTAGAACACACATATAGTCATGCTAAGTTATTCGAATGGCATACTCATTAATGTTACTTACCTGGTATCTCTTACTTACCCACTGGGTATCTCAATTGCCATTACAGTTATTTTGGCTTTAAGCCAATACACATATTAATGCAAAATAGACAAATGAAGGTGTGTGGTTTACACACCTGATTACGCGAAGGACTATACACTCATGATCGCCGTCACTCTTACTAGTGGGAATAACAACGATTTGCCTACCCCAAACAGATGTCAGCTCTCTACCACAACCCGACGCAAAATCCTAGATTGCTAACACTACACGCCGTTTGAACTTAGGAGCAGAGACTGCGAGTCCACTCCCTTTCGGCTCCTTAATCGATACCCCCTTAGAACACCTACCACTCGCTTCCATGAAAAAAATCTCATCGGTAAGGTATCACAGTGAAAACGACGGTTATCTAACAAAGAGGTTTGGTTAAGGCAGAGTAAAGTGAATAGAGACTAGTCACAAAGAAACGAGAGAGGAACTCCTTACCTTGATCAATGGAGAACTGAACATCAACGGATTCGGCTTGCGAATCCAAATGAGTCCCTAAATAACTCACGAGTTAGAAGTGATGCCCCAAACAAAATAATAAGAAACAGACCTTTCGGCCTAACTGAGACATAAAGGAGATCCTCCATTCATTCTCCCCCCTAATCGGCCATTACCAAAACTCACCAAAATGTCTTAGATTCAGCCACTACTGTCAAGACCTCTGGCTTCCTATGAAAGAACGAACACTCTTCAAGAAGGAGAAGTACTCAGATTCGGCCTAAAAAGGAAGGAGTAAAAGGATGACTGCTTTGATTTTTAGAAGAGAGAAGACAAAAACATATGAAGAGAGAACCCGTTACCTTACACCAAGGAAAATCGATTGAAAAGAGACTTACGGCAAACCAAAAGGATACTTCTTGATGTTCGGCTAATAGCAAAAGATGCAAGAAATAGTTTTAGTTTGACACAAGAGGGGGTTTCGACTCCAAGAATAGAACCAGCAAGAAATGAAAAGAGAAGTAAAGAAAGTGGCAAGCTGAGGGTTTGGCTAGTGAAGAAAGAAAATAGAGGAGCAAAGAGAAAAGAAGAAGAAGTAGAAGAAATGTAAAAGAAGGGTGGTTTGGCCAAGGTATAGGGAAGTCAAAGAAAATGGAAGGGTGTGGAAGAAAATGGTTTGGTCAAGAGAAGAAAGAAATGGAGGTGCAACGAAGAAAAGAAAAAGAAGTAGGAGAAGAGTTGAAATTCGACTATCACACAAATGAAAAGAAAAGATGGAGAGGAAGGTTTAGCACATAAATGAGTAACAAACCCGAAATGAAGATCAAAGGAGCTTACAAATTCGGCACCCCACTTACCACATAAGACCGGTTATACTACAAATGCCTAAGGAGCTAATGGAAATTTTGGCACACACCCACACACCTAACCGAATATGCCCCCTAGACACCTTCCCATATTTGGCCAACCACATTCCACACACCAAATCCCTTGATTCCCTCCTTCACTCACTCTCCATCCACTAATTCGAATTAGTTGACCACTTCAAACTCCTTAATCTCCTCTCCACCATCCGTTTTGAATTGTTTGACTCATTCAACAACCACCTAGGTAGATTCCTAGCCGAATGCCACCTCTTCCCCACCTTGAGCACAAAAATTAAAGCTCTACAATGCAGCAGATGGGATTTGAACTCCTCCCCCTTTGCTCTACTAGTGACGCCACATCCACTCCACCTTATGCTCACCTTTGTGTCATCAAACACAAATAATTATCCTTAAGTCCTGCGTCCACTAGCTCTCTCCCCCTATGCCCAAAAGAAAAATTTTACCAAGGCTCTGGCTCGAACCTGAGCCTCCCTAGGACCCCCAAACACACCTAAATAACAAGCTAATTGAGCCAAACACATAGAATAGCGCAAAATACAGAACCCCTAATTCTAGGATGTTAAAAACTAACACAACTCTTGCCATCCACCCATGCAAAATAAACTCCAAAATAACACTCTCGATGCTCGAACCTTGGACCTCCTCAACTTTCACATTCACCACCTCATAGCTCCTAAATGACGCCACTTTCCACTGGACCACAAGCCCATTTGTGTCCTATTTTCTCTTAATCTACTTAAGAGGCCTACTGACTGAAGCCACAGTCCCCATGGCGCTAAAACCAAAATTTTTCCTATACCCTTACTTGATCCCAGGACTTCTCCAACACCCTTAGACATTCCAAATTCATTAACCCTCAAAGCCCACATATCAATTTTGGGATCTAAAGCCCAAAGCCCAATAGGCCCAATTCTTCTAGGCCCAAATTCGGTGCGTTACAAGTCCACTATGTTTAATTATGGGCTAAATACCATTTAAATCCCTCAAACTATGGTTTCATAGCTATTTGACTCAAGTAAACTAATAATGATTAAGTTTTAGGACTTTTACAATTTAATCCCTTTTATTTAATTAAATATCCAAATGTTAAAATTTATGGACCAAATTTCAAAACACTTATATAATCACTCTGTAAATATTTATCTCTGTTTATAGAAATGATGTCCTAATACGTCATTTTCTAAAACCTCTTGACTTTAGGGACAAACCACTTGAACTTAACTATTCATTCAAATATATAAAATTATCAAATCAAATTTTAATATAATACTATTTTTGACTTGTAAATATTAAATAATAATATTTATAGACTCATTTGTCTGATTTTTGGCTCTGAAACTACTATTTCTAACACCACTAAAAAATGGGTTGTTACAACTTTCCCCTATTTAGGAAATTTCATCCTCAAAATTTCTTACGTGGAATAAGTTTGGTTACTATAAATTCATAGAATCTTCAGTCTTCCAAGTCAAATATGTCCCATCTAGCTTATTCTCGCTCAATTCTGACTAGTGTGACAGTATTGTACATTTTCATCCTGAAAAGCTTTAGATGGTACCATTTTAATACTAGATTGTTATATGTTAATATAAGCAAACTCATTCAACAATAAATACTTATACAAATTACCCTTGATCTCACAATACCCCAAACCCGGTCAATACACCACGTAGAATCGGTATGTTACAGGGAAAAAGGTATTTGAGAGGTTTAGGTTTAAGTTTAAGAGTTCGATAAAATCGTCTTGCTAAATTTTGTACTTGAAGAAAATCTTGGGGATGGCTGTTTTAAAAATCGATGATGCATTTGAAAACCCGATAATTTTGAAAACTTATTCAGATATGTAAATAATACAAGTTCACCTCGTTTTAAAATTCAAGTAATCCTGGTTGTTGCCTAAAAACATTTTTACTTAGTACGAGGATACATTCAAGTTGGAGAACATTTGAGTTTCATTTATCTTAAATTACAAGCAGATACCCGATGGTAAAGTTTAAAACATATCGCTTGTATTTTGAAAACCTTATCTTTACAAATTTTAGCCAAATTTTAACCCAACAAATTATTAAGGCATATTTGAAATCCAATCCACGCATATAAATAATAAAACATAAGTTTAAAAGGCCTTTTACAATCCAAATAAAACAAATGAAAACCACCAAATAAAGTACCAAGTTTAAATAAATGCAACTCCAGATTATCCATGGCAAGGGCACCTCGAGTCCGTCCGGCCCAAGTCTCATGGTCTATGTGTCACCGAAATGATAAGGGAGAAGGTGAGTCACAAGACTCAAGTGCATAAATCCCTCTCCGGTATATGCAACATGCTAACACACATCATAACAAAGCAATACAAGTAATGCACCGATCCTAACCATCCATAACACCTTTTCTACCTCGTGTGGTACCAAACCACCGGTGACCCAAAGTCACGATATCCATAGATGTGGTGCCAAACCACCGGTGACCCAAAGTCACGGAAGATCCATCTGTGGGGCCAACCCACATGTGATACCAAATCATGGCGACAATCCCAGATCTCAAAAGTGGGGCCAACCCACGGTGGCGTTAACCACGTGGACGAGTCGCATGAGGTGCCAAACCTCCGTGTCCCAAAGACACGAGTGATACTAAATCATTGTGACCGCAATACAGCTTAAGATGATGGGGCCAACCCATTGTGTGATACCAAATCACTAGCGTCAATCCCAGATAATCAACCGTGGGGCCAACCCACTGTGGTGCTAAGCCACTGGGACGAGACTCGGAGGTGCCAAACCTCTGCTGACCCAAAGTCACAATAATCACTCTGTGGTACCAAACCACTGGAGGTGCCAAACCTCTGGTGTCCCAAAGACACGGATATCATATCCCCCTCCTCTCATATCACCCAATAACATATCATACTAATGCAAAATCGTGCAATCATGCTATCATGCTCACATGCTTAATATGACATCTCAAAATACATACACCATAAATCATGATATCACATATCATCACAGATCTCGTAATGAAACAGACTTACCCGAATCCGTATCCATACCTCATTGGGTATTATATCGGTCAACCATACTGTTTCACTTACACAATCAGGTTATCAACATATTACTCAGTTAAGGAGGTGTGTTAGCTTACACACCTAATAGAATGCACGCTCAATCCTAAAGAGCCGGTTTAAACCCCTCGATTATTTTGCTCCTAAAAGCGGCCAAACACCAGATTAGTCACTTACAACTTCCGGCCAAAACCAATAAACCAAAAGGGTTTGCGTTAAACCTTTACCTCGCAAATGGTTTGGTTTCCTACCAAACCCGAACCAACAATGGTTCCCTTACTAATCGGTCACACCCTAGAAATGAAAACGGTTAATCTCTTAGTAACTTGGCTTAAAGAAAATTAAACGAAACCGACAAAAAGAACTCGTTTTACCACCACTTACCGATTGCTTAACAGAGAAAGAAGGCTCCTCACGATCGCTCCTAAAATCTGGATGTCCTATATTGAAATCGGTTTAGACACAAGAGATTAACTCCTTCAACAAAAGCCTAAAAATCGACCACTTAAACAAACCCAAACCGAATAAGAACATGAGAGAGAAGATAACCATTCGCCAAACTCTTACCTATCCCACCGATTGACAACAAGTGCCCTAACAAGATGACCACCCTCCTAGGATTTGGCCAAGATGCACCCAAAAAGAAGAAGGAAGATTCAATATAGGTGCAACCCAACCTATGTTCTACTTTGAGTAAAAAGAGAAAAGAAAAGATGTGGTTGAGAGTATAGTTTCGCAAGATGGTATTGAGAAAAGAAAATGAAGGTTAGGGGAACAAGGTAAGATGGTTTTGGCTTAATGAAATGGTAAGAAACAAATGGAAAATTCGGCTAAGAAGGCAATGTGAATTTCGGCACAAGAGTTGTAAAAAAAAAAAGAAAATGTGAGAAGGAAGGATCACTAGTTTCGGCTCCAACAATTGGAAAAGAAAGGAGAGAGATGAACATTCGGCTACCAAGGTTTTCAAATAAGGAAAAGTATGGAGAAGAAAGAGTAGTAGTTCGGCTTACTCAAATGAAAAAGAAAAACACATGGAAAGGAGCATTGACCACAAGTACACAATTAAGAAGAACAAGGCAAATTTGGCAAGTAAAGGTGCTTGAGGTTTTGGTTTCAAGAAGCAAAAATGGGAGAGTTTTTCCCAAATTCGCTACCAAAAGACCAAAAGAAAGACTTTTCTTCCCAAAATTCAAATTTTAGGCTATTGACAAAAGAAAGAACTTGCTTGACACTAACTATGATCGAAAATGCACCAATTGACAAAATGAAAATTCGGCACACTCCCCCACTACACTTACCAAGCCGTCCACTCCCCCAAAACCTCTCCAAAATCCAGCCAACCACCTTCAACCACTCCAAGCCACTAATTCAAATCACTTTGAATTAGTCCACTTCCTACAATCACTCTCCACCCACCATTCAAAATGGTAGACTTGGTCCAACCTCAACCACCTTGGCGTCAAAATGGAGACAAAAAGTGAGCATCCTGCAGCTTGAACACAGGACCTCACTCCTTGCAAGTGGCGTCCCACACACAAGCCTTAAGTGGCGCCTAACCTGCCACTCCACCAGCTCATCACTTGTGCTAGAATTCACCAAAGAATGCTTATTAACCCCAACTCCTTCAGCTCCTCTCGCATAAAGCTTAAAACCAAAATTTCCCCACCTACACAAAGCTTACACCTAGCTTACAACTAAGCCCCTAAAACATCAAAACAAAGAACATAGCACACCGACACATGCAAACAAGGTCACAACAAAAAATAGCCCTTAACCCGGATATTACGGTTCTACCCCTTAAAATAATTTCGACATCAAATTACCCGATCGAAGAGTTGAGGGTATTCTTGCCTCATCACCTCCTGGATTCCCACGTCGCATCTTCCACGCCATGATTCTCGCCATAGTACCTTAACCAAAGGCACGACTTCCTACGCAGAACCTTCATATCCCGCCTAAAATCAGTCACAGCTCTTCCTCCATGGTCAAATCTGGGTTCACCTCGATTTCTCCATCGCCACCACGTCATGATGGATCTGAGCGATAGCGCCAAAGCATTGAGACGTGAAATACGTCGTCAATCTGACTTAGCTCAGCTGGCAACTCAAGCTGATATGCTATTGGTCCCACTCGCTCAAGACTTTATACTACCTAATAAACCTCGGACTTAGCTTGCCTTTCCTTCCGAATCTTAACACTTTCTTCCACGGCGAGACCTTCGTAAAAACCTTATCCCCACAAAGAAACTCTACATCTCTCGCTTAAGATCAAGATAAGACTTTTGCCGCTCAAGCTTCCTTCAATCTACCCCGAATCAACTTAACCTTGTCTTCGGTCTCGCAACCAACTCGGGTCCCAACAACCGATGTTCACCCAACTCCGTCCAACACGTGGGTGAGCGACACTTCCTACCATACAACGCCTCATATGGTGCCATCTTGATGCTCGCTGATAACTATTGTTGTAGGCAAACTCACCTAACGGCAAAACTCCTCCCAACTACCCTTGAAATCCGTAACACAACCTCTCAAAGATATCTTCTAAGATCTGAATAACCTTTTCGATTTGCCCGTCGGACTACGGGTGAAATGCCGTCTTTGAAATCCAACCGCATACCAGAGCTCGATGCAACGCTTTCGAACCTTGACGAAATTGATCCCTATCCAGATGATCGACATCGCACACCGTGCGACCTCACTATCTCGACACATACAAATACCAACCTCTCAAGTGAGTAATCCACCTCACCGGATAAAGTGAGCTAATTTAGTCGACGATCCACAATTACCCAAACCTGAATCCTTCTTGCTAGGTGTAAGAGGTAATCCACCGATTTAAATCCATAGTGATCCTTTCCCACTTCCATCGTGGAATCTTCATTTGGTTGAAGCAACCACACGGCACAATCGATGCTCACCTTGACCTGCGACATGTCGACACTTCCTACAAACTCTGTCACTTCCTTTTTACCACCGTAATCGCCTCTCTGAGATCCCTATACATTTGCTACCTTCAGATGCATAGCGTAGGGCGCTATGTGCATCCCAAGAATCTTCGCTTTAACTCAAGATCCCCGGCATACAAGCTCTCCCCAAAACACAAAGACTCCATCACTAGACAAACAGAACCCTCTAAACTATCATTCTCGCACTTGTGTCCTCTGCGACTCAAAACCCCATCCATCAACTGTTTTTCTCTGATCTGCTCAACCCAAGTAGGCTTAACCTGCAGCTCTGCCAGAATACTCCCGTCGTCATACAAACTCAAATGGGCAAACATCGCTCTTAGATCCGAAACAACCTTACGGCTCAACGCGTCTGCCACTACGTTAGCCTTACCCGGATGATACTCAATCGAATAGTCGTAGTCTTTCAGCAACTCAATCCATCTGCGTTGCCTCAGATTCAAGTCTTTCTGAGTCAAAAGGTACTTCAGACTCTTATGATCTGTGTAGACTATCGATTTCTCTCCGTACAAGTAATGCCTCCAAATCTTCAAGGCAAAGACTACATACCGCTAGCTCCAGATCGTCGTCGATAATTGACCTCATGTGGCCTCAACTACCGAGATCGTAAGCCACAACCTTTCCTTCCTCATGATCAAGACACAACCCACACCAGTATGTGATGCATCGCAATAAACTGTGAATTCTTTTGCAAATTTCAAAGTTGAATTAGAACCGAGCTTCACCAAAATCTTCTTCAACTTGTCGAAGCTCTCCTTTGCTTCAAATTTCAAATAAACGGAACCCTTTTCTTAACAATTGGGTCATCGGTACACGATCAACGAAAATCCTCTACAAATCTTCTAGTAGTATCCGCCAAACCCAAAAACTCCGAATCTCAGCCATCGACCTAGGCGGCTTCCAATCCAAAACCGCCTCAATCTTTCGAGGATCCACTCTAATCCCTCACCGACACTACATGACCTAAGAACGCCACCTCTAAGCCTAAACTCGTGATTTACTAAACTTTGCATAAAGTTTCTCCCTCGAAATCAGAATACCACCCGAAATGTGCATCATGCTCCTCCTCACCCTTGAATATACCAAGATGTCATCGATAAAACCACTACTGGTCGATCCAAATCTTTTTGGAACACCCTATTCATCATATCCATGAAGGTCGCCGCATTAGTCAACCCAAACGGCATAACTAAGAACTCAAAGTGCCCATACCGAGTACGAAATGCCGTCTTGCAGATATCCGCCTCCTTCACCTTTAACTGGTGATACCCAGACCTTAAATTGATCTTCGAGAAAACCGACGCACCCTTCAGCTGGTCAAACAAGTCATCTATCCGAGACAGCGGGTACTTGTTTTTGATCGTCAGCTTGTTCAATTGGCGGTAGTCTATACACATCCGCATAGTATCGTCTTTCTTCTTGACAAAGAGTACCGGCGCTCCCCAAGGTGAGACACTTGGTCTGATAAAACCCCGGTCCAACAACTCCTGGATCTGAGCCTTAAGCTCTACTAACTCTTTAGGCGCCATCCTATACGGAGCAATAGACACTGGCGCAGTTTCGGGTAACAGATCTATCCCGAACTCTACCTCACGATCTGGTGGCAAACCCAGAAGCTCCTCAGGAAACACATCAGCAAATTCCCTAACTGTCCAAACTGTCTCTACAGCAGACTCTTTAGCCTCCAAGGCATACACATGAACCACATATGCTTCACAAATTCTTCCCGACCATTTTCTCGACTTTCGAGAGCATACACCACGTTAGACAAGTAATTTCTTCTATTACCGATCAGACTACCTCATCACCCTTAGTCAGTTTGAACCATGCGCTTAGTCAAGACAATCCAACTTCTTTGACACTTAACCACCACCCATCCCGAGAATCGATTCGAACTCCCAAACTAGCTTCCATCAGATCGACCACAAACACTACCCTTGAGTTCTAGAGGTATGTCTCTATATAGCTTATCTACAACTACTGAGTGACCTGAGGGCTTATTACGGTCATCCGCCTAGAAGATATCTCGAGTCTAGATCCATGGTCTTCATTATGCTACTTGCAACATATGAATGCGTCGAACCCACATCAATCAAAGTAGTAAATGGAGAACCAAAGATTAAAACGTCATAGGTTATGACGTCCATTGCGTCGCCCTCCTCTCGGCGCCCATTGATACACTAGCCCCTACCGTCTCGTAACTACTGCATTCTCTGGGTGCTCCACGTACCGACTGTAACCATTATCTCCTCTCGCCATTACCTCGCCCTCTACTTGGTGGTCCATTATTCTGACCGAGTACGGCCCCGACTCTCGGGCGAATCCTAGCCAACTTATGTGGGCATCCCTCACACCGTGGTCCAACGAGCCACACTCAAAACATCCTCTACCACCAGGTCAACATCCTCCCCAATGAGCTTTCCCACAACAGTTACTCATGCGGTCCCCGACTAGCAACAACAAACCTACCAAACGATTCGCCCACTCGGTCAGCCCTTTCGAGGATTACCCGACGACCGGAAGATCTAAAACTCCTCTTATGTCGGTTCCTATCTATGCCTTGCCTCACGACTTCTTAATACCCTCGCTACCTTCGCCTTTTCAACCAGATGAATTCACGCTCATATTTGGCGAATCAACAACCTTAATTCATCTCACGGCCATCCTCAAACGAACACACCTCTCGTGTTCAAGAGCTACTATACCCCTAGCATACCGACTCACCGAGGAACTCTCGCCTCGTACTCGACACGATTTACTCCCACGAACTAACCTCGAAATGCTTTACATTGCTCATTAATGTAGTTAGCTCCAATGTACTTTTTCTGATAAGCAGCCCTGAAATAGTCCCAAGTAAGATCTTCCGCTGCAGCGTTGTCCCGAACCGTGAGCCACCATTGGTATGACTCATCTCGGAGAAGTGATACTATCCCCTTTAACTTTTCTTCAGCAGTCAGGTCCAGATCGTCTATGATCCGCTCTGTCACTTCCAACCAATATTCAGCAGTGCTGGGAGCAACACCAGAGACACCTCGAAAAATTTCAGCCCCGTTTGTCTGAAGTCATTCAGGCACAGTTTTCCTAGCTCCTGCGCCTCCACCTACTCTAACTACCCTTTCCGGAACTCCGCGGATCGCTCGTGACAACTGCGTCGTCCCCTATCATTCTTCTCGAACTCACCACCTCCACTGGTGGCGGTATCGGTATCTCATTCTCGACCACGGCGTAACCTACGGGTTCAGAAACTGTCATCCTACCTCGACCACGTCCACCTCGTGTACTCATGACTAAAATCTTATCTGAGTTAAAAAATTTTATGCATCAGTAATTATTCCACTTTTTAAAAGCAAAGTCTTATGAGTATTAAAGAAGCTTTGTTTTCTCAAGTCCACTGAGTCCTATCAGTTTCAGTTTCTAAGGTAATCCACTATTGCTAATCATCCACTCATATCAACATCAAAATCACAAGCAATAGTAAGGGTACTTACCTGGGCGGACTGGTGTCGGAGACTCGGTGCCATGCCTTTCAAACCATATTCTAAAAAAAAAATACTTTAGAAACCAAAATTTAAAACATTTTGGGCCTCGGGCCCACAGCCGAGCCTTTGAACTTGGCTCTGATACCACAATTGTAACACCCCAAACCCGGTCAATACACCACGACCGAATCTAGTATGTTACAGGGAAAAAGGTATTTGAGAGGTTTAGGTTTAAGTTTAAGAGTTCGATAAAATCGTCTTGCTAAATTTTGTACTTGAAAAAAATCTTGGGATGGTCGTTTTAAAAATCGATAATGCATTTGAAAACCCGATAATTTTGAAAACTTATTCAGATATGTAAATAATACAAGTTCACCTCGTTTTAAAATTCAAGTAATCACAGTTGTTGCCTAAAAACATTTTTACTTAGTACGAGGATACATTCAAGTTGGAGAACATTTAAGTTTCATTTATCTTAAATTACAGCAGTGATACCCAATGGTAAAGTTTAAAACATATCGCTTGTATTTTGAAAACCTTATCTTTACAAATTTTAGCCAAATTTTAACCCAACAAATTATTAAGGCATATTTGAAATCCAATCCACGATATAAATAATAAAACATAAGTTTAAAAAGGCCTTTTACAATCCAAATAAAAGAAATGAAAACCACCAAATAAAGTACCAAGTTTAAATAAATGTAACTCCGGATTATCCATGGCATGGGCACCTCAAGTCCGTCCCGGCTCTAAGCCCGCGGTCTATGTGTCACCTGAAATGATAAGGGAGAAGGTGAGTCGCAAGACTCAGTACATAAATCCCTCTCCCGGTATAAGCAACATGCTAACACACATCATAACAAAGCAATACAAGTAATGCACCCGATCCTAACCATCCATAACACCTTTTCTACCCCGTGTGGTACCAAACCACTGGTGGTGCCAAACCACTGGTGACCCAAAGTCACGATATCCATAGATGTGGTGCCAAACCACTGGTGACCCAAAGTCACGGAAGATCCATCTGTGGGGCCAACCCACATGTGATACCAAATCACTGGCGACAATCTCGTATCTCAAAAGTGGGGCCAACCCACGGTGGCGTTAACCACAGGGACGAGTTGCTATGAGGTGTCAAACCTCTGGTGTTCCAAAGACACGAGTGTGATACCAAATCACTGGTGACCGCAATCACAGTTAAGATGATGGGACCAACCCATCGTGTGAAACCAAATCACTAGCGTCAATCCCGTATAATCAGCCGTGGGGCCAACCCATTTGTGGTGCTAAGCCAACGGACGAGACGCGGAGGTGCCAAACCTCTGGTGACCCAAAGTCACAATAATCACTCGTGGTACCAAACCACCGGAGGTGCCAAACCTCGGTGTCCCAAAGACACGGATATCATATCCCCCTCCTCTCATATCACCCAATAACATATCATACTAATGCAAAATTGTGCAATCATACTATCATGCTCACATGCTTAATATGACATCTCAAAATACATACACCATAAATCATGATATCACATATCATCACAGATCTCGTAATGAAACGGACTTACCCGAATCCGTATCCATACCTCATTGGGTATTATATCGGTCAACCATACTGTTTCACTTACACAATCAGGTTATCAACATATTACTCAGTTAAGGAGGTGTGTTAGTTTACACACCTGATAGAACGCACGCTCAATCCCAAAGAACGGGTTTAAACCCCTCGATTATTTTGCTCCTAAAAGCGGCCAAACACCAGATTAGTCACTTACAACTTCCGGCCAAAACCAATAAACCAAAAGGGTTTACGTTAAACCTTTACCTCGCAAATGGTTTGGTTTCCTACCAAACCCGAACCAACAATGGTTCCCTTACCAATCGGTCACACCCTTGAAATGAAAACGATTAATCTCTTAATAACTTGGCTTAAAGAAAATTAAACGAACCGACAAAAAGAACTCGTTCTTACCACCACTTACCGATTGCTTAAGAGAAAGAAGGCTCCTCACGATCGCTCCCAAAATTTGGATGTCCTATATCAAATCGGTTTAGACACAAGAGATTAACACCCTTCAACAAAAGCCCAAAATTGGCCACTTAAACAAACCCAAACCGAATAAGAACATGAGAGAGAAGATAACCATTCGCCAAACTCTTACCTATCCCATCGATTGACAACAAGTGCCCCAACAAGATGACCACCCTCCTAGGATTTGGCCAAGATGCACCCAAAAGAAGAAGGAAGATTCGACTATAGGTGCACAACCCAACCTATGTTAGGCTTTGAGTAAAAGAGAAAAGAAAAGATGTGACCGAGAGTATAGTTTGACAAGATGGTATTGAGAAAAGAAAATGAAGGTTAGGGGAACAAGGTAAGATGGTTTGACTTAATGAAATGGTAAGAAACAAATGGAAAATTCAGCTAAGAAGGCAATGTGAATTTGGCACAAGAGTTGTAAAAAAAGAAAATGTGAGAAGGAAGGATCACTAGTTTTCGCTTCAACAATTGGAAAAAAAGGAGAGAGATGAACATTCGGCTACCAAGGTTTTCAAATAAGGAAAAAGTATGGAGAAGAAAGAGTAGTAGTTAAACTTACTCAAATGAAAAGAAAACACATAGAAAGGAGCATTCTACCACAAGTACACAATTAAGAAGAACAAGACAAATTTTGGCAAGTAAAGGTGCTTGAGGTTTCGGTTTCAAGAAGCAAAATGGGAGAGTTTTTCCCAAATTGACACCAAAAACCAAAAGAAAGACTTTTCTTCCCAAAATTTGGCTTAGGCTATTGACAAAAGAAACAACTTGCTTGACACTAACTATGACCGAAAATGCACCAATTGACAAAATGAAAATTTGGCACACTCCCCCACTACACTTACCAAGCCGTCCACTCCCCCAAAACCTCTCCAAAATCTGGCCAAACACGTTCAACCACTCCAAGCCACTAATTCAAATCACTTTGAATTAGTCCACTTCCTACAATCACTTTCCACCCACCATTCAAAATGGTAGACTTGGTCCAACCTCAACCACCTTGGCGTCAAAATGGAGACAAAAGTGAGCATCCTGTAGCTTGAACACGGGACCTCACCCCTTGCAAGTGGCGTCCCACACAAAGCCTTAAGTGGCGCCTAACACGCCACTCCACCAGCTCATCACTTGTGCTAGAATTCACCAAAGAATGCTTATTAACCCCAACTCCTTCACTCCTCTCGCATAGAGCTTAAAACCAAAATTTCCCCACCTACACAAGGCTTACACCTAGCTTACAACTAAGCCCCTAAAACATCAAAACAGCAACATAGCACACCAGACACATGCAAATAAGGTCACAACAAAAAATAGCCCTTAACCCGGATATTACTATCTCGATGATATAACACTGTAATATGACTTCTAGAGCCTAAAATACCCATTTTGACTAGGACCGAAATGTTGTACTGATGTCAAGTTTAATACTCAAAGTCTTGTGAAGTTTACTTCAAAATCTAGAGGTGATCTTAGATGTCGATCATAAATGATATACAATGGCACTCTGTGCAATTCATTATTCTTTGATACATACAACTCAACTAGCTTTTTGAACAAGTAATCTATTCTGATCGGAATAAAGTGAGTCAATTTCATTAGTCTGATAATAACAATTTAGATCAAGTCCTTATTTCACGAAGTCAAAGATAGTCTAGATGCAAAATCTATCATGACTCACTCTTATTCCCATTCAAAAATCATAACAGACTATAACCATTTAGATATAATTTGATATTTAGCTTTGAACTATTGACATACAAGACATCTTTGTAGAAAACTATGAAATTTTAGGTTTTATTCTCAACCATCAGTAACTCTGTCTCAATTCATTATACATTTTTTTTCGCTACCTGATTGAATCAAATAGACATTGCTATAAGCCTCTTATAATATATCTAGTAAAATCTCTAAACTATTCAGCACTCATACTTGATTTAGTAAATATAGAATATTATCACAATCTATACTGAAATTAGTAATCTAATCATTCTGAATCTGTTCCTATTTAGCTAACAAATTTGAATATTTTATTTGCATCTCACAAATTCTTTGAAGAAATAACAGTTTAACTCTTAGCTCTATAATAATCAAACTAGCATAATTCAAGATCATCTAAGTAAAACATTACAATAAACAATTAATTCTTTCCTTGATTTATGCTGAATTTGTATCAAAACTTCTGCCAATAAAGTTTTCAACTAGTCATAGTTCTGTTGGCACTTAAAATCGACCAAATAAATTTTGCATTTTCTTGTAATAGATTCGTCATTGGAAATACAATTATCGAGGAATTATTAATAAATCATCTATAATACACATTTTAAGTACTAGGCATACTCTGAATCATTTTTATAAAATATGAATATATCATTAATGAAAAAGACAAGAACAAACCTGTCAAAATGTGGCTGTAAAACCTGATTCATTAGATCCATAAATGTTACGGGAGCATTAGTCAATCTAAGAGGTACAACTAGAAACTCTTAATGTTCATAATGGGTTTTGAATACTGTTTCCGACATATCAACATTTTTAACTCGCAACTGATAGTAACCAAATATGATATCAATCTTCAAAAACACTATGACACCTTTCAGTTGATCGAATAAATAATCAATATGAGACAACGAATATTTATTCTTTAACGTTAGTTACTCAACTATCAATAATCTGTACACAATCTCATTGACCCATCTTTATTTTTCACAACAGAAAAGGTGCGCCTCAAGGCGATACACTCATTCGAATAAAATCTCTGTCGATTAATTCTTACAACTGAGCTTTTAATTCTTTTAATTCGGTTAAAGTCTATCTATATAGAGCAATCAAAATTGAAGCAGTCTCTGACACTATTTCTATAACAAACTCGACTTCTCACTCTGATAGTAAACTCGATAATTATTTGGAGAAAACATCTGTAAACTTGCAAACTATTGTTACCTGATTAACTTTCATTTATGATACTCTGGAATCCAAGATGTAAGCGAAAGCACATTACAATCCTTTTAAATCAATTTTTGTGTGGATATCGCTAAAATCATATTTGAAACACAATCATACTTAACAAATTCAACAAAATTTACTTTACCATTCTGGCAATCTCAAACCAATTCATTTTTGTTTGCAATTCACTATAGTGTTGTTTACATTCAACCAATCCGTCCCCATAATAACATCAAATTTATGAAAAGACCGTAACATCAAAACAATAAGAGAGTCATAACCCTAAATCTTCAGTGGACACTGTTTGCAAATCAAGTCGATTATTAGTTGACTCAACCGATAAACTTTATTCTGTTACTAACATAGTACATAAATATAAATGTACTGACCTGGGGTCAAATAATGCATACTCAGTAATATTAAATGTAACACCCTAGATAGGGGGCTCTGTATTTGTACTGTGTTATGTGTGTACGCTGTGCTGTGTGTGTTATTCTGGTGTGTTTAGAGGTTTTGGGGAGGCTCAAGGTTAAGCCTGAGCCTTGGTAGAAATTTTGTTTTTAGGCACTGCAAGGGAGAACTAGTTGAAGTTGGCCTTAAGGATACTTAAGTAGGGAAGTTGACACAAGAATCTAACTGGTAAAGTGGCAAGGAGGCAGCACTAAGGGTGTAGGTAGGTGACGCCATAGGGAGGTGGTGAGGAGGCGGGTTCGAGTTGCGTTGACAAAGAACAAGGAGTGTTTTTTTTATTTTATGCGCCTAAGGAGTCTGAGAGGTGGTTTCAGCTAGGAATCTGCATAGGTGAGTGTGGATTAAGTCAGAAGATATGAAGATGAGGATAAGAGGAAAATGTGGGATAGGATGTGAGTGTAGGTGGTGGCTGAATGTTGGACACTAGGACTAAGGGGGAGAAATCGGTTTTGGTGCGGCTAGGGTGTACCAAATTTTTACACTGATGTATGGGTTTTTGTTCTAAAAAATAGTGCATTTTTGGCTTTTGGGTTAGAAGGTGCCGAAATTTATTTGGTAAGGTTAGAGTTCTCTTCTTATTTTTGGCATTTGAGGGTTCTTTTCTTCTCTTCTTTTTCTACCAAAACTGAAACCACTTAGGTCCTGTCGAAATCCTTCTTCTTTACCCTTCTTAACACTTCTCCCTATCTTATTCTATTTCTCTTCTCCCAATTGTTTCCTTCTCTGAAACTGAAACCCCTAACTCCATCCTCATCTTTATTTCCATGCTATAGTCGAATGTCTCTTGCTCACAGTTCTCTTCTCTGTTTCTTCCACAAGCCGAATCTTCATAGCTTTTCTTCTATTCATCTTCTCTTCTGAATTCTTTTAAAATCAAAAACCCTTAGATCTCATCTATGGTTTTGTTTTATTTCTTTCGACTTCCAATCTTCTTCTTTGTCATTGCTGAATCTTCTCTTAACTGGTAGCCAAATCTCTTGTGTTGAGGTAAGCATCGACTCCTATTAATCTTTCATGTCCTCTTTTGGGTTTTGGAAGCCAAAATTGAATGGCTAATTGGTTTGGTAAGGACATCATTAAGCTGATGTTTCTCACTATTTCTTGTGTTCTCTTTGGGGCGCTATTCTGGGAATTGAAGGAGATCTAATCATCTAGGTTCATAAGCCAGAAACCGTTAACCTCTAAACCATATCTCTTCTTTCAAATTTCAAGGTAAGGGTGTTCTATTTGGATTGTATTTAGGATTCATTATCTTAATCAATACCTTAAACCTACTTTGTGGTTTGACAACCATATTTCGTTATAGTAGCATCTGACTAGATCTTTGATGGAATCCAATATCGATCAGGAAAAGGAGGGGGTTGGACTCGTGAACCCAACCCCAAAGTTTAAGAGGCGTGCGGTGTCTACTATTCAAGATTGGCCACCGGGTTGTTGGCCGACTTCTGAGCAGAATAGTTGACAGATAGTAGTGGTTCCTATTAGCGATAGTGTCGACATAGAAAGCGTGGTATTGCGTGTTGTTAGGTGTGTAAACCTTCACACACTTTATTTTATCTGTACTAACAAATGTGTGGGCTGAAAAGCCAGAAAAGGCTGTGCAGACAGTAGTGATGCCCTTAGAGGTAAGGCTAGGGATGCCAGGTACGTTATCGTATCATTTTCTTTACATGGACGAATATGTGTGTGGTAATCTGTTGTGTTTTGGATAGCATGTTGCATTCGTTAGGGTATGTATGTAGTTCATGGGGTATGGGTTTGATATGAAGGGGAAGAGTATGATTATTTGGTCACATAGTGATCGGTGGCTATGCCACAATATATATATGTACATACATTAATTGGGTCACATCGTGATCAGTGGTTAAGCCACGATATATATATATATGTATTTTTTATTTGGTCACATTGTGATCGGTGGTTAAGCCACGATGTATTATTTGGTCACCTAGTGATCGGTTTATAACTAGCAGCATGACTGTCGAGATGGAATGTAGTGGATGGAGGGTTGATTGTAGAAATCCCCACAGTGTGATGGGTTGGTACGGGTTAGTGTGTATAGGATGGAAAAGTTAGGTTTGGGTTGGGCTTATTGCATTCATGTGTTTGTATGCTTTTATATATATATGGGCCAAGGCCCAATGTGTGGTTGTGGGCCATGAGCCATCTGTATAATGTGGGAGAATTTACATATTGAGTCCCGGTGACTCACCCATTTCTTTAATTTTTTAGGTGATTAGTAGATGGTGGATGTGGGAGTCGAGGCGGACTCGTGAAGGCCATAAAAGACGTTATCTTTATTCTATGAACTTTTCACTACTTAAAGTTGGTTTTTATTTAGGGTTTTTCTTGTAATAAGGCCTTTGGTGATTTTAAATTTGGTTTTAGTGTTTACTTTAGTTACTTGTTATTAAAAGATGCTCAAATCGGGATTTCTTTTCTAGAACGATTAAACAACTACCTTTTCAAAATAGTACCGAATGGGTTACAAGTTATTTCGATAAAACTCTGGATTTTCTTTAACAATGATAACTCTTGTCTAAGTACCTTTATCTTGAAAGTCGCCTAAAACTGATTGCTTAAACACAAAGTTGTTTCTTTAACCAGGAATTTAAAAAATATTTTATGGTTTTTCCCAAAGTCACCGTAAGATCATTTCTAATTCACCCTATGACATACCAGATCCAGTTGTAATGTTTGGGCCGAGTTTTGGGTGTTACATTAAAGATAGAAAAGGTACCAACAACATCATCAGGAGCTGAGGCCTCCTCGCATTCACGAAGCGCATAAACTCTAGTCGGAGCTCAAGCTTTAGATCAAATTGTTGTGCCTTTTATTCTACTTCTATTGACTCTAGTTGTGCCTCAAATTCTTGGCCGTCTATTTCTTGTAGAAGAAACAACATGTCTCACATCCTGATTTTTGTTCAAATTAGTTCGATTCAGGTAGTTTTTCTTATAATTATTTAAAGATTCACAAATGAAATAGGACTCATCTTTCGGTCTACAAATCCCAAAATGATTCTATCCACAATGGCTGCAATCAAGTCTATTTACATTTATGACACTACCCACACTCACTACTAAAGTTATTAGTGTCTCACTTTACTCTGCTTCATTCTATCTCTGCTAGAAAACCTTGATAGCACTGAAAACGGCTACCCAGTTCTTTCATTTTTCTTTGGTGAGGAAGTAGAAAACATTCTAAATATATTTCATTTATTGAAGCTTTGAACTATTTTCTCGCTCTGTTTCTCATAATAACAAATTTCTTCCATTTTCTAAGTTTGATAAAATAAAATCACAAACTCACAAAATTTCATTGCACTCACAAGCATTTTAATCTCATTATTCAGTTTATCTTTGAAACAAATACACAATTCCTTTCATATCGGCACCATCATATAAGCATATTTACTGAGCTGAGCAAACTATCACTCATATTCTATAACTGATCTGTTTCCTAGCTTCAACTCAAGAAATTCCTTTTTCTTCTTGTTTAAATATCGTTTGCTGACTTTTTTTCCAGAATTCAATTCGGAAGAAATCCCTGTGAACCCATTCTTTTGATACCATAGTAGTTAGATTCAACTACCGATGAGAAACTTTCCCACGTCACACCGTAGATAATCTTCGGAAGAACACAACATTTCATTTAAAACCCTTTATGTGTTTCCTAACCAATATTTGGCTCTAGCTGAATCATCACCCATTTTGCTGCCAAACTCTTTGGCTATGCATAATCGAACTTTATCAATAGAAAACTAGTGAATATTTTATCGTATAGGGCTTTAAGGACAAGGGGGTGAAGGTCGTTTAGCCATGAAATTGACTCTCATATACACATTAAACATATCACTTATCATATTAAGAAAGGTATTGTGAGCCTCTTCTTTAGGCTATTGAAACTTAGGCACATTATGAATAGCCCATTGATTAATGGCTGGAACATAACTCTGTATTTCGTTGGAATCTTCTTGATTGTGTTCAATTGACATCTTTGATATATAAGAAAATAAGTCAAAGTAATTGGGAATCATTACAATATCATAGGTTATAAAGTGACTTAATACATGCTACGTTCAATCCTAAAATTGACTAAACTGTAGGTCTGATACCACTAAATGTAACACTATAGTATTTTACCCTTTATGCAAATTATTCCCCAAATCCAAAACTTTCAAATTAACCACATTTAATCCCAATTCATGCTAGCCAAATTTCCTATTATCCTGTCCAACCAATATTTATCACCTTTTCACAAAAATTTCATGCAACTTTACTATTTTAACAAATTAGTCCTTCAACTTTAAAAAAACCTTTACAAATAGTCCTGTTTAACTATCAAGCTTATGAATCTACCATGAAACCTCAAAAACATCATAAATTCATCAATTCCATAAGTCAAAATATTTAACCATTTTACAAATTAGTCCCTAGATTAGCTAAATTAAATTGCAACTCTTTTAAAAACGTAAAAATTACTAAAAATGGACCTTGGGAGCTTGCACATACAAGGGATGAAACCTTCCATTAAACAAAAATGGCTTCTCTTCTTGAATGATGCATTCGATTAAGAGAAAAATAAAATGGGAAAAGATGATGACACTTTTTTCATGTGTTTTTGTTTTATTATAATTTAAATATAAAATTATTATATTATTATAATAAGACAAAACAAATCGTCCACTAGTTTAATTATGGGCTAAATACTATTTAAATCCCTCAAACCATGGTTTCATAGCTATTTGACTCAAGTAAACTAATAGTGACTAAGTTTTACGACTTTTACAATTTAGCCCTTTTTCTTTAATTAACTATCCAAAATTTCAATACACATATATAATCACTCTGCAAATATTTTAATTAAATATTTATGGGCTTGATTTATATAAACAAGGTCCTGGTATCTCATTTTTATAAACCACTTGACTTTAGGGACAAATCACTTGAACTTAACTATTCATTCAAATATATAAAATTATCAAATCAAAATTTAATATAATATTATATTTGACTTGTAAATATTAAATAATAATATTTACAAACTCACTTGTCAAATTTGTGGCCTCAAAACCATTGTTTCCAACACCACGTAGGATTTGTGCTGGTGTAATTGTATCAGGCCTCGAGCCTAATAGGATTTGTTTTGGTGTGTTATATAGATATCTGGTATGGTAAATATTGTTTCAATTATATGATGTTGTTTTATTTGGTTTAACATGCATGAAAAAGGAAAATAAGGTATGTGTTTCAAATGAACTATGTCATGAAATTATAAAATAATTGAAACAATAAGTTTATAATTGGAATGTAAATAGAATGGTTTATAATCTTATGAAAAGATTAATGATTATGTATTACGACTTATAAATCCCAATATGTTATATATGAAAGGTATATGTGATCTTTGAATATACTCAATTGTGAGTTGAATGGTGTTCAATTGGTTTATACTAAATTTAAAGTATTAGTTTTGAATCATGTTGAGTCTATGTGTTATAGTATTGAAGTGATAAGTTATGTTTCATGTTCTACGAACTTATTAAGCATTCATTGCTTACGTAATTTTCTTTCTCTTACTTTATAGATTATCGAAAGCTCGATCAAGTTGGAAGCTTGTCGGAGACCTATCACACTATCCAGTGATTATATTGGTGTGTGTCTCAGTCGTGTGGGTCACACGACTGTGTGACCCCCGCAGTTCAAATTTTTCTAAGTTTTTCCTTAAAGTTTCATATGTTTCCAATTTAGTCTTGAATCATTTTTTAAAGTGTTTCTAAAGTCTCGAGGGCTCGAATTAAAGACGTTATGAATGTTCTTGAATGAAATTAGAATATGTATTACATTAATGTATGAATTGAATGGTTTACTATTCTGCTTGTTTGGTAATGCTCCGTAACACTGTTCCAACGATGGACACGGGTTAGGGGTGTTACATTTAGTGGTATCAGAGCTACCATTTTGTCAGTTCTTACTCTGAATGTAGCATACATGGAGTCTAGAAATACATGCCATTATATAACCTACGATAGTGTGATGTCTCCTGACTCTGATGAGATTTTTTCACTTTTAGACTATAACGCCCCAAAATTTAGGGGTTTGTAGTTTTGCTTAAATTCATGTTGTGCTTATTTGGATAGCTATTTGAGTGTGTTTGGGGGTCTTAAAGAGGCCTGGGTTTGAGTTTTAGCCTTGGAAAAATTTGGTGTTTGACCCTAAAGTGGAGAGGGTGTTGGCGGCAAAGCTCAAGTATAATTGTGTGTGATTACGTCACACAAGATGAGCTGGTAGCTCAGTGGTAGTGGCATCTTTGGGAAGGCTTGGAGAGTGGGGTTCGAATCCCACAAGCTGCAAATGGAAGCTTTTATTTTATGACTTGAGAGGGGAGGAAGCAGAGTTCAGATCGAACTCTTCAAGGGGAGTTAGAGACTTGGTCAAATAATTTGAATTGAAGGAGGGGAGCAATTGTAGGAGGAAAAAGTAGAGGAAATCAAGGGATGAAGGGGTGAGGGAGTGTTGGTCGAATGTGGGGAAGTAGTGTTAGGGAATTTCGACCATAGGGGGTGTTGTGTAATGTGCATATTCGGTTCTGAGAGGGGAGAGTGTGCCAAATTTCTTTGGTCTTCCTTTGAGAGTTTTGCATTTTGGGTTTTATTTTCACCAACATTTCGGGTCATTTTCTCTCTTCTCTGGCTTTTTTCGATTTCACCTTGCTCTTATTTTTCTTCCTCTTTCATTTTTTCTACTAAGTGTCGAATTGGTAAGGCTTTTCTCTCTTTTCCTTTCCTTCCTTCTTCTCAATTCTCATCTTCCTAATCGATCACTTCTTTTCTTTACCCTTTAGCTGTACCAACACATCTCCCATCCCTTTTCCCATCATACTTGTTGTTTTCTTTTCTCTTCCAAAAGTCAAACTTTCACTTTTTTTTTGGGTTCTCTTTAGCGGACATCCAACTCTTCTCTTTCTCTCATTTATCTCTTGGTCTTGCAAAGCTAAACAAATTGTAACACCCCAAACCCGGCCCATGAGTTCTGACCGGATCTGGTATGTCACGGAGTGAAATAATTTGAAATATTTTGAGTGTCTCGTGAAAACTTGATAAAATATGGCTAAGGTATTAAAACAATGTTTGTTAAAACTCAGTTGGGATTATTTTTATAAACATGGTTGTGTTGATAAACCCTTTGAAAATGTTTGATCATGTAAAATTTTAAAATCATCAGGGTTATAGTTGACTTGGTGTATTTTGCCACCCGATGGTAACATCTTTGAAAACTCGTAAAAGTTACTTAATTTGAAAATGTTGCTTTTAATCGATTTACTTAACATTTATAATTTCATTTTGTAATATAGTATAAGTAAATTAAAACAACTAATTAAACATCAAAATAATAATTAGCGGCCTTATTACAACCCAAATTAAAAATGTAGAAAGTAAATAAACATGAATGAATCAAATAAAATTCCAAAACTAAGGAACAAGCATGGCCACCTCAAGTCCTCTCCTACTCCATCTCCGCGATCTACTCATCTCGCAAAATAATTTGGGAAGGGTGAGTCACCAAGACTCGGTGTGTAAATCCCCACCCGAAATGTAACTCATACACAAATTATTAATAACATGCAAACATGCAACCCCACTAACCATCCGCACTCCTTTAACTATCCCGTGGTCAAAACCACTGGTGGTCAAAACCACTGGTAACTAGAGTCACAAATCCAATGATGGGGCCAACCCATCATGTGGTCAAAACCACTGATGACCATAGGTCACAATTATCATAATGTGGTCAAAACCACTAGTGGTACAAAACCACTGGGACTTAGTCACGATTTATCAACGGTGTGGTCAAAACCACTGGTGACCGAAGTCACAATTAATCTGATGGGGCCAACCCATCTTGTTGTCAAAACCACTGGTGACAGTCCATAAGATCATCCCCCTCCTCTCATCAATCCCACCATCATCATGCTTACATATCAGATATCTTAATCCCATATGTCATGCATTTATGTATAGCATAGCATTCAACAGCATATGATGGCATACACAACATATATCATAGATCATGTAATAGGGGACTTACCCGGAATCCATGCTTATGTCCACAAGCAAATCACTACCGCAAAGACTAAAAAGGTAACAATATAGCAATGTTACAATAAAGTGTGTAAAGAGTTTTACACACCTGTCACTAACGCGAGTCTTAGATCCTGAAGATTCGATCTACTGTGCTAGATCCTTTTGACCCTATATTTGGCCAACATCAAAGTTAGTGCCATAGGCCTATTCGGCTATAATAGTTAAAACCCAAAGATTCATTTGTGGCACTTACTTTAAATCGATTTGGTTTCCAACCAAATCCAGAATACCTGCGGATTCCTTGCAATCGGCCAAACCTTAGATCCATACAAGTGATTAGTTTTGGCTTTTCCAAGTATCTAATGGAAAGACTAAAGAGAATCCCTTACAGAGACGTACCAAACCGATTAGCGGAGAATGGGGATCGATCTCGCTTTGAAAATCCCAAGTTCCTAGGTGAAATCGACTTCAAAAGGTGGTTAGCCAAATCATCAATAAATGCTGAATTTCGACCCTTCCCCTCATCTAAGTCGACAGAGAAAAAGAAAATATGGGAAGAAGGTTTCGGCAATCACTTACCCTTTACCAGCCACTTGGAGAAGAAAACTAAAAAAAAACCTATGCCCTCCTGATATTCGGCCAAAATAGAACTAATAGAAAAGAGGAGATTTTGGCAGAAGAGTGGAGTAGATTCGGCTAAAGAACAAGAAGAAATAAGTGAAAAGGGTGATAGGGGTTTGAAGAATTTTGGGGCAAAGATGACTAGAGAGAATTCAGTCAAGAGAACAATTTGAGAAGAAAGAAAAACAATTAGATGAATTTCAGCAACCCCCCTTTCACTTGGCCGAATATGCCATCACAAGAGCCCTTCATTTGGCCACCTCTCCCCTTTTTTGATAATTCTCATGTTTTGATTATCACCCATCTAATTTAATTTAAAATAAAGTTTATCCTTTATCCCTTATTAGTCGAAATCATCAAAAATAAGGACTTATCCCATCCTTTCCAAAGTCCCACATGCCGTCCAACTCTTCCCTCTTCATGGCGCCAACCTTCAAAAACAAAAGTAACCTTATGCTACCATCATGACTCGAACTTGAGTCCATTCACCAAGACCCTTAAGTGGTGCCCCAAGCCACTCCACCAAACAACTTTCATGTCCAAACCTTACCCACAAAATCTGTTAAGGCCTTCCAAACTTAGCCCCTTTCTTTAACGCACAAAAAGCCCAAAAATAAAACGCATCCCCCTTGTAACTCCCAAGACTCGAACCTCTTCCATTGAAACACCCTTTGATGCACCAAGCCAATCACGCCAATCAAATCCTTGTGTCCAACTTCTCACAACATTCTCTTAACCCCTTTCTCACCTAGCTCCTTCCTCTCAAGCACTAAAAATAAATTTTTAGCCCTAAGTCAGACCTAGCTTGGGGTTATGACTAGACCCTAAAACATGCCTAGCAATCATAGGATTCACTTCTTCAAGCACACATATGGGAAAAATAATTAAATTACAAACAACCCCTGATTTAGGAAGTTACAGTTCTACCCTCTTAAAAAGAATTTCGTCCTCGAAATTACCTAGATCAGAAGAGCTGAGGGTATTGCTGCCGCATCACATCCTCGGGTTCCCACGTGGCCTCCTCCGTACCATGGTTTCGCCATAGCACTTTTACCAAAGGCACGGACTTCCTTCGCAGAACTTTGACATCTCGATCCAAGATTTGTACCGGCTCCTCCTCGAAAGACAAGTCTGAGTTCACTTCAATTTCTTCAACCGGTACTACGTGTGAGGGATCTGATCGATAGTACCTTAGTATCGAAACATGAAAGACATCATGTATCTGGCTCAATTCTGCTGGCAACTCAAGCTGGTAAGCTATCGGTCCCACACATTTCAACACCGTGTACGGTCCGATGAATCTAAGGCTTAGCTTGCCCTTTAGGCCAAACCTCAGCACCTTCTTCCAAGGTGATACCTTCAGGAAGACCTTATCACCCACTGCGTATTCAACCTCTCTGCGCTTAAGATCGACGTAGGATTTCTGCCTGTCTGATGCCTTCTTAAGACGATCCCGAATTACTCTAAACTTATCCTCCGTCTCCGCTACTAACTCTGGACCCAACATCCGACATTCTCCTAGTTCCGTCCAACATGTAGGAGTAAGGCATTTTCGACCATACAGTGCCTCGTATGGTGCCATCTGAATACTCGCTTGATAACTATTGTTATAGGCGAATTCTGCCAAGGGTAGGTACTCCTCCCAACTACCACGAAAGTCTGAAACATAGCCCCTTAACATGTCTTCCAACACTTGGATTACCCTCTCAGATTGTCCATCAGACTGTAGGTGAAAAGCCGTGCTGAAATTCAACTTCGTGCCTAACTCCTGATGTACGGCCTTCCAGAATCTTGACGTAAACCGGGGGTCCCGATCTGAGATAATAGACACCGGTACTCTATGTAACCGCACTATCTCAGCTATATACAGCTTGGCTAACCTTTGAAGGGCGTAGTCAACCCTTACCGATATGAAATGGGCCGACTTAGTCAATCGATCTACTACCACCCAAATGGCATCTTTCTTCTTCGGGTGTGAGGAAGCCCACTTACGAAATCCATAGTAATCTCCTCCCACTTCCATGTGGGATCCTTCTCGGTCATAATAACCCGATGGCAATTGATGCTCACTTTAACTTGCTAGCATGTCGACACTTGCCCACCAACTCGCCACTTCCGCTTAAGACTCCTGCCACCAAATCGCTCCCTTAAATCTCGATACATCTTGTCGCTTCCGGTGCATAACGACGGATCGCTATGGGCTTCTTTAAGAATTTGCTGCCTCAAATCATCATCCTTAGGCATGCATACTCTCCCCTGAAAGTACAACACTCCATCACTACCCAAACTGAAACCTTCGGCCTCACCATTCTGTACTTGTAACCTCCGAGTACTCAAAGCTTCATCGGTCATCTGCCTTTCTTTGACCTCATTAATCCAAGACGGCTTCACTTGCAACTCTGCCAAAAGTCTCCCATCCTCATAGAGACTTAGGTGAGCAAACATTACTCGCAAATCCGCTACCACCTTTTGGCTCAATGTATCAGCTACCACATTAGCCTTACTCGAATGGTACTCGATTGAGCAGTCGTAGTCCTTCAACAACTCAATCCACCTCTGCTACCTCAGATTTAAATCCTTCTGAGTCAGGAGGTACGTCAGACTCTTGTGACCTGTGTACACTACAGACTTCTCCCCATACAGGTAGTGCCACTAAATTTTCAAGGCAAAAACTACAGCAGCCAATTCCAAGTCATGTGTCAGATAGTTAGCTTCGTGAGGCCTCAACTACCGTGACGCATAAGCGACCACCTTCCCTTCTTGCATCAGCACACATCCTAAACTAGTATGTGATGCATCGCAATACACGATGAATTCCTTTCCGCCTCCGATCAATCAAGATCGGTGCTTCACAAGATCCTCTTCACTTATCGAAACTCTCTTGTTGCTTCTCGCACCACACAAACGGAACTCCTTTTCTCAGTAGTTTAGTCAACGGTGCTGCGATTAAGGAGAAATTTTCCACAAATCTCCTATAATATCCTGCCAACCCTAGGAAAGTCTGAATTTTTGTAACCGACTTTGGTAGTTTCCATTCCAATACTGCCTCAATCTTACGGGGATCTACCCTGATTCCCTTAGCTGAAACTACATGGCCGATAAAAGTCACCTCCTTAAGCCAAAACT
Source organism: Gossypium rotundifolium (assembly GCA_025506655.1). Lineage (NCBI taxonomy): Eukaryota > Viridiplantae > Streptophyta > Magnoliopsida > Malvales > Malvaceae > Gossypium > Gossypium rotundifolium. Next base: position 42,890,842 of record CP106729.1, on the reverse strand, counting down.
CACATTTGCTGAATTTGGCGTACAACTATTTTTCCCTCAGAACTTGTAGAACCACATGAAGATGTGCGTCATGCTCCTCTTCAGACTTCGAGTACACCAAAATGTCGTCTATGAATACCACGATGAACCGATCCAGATAGGGTTGGAAAACCCAATTCATCGTGCCCATAAACACGGCCGGTGCATTCGTCAAACCAAAAGGCATTACCAGAAACTCGTAGTGTCCATACCAATTACGGAATGCCGTCTTGTGGACATCAGCCTCCTTCACCCTAAGCTGATGGTACCCTGACCTAAGGTCAATCTTAGAGAACACCGATGCCCCTTTAATTTGATCGAACAAATCATCGATCTTGGGAAAAGGATACCGGTTCTTTATTGTTAACTTGTTCAGTTGTCGATAGTCTATGTACATTCTCATCGTCCCATCCTTCTTCTTGACAAAAAGCACTGGAGCTCCCCAAGGCAATACACTTGGTCGGATGAACCCTCTATCCAATAATTCCTGAATCTGTTCCTTTAACTCTACCAATTCTTTCGGTGCCATCCGATACGGAGCTATAGATACGGGCGCGGTTCTAGGTAACAGATCTATACCAAATTCAACCTCACGATCCGGAGGTAGACCCAAAAGTTCCTCTGAAACACATCAACATAATCCCTTACGGTTTGGACATCTCTTATAGCAATATCCTTAGCTTCCAATGCACAGACGTGCACCACATATGCTTCACAACCCTTCCTCACCATCTTTTTCACCTTCAATGCAAAACCAGATTAGATAGGTAATCTCTCCTTTTATCTATCATCACCACCTCATCACCTTCCATGGTCTTTATTACCATGCGCTTAGCCACGCAATCCAGGCTAGCCTGATACTTTACTAGCCAATCCATCCCGAGGATTAGGTTGAACTCCTGAAACGGTAGTTCTATCAAGTCAGCCAAGAACACGACCCCTTAGAGTTCTAGGGGTACGTTCTTATAGAGTTTACTTACTTCTACCGAGTGACCTAAAGGGCTTAAAACAGTCATCTTCCTAGAAGCAAGCTTAGAGTCTAAGTGCAGAGTTTCCACTACGCTACTAGCAATGTATGAGTGGGTTGAGCTAATGTCAACCAAAGTACTATAGGGTACACCAAAGATCAAAAACATGCCGGTTATGACGTCCGGTGCATCGCCCTCCTCTTGAAGCCTCGTGGCATAGACCAGACAAGGTTGCCTAGCCTCAGTACCACTGGTACCTCCCCTCGGTGCCCCACGACCTCTGCCAGCGCCATTACCTCCTCTTCCTGTACCACGACCCCTCGCTGGCTGTTGATTATCCCGCCTATTCAGTGCACGATCCTGACCCTCTAATCTCAGCCTAACTACCTTCTTCAGACAATCTCTAACTCGATGCTCCATGGACCCATATTTGAAGCATCCCCGATTACCATTCTAACATTCTCCGTGTAAGACTTCCCACACCGCACACCGTGGTGCCATTGAGGATTAGCGGTGATGCGAGCCTAGCGACTTGATCCGACCCATCAAGCCTCGTCCTCTTCTGCGATTACGAGAGAACCTTGAAGATCCGAGCTCCTCTTATTCCAACTCCTATCTTGATTTCGTCTAACCGATCGTCTTACCCTTGACAGAACCTTGATTTTTCCACTAGGACAAATAACTCCCATTCTGTTGTGGAGCTATCATCATCCTCAACTCATCTCTCAATTCATCCTCAAATCTAACACAGCGTTCATGCTTGGTACCCATAATACCACGAGCATACCTACTCAACCGGAGGAATTCGGCCTCATACTCGCCATCGTCTTATTGCCTTGAACTAGGTTCAAGAAAGCCTTCATTGTGCATCAACGTAACTAGCTCCTATGTACTTCTTTTGGTAGGCGGCCTTAAAGAATTCCCATGTGAGATCCTCCACCATCGCTCCATCTCTTCGGTGAGCCACCACCGATATGACTCATCCCAAGCGTAGATATTATGCCCTTCAACTTCTCCTCACCAGAAAGTCTAGATCACCCATGATCCTCTCGGTTGATTCCAACCAATACTCAGCCAGACTTTGGGTGCCATTCCGAAACTCCTCTAAATACTTACGCTCATTAGCTTGAGTCGTTCAACCATAGATTTACGGGCTCCTGACTGCCTGCCTCTCAAAGAACTCGTTCAAACACTCAGTAGCACCGCTTGGGATACTACATCGTTACCACCAGTCCGATCTTGAAACTTCGGTTTTCTTGGCCGATAGATCCGGCATCTCATTTCCAGACCCATGACCAAACCTTGCTGGCTCCGACAAGGTCATCCTACCTCTACCACGGCCACGGGGCAGACGTCCACGACCTCTTGTACTTATTATTCTCGTTTGCGTTTATCTGTTTAAGAATTTTATGCATTAGTACCTTTGCTTCACTTGATTATCCGCGAAGAAATTTTATGATAGGAGTTTTAGGAGTGGTTCTTTCGTATTCATACATGCACCCAGTCTTTCTATTCATTCATTCAAAGAGACGTTGTGGTTTTCATTGTGATTGTTTTTCCACTACATAGGGGTATTTTCGTAATTTGTCCTACAGGGGTATTTTTGTAATTTTTCAAAAATAAAAGTTCTCGGATGATTTTGTCAAAAAGTATTTTGGAACTCTTAAATTCCTGGGGTATTTTGAAAAATTTTAAAATCCGGGGGTATTTCGATAATTTTGGACCTCAGGGGTATTTTGGTAATTTTTCACAAATCAGGGTGAATTTGTAAAATTTAATAAATCAAGGATATTTCAAAAGTTGTAAAACTTTGATGGTTCTTTTTGAGATTTGCATTTTCTAAAACAGTGATGTTGCAAAATTTTGAAAATCAGGGTTATTCTGGTAATTTTGTTGGTTAGGGGTAATTTTGTAATTTTACCACTAGGGGTATTTTAGTAATTTTTCATAATCAGGGCATTTTCATAAAATGATTTCCAAAATTTGGTTCTAATTGATTTCACAAAAGAAGGATATTTTGAAAATTTTCTATTTGGAAATTTTTCATACGAAGGGTATTTTGGTAATTTATAGGCTAGGGGTATTTTGGTCATTTTTTTAGTCATGGTTTTAATTATTTCAAAAACAAAACGGCTAGTCCTTTTTGGGTTTTAGTTATCAAGTTTAGCCTGTGAGTGTGTCGTCTCAGCTAGGATGAACCGCCACTACGCACCATGTAGGATTCAAGTGAGTAGGAGGTGAGTCACTAAGACTGCTTAAATACCAGGCTCCCACCGAATCCAATCCTAGACATGCGTATAACGATTGCCACATCCCTTACTCAGTGACAACTCACAGGGTTGTTTAGGGAATTATTAAATCTTATACATTGTTCGTTGGGGTATGCTAACCCTAGGGTTCAACAATTCCTTATTCTAATAGTCTACGTTCCCAATTTACCCTTCTACCCCTATCATATATTCACAAAAATAGATAGAATTACTTACCTGGGCGGATTGGTGCCGAAGACTCAGTGCCATGCTATTCAAGCCATAAACAGTTTCCTAAAACATTCCAATAAGGCCTACTAACATAAACAAAATATTTTGGGCCTTGGGCCCCACAAATAGAAGTTTTGAGCCGGCTCGATACCAAAATGTAACACCCCAAACCCGGCCATGAGTTACGACCGATCCGGTATGTCACGAGTGAAACAATTTGAAACATTTTGAGTGTCTGTGAAAACTTGATAAAATATGGCTAAGGTATTAAAACAAAGTGTTTGTTAAAACTCAGTTGGGATTATTTTTATAAACATGGTTGTGTTGATAAACCCTTTGAAAATGTTTGATCACGTAAAATTTTAAAATCATCAGGGTTATAGTTGACTTGGTGTATTTTGCCACCCGATGGTAACATCTTTGAAAACTCGTAAAAGTTACTTAATTTGAAAATTTTGCTTTTAACTGATTTACTTAACATTTATAATTTCATTTTGTAATATAGTATAAGTAAATTAAAACAACTAATTAAACATCCAAATAATAATTAACGGCCTTATTACAACCCAAATTAAAAATGTAGAAAGTAAATAAACATGAACAGAATCAAATAAAATTCCAAAAACTAAGGAACAAGCATGGCCGCCTCGAGTCCTCTCGGCTCCATCTCCGCGATCTACTCATCTGCAAAATAATTTGGGAAGGGGTGAGTCACCAAGACTCAGTGTGTAAATCCCCCACCCGGAAATGCAACTCATACATAAATTATTAATAACATGCAAACATGCAACCCCACTAACCATCCGTACTCCTTTAACTACCCCGTGTGGTCAAAACCACTGGTGGTCAAAACCACTGGTGACTAGAGTCACAAATCAAATGATGGGGCCAACCCATCGTGTGGTCAAAACCACTGATGACCATAGGTCACAATTATCATAATGTGGTCAAAACCACTGGTGGTACCAAACCACTGGGACTTAGTCACGATTTATCAACGGTGTGGTCAAAACCACTGGTGACCGAAGTCACAATTAATCTGATGGGGCCAACCCATCTTGTGGTCAAAACCACTGGTGACAGTCCATAAGATCATCCCCCTCCTCTCATCAATCCCACCATCATCATGCTTACATATCAGATATCTTAATCCCATATTTCATGCATTTATGTATAGCATAGCATTCAACAGCATATGATGGCATACACAACATATATCATAGATCTTGTAATAGGGGACTTACCCGGAATCCATGATTATGTCCACAAGCAAATAACTACCACAAAGACTAAAAAGGCAACAATATAGCAATGTTACTAATAAAGTGTGTAAAGAGTTTTACACACCTGTCACTAACGCGAGTCTAAGATCCCGAAGATTCGATCTACTGTGCTAGATCCTTTTGACCCTATATTCGGCCAACATCAAAGTTAGTGCCATAGGCCTATTCGGCTATAATGGTTAAAACCCGAAGATTCATTTGTAGCACTTACTTTAAACCAATTTGGTTTCCAACCAAATCCCGAAGCCACACATTGGATTTCTTGCAATCGGCCAAACCTTAGATCCATACAAGTGATTAGTATTCGGCTTTTCCAAATATCTAATGGAAAGACTAAAGAGAATCCCTTACCGTAGACTTACCAAATCGATTAGCAGAGAATGGGGGATCAGATCTACTGCTTTGAAAATCCCGAAGTTCCTAGGTGAAATCGGTTTCAAAAAGGTGGTTAGCCAAATTATCAATAAATGCTAAATTTTGACTCTTCCCCTCATCTAAGTCGACAGAGAAAAAGAAAATATGGGAAGAAGGTCTCGGCAATCACTTACCCTTTACCAGCCACTTGGAGAAGAAAACCCGAAAAGAACCTATGCCCTCCTGATATTCGGCCAAAATAGAACTAATAGAAAAGAGGAGATTTTGGTAGAAGAGTGGAGTAGATTCGGCTAAAGAACAAGAAGAAATAAGTGAAAAGGGTGATAAGGGTTTGAAGAACTTTAGGGCAAAGATGACTAGAGAGATTTCGATCAAGAGAACAATTTGAGAAGAAAGAAAAACAATTAGATGAATTTCGGCAACCCCCCCTTTCACTTGGCCGAATATGCCATCACAAGAGCCCTTCATTTGGCCACCTCTCCCCTTTTTTGATAATTCTCATCTTTTGATTATCACCCATCTAATTTAATTTAAAACAAAGTTTATCCATTATCCCTTATTAGCCGAAATCATAAAAAATAAGGACTTATCCCATCCTTTCCAAAGTCCCACATGCCGTCCAACTCTTCCCTCTTCATGGCGCCAACCTTCAAAATTAAAAATAAAACCCTTATGCTACCATCGTGACTCGAACTTGAGTCCATTCGCCAAGACCCTTAAGTGGCACCCCAAGCCACTCCACCAAACGACTTTCATGTCCAAACCTTACCCACAAAATCTGTTAAGGCCTTCCAAACTTAGCCCCTTTCTTTAACGCCCAACAATAAAACGCATCCCCCTTGTAACTCCCAAGACTCGAACCTCTTCCCTTGAAACACCCTTTGACGCACCAAGCCAATCACGCCAATCAAATCCTTGTGTCCAACTTCTCACAAAATTTTCTCTTAACCCCTTTCTCACCTAACTCCTTGCTCTCAAACACTAAAAATAAATTTTTAGCCCTAAGTCAGACCTAGCTCGGGGTTATGACTAGACCCTAAAACATGCCTAGCAATCATAGGATCACTTCTTCAAGCACACACATGAGAAAAATAATTAAATTACAAACAACCCCTAATTCAGGATGTTACAGAAATAGTAAGCCTTGACTTTTTATGTAGGCCGAATCCTCTAGGGTTCGTATACTTTCTTCTGGTTGGTTCAAACTACTTCGAAATCTCTTCTGTTTGTTAGTAAGTTGTGGCTATGGCCAAATAGGGGTGGTAGTTTTCTCTTTATCATTTTGAGTTCTTTGGGGCCGAAAGGTTATTTCACTTGTTGTCTTGAAACAATGTTTCTAACACGTGCTTTTCACTAGGGACTCAGTTCATTAATCAGGAAGTGTAAGCCAAATACTCTTCCATAGCAAGGAGTCGATCGTTCTCTAGTAAGTGAAGACAATAGATAAAGTATTTCAATATTTTGGGTTATCAAGGGTGGAAACTTTCTAATGGCTAATCGTTTTCATAGGTGTCTTGGAAGCCGTGGGAATCACAACTCAAAATCAAGGTGTGTAATCTCACACCTCTGTCTAATTTGCTATTGCTATAATCTATGAATCGGTTAAAAGTTGAAACACCGGGAAGTCAGAGTATCGGCAGCTGAGATCACTCAAGCGTGCAAGTGCTCGAAGTGAAAAATCAAGCTGCGCACGCTAACGATAGGCCTTTTGGAGTGCCATGATCTTTTTCGCGGGCTTAGGCCGTAACGGGCCATGTTGGATCGTAGTGGGCCAAATGGGCCCAGTGAGGGAAAAATCCATGGTAAGTGCTGAATGATTGATGCTACTGCGAAGTCCATAGAATCGAGATCAAAAACAAGCTGAATGGGCCACACGAGCATGTAGGCTCGTTTGGGCTAAACTAGGTATTAGGCCCAATTGCACCCAAATGACCAAAAAGGGAGCCGGTGTCCCTCGATGCGACAATTGGCTTCGAAAAGGCTAAAAATAAGTAAAATTACTGAAAAACCCTTGGCGGGTAAAATTACTAAAATACCCTCGGCGGGTAAAATTACTGAAATACCCTCGTCGAGTAAAATTACTGAAATACCCTCATCGAGTAAAATTCCTAAAATACCCCTGGTGGGTAAAATTACTGAAATACCCTCGTTGGGTAAAATTATTGGAATACCCTCGAGGGTTAAATTACCGTTTTACCCCTAACCGATCAAATGACCATTATACCCTAGGGGTAGATCTAGTGCTATGTGTGTAATATGTTTAATTGATTATAATGGTAGTTTGTTGCATATATTGATTTAATATGTCATGACATGTTGCATTGGGTGGGGTTATGTATTAGAGGAAGTCTCAGATTGGTGGCTATGCCACGTATCTTGATTCAATGGCTCGCCACGATATCTCGATTTTAGTGGCTCGACCACATATCTTTATTCTTGGAAGCTTTCTTTGCGTTGACATTAGCAGCTCGACTGCATTATTGGCGTGTAGGGCTGGGTGGGTCAAATTGGTCCCCACATGGTGTATAGGGTTGGTACGTGTGGTTTGATGGTTGGACTGGGTTGGGCTACATTTTGTTGCATTGACATGATTTTGGGGCTTAAGCCTGGACTGATACTGCATTGGGCTTGGGCCCAAACTATGTTTGTAATAAGGAGATTACACACTGAGTTCTCGTAACTCACCCTTTCTCTTTAATTGTGTAGGTAATCCCCAACCTTAGAGGATTTGGAGCTGCGAGGTACTCGAGGGTGGCCGCACGTCCTGCATGTTCATGGGGTTAACTTAGCTATTTTTAATATAGTTTACCTTACTTTAATTTTGGGTTAATAATTTCTGTAATAAGGCTATTGGATTTTTTTAACTTTTATTTGGTATTTCTTTACAAACTGCTAATTTATTGAACACGAGTTTTTTAAAACAATAATGATTGTTTTTAAAATATCACGTTTCCTCAACTGTATAAACCAAACTTCCGTATCGAACAAGGTTTTACAAAACAAGATAATAGAAGCATATCGATATTTTTGAATGAGTTCGAGTAAAATTTGTTTTGTTAAAAAGCAACGAAAATCAAGATTTCTAAATGCTAAAAAGTTTGGTCATAGATGAGTTTTCCAATGAACACAAAGTTTTCAAACAACACCTGATGTGGCACGCTAGATCCGGTCATAACGTCTAGGCCGGGTTTGGGGTGTTACATAGACAGAGATGCTTTTCAACCAAGATAATTTTGATAATGCTGAAAGCAATATTTGAGTGTTTGTTTAAAGGCTGCTAAGGATGAGTAGAGTTCTTTCTCGTTCGTATTGACACTATCTTCTTGACCTAATTTGTAAGTAATACTCTTCTTTTCAATTTCCTTTCTTCATACCGAATATGTGCCCTTGACATGGGATGGTTTTCTTAACCAAAACATCATTTCTTCTACTCTCTCAAAATGTGATAAACTCTTTTTTGTAGTGTTCTACCGGGTGGCGGATACCACATCTTAGCTAAATCAGTTCTAGCCTTACGCCCAATAAATAGAAGTGAATCTATTATCGTCAATGTAAAGGATTTCTTTAAGTTCATCACGATATATCTCAATATTTGGTTATCCCGCTCGGATTGATGATTATGTATAAACTCTTATTCTAGGGACTATATCGATCGTTCTTATCCACTCGTGGATCCTTCGAAAATAGTGGTAAGCCTACTCCTATCACTAAAACAACTACTTTCTCTCATAGTAGTTTTCTAACCGAGATTTTTCCGATGGAGGCAAGTGGAACCGATTTGAAAGGAAAAGCAATTGGAGAGCACAAAAAGGAGTGGATTTGCTATTCCTACTCCTAAGTTCAAGCGTAGAGTAGTTTTGGCGATTTGAGATTTCCCACTGGGTTGTGGACCATCATCCGGTGAGAATAAACAAATCGTGGTAGTTCACGATATTGAGAGTAAGTATTTTAGATCGTTGATTTAGATTTGGATTAAGAAAAATCTCTTATGTTAGTTAATCGAGTATTATGTTGTTATAGGTGCCGACGATCAAGAGGGTTTAATACTTATCATAATTAGGTGTGTAATCTCACACGAAACCCATAAATCTGTGATTTAGTATCATATTAGAAATATTGATCGATGTTGCCTAAAAACTTAATATCGATAAATTGGAATGAATAGAGTGTATTGCCTAAACATCGTGAATACTAAGATTTGTCAAAATAGGAGTTAATTTGTAAAATTTACAAAAATGCCCTTATAGGTCAATTACGAAAGATAACCTCAATAGGCCTTTTTTCGTCAAAATGACTTAACAGGCTGGATTGCTTAAATGCCTTTAAAAGTGTTGACTTACAAAATGCCCTATGGGCCAATTTCCCAAAATGCCTTTATGGGCCAAATTACCAAAATGCCCATGTAGGCCGATTTATTAGATTACCTTAGTGGGCCAAATTACAAAGTGCTATTATGGGCCGATTTACCATAATAAATTATTGGATTAATGATTATTGTACATATATATGGTTATTATGCTTTATTATGTATGTTGCATCTTTACATATTGCATGAGATGGGAAAATTTGAATGAAGAGAAGTGTAGCTTGGTGGCATTGCCATAAATTATTCATTAATGTGCTTATGACTCTGGTGGCTCAGCAAAAAATATTATAAAAAGCAGCTTGACTGCAGCGTTTCTGGTGGCTCAGCCACAAATATTATAAATGTAAACTTGCTTGGGAATTGGTGTGAGTGGCGGGGTGGGTTGACTTGATCCCCACAGGTGTGATTGGCTAGTCGGGGGTGTGATGGATGGATGGGTTGGGTTGCATACATATACTTCTTTTAAATATTGTATTGTAAATGGGCTTCGGTCCAAGATTATTCTATCTGGGCTCAGACCAAGGTATTGCTTTACGGGTTTATACCCGGTGGATGACGGTAAGGGGATTATGCACTGAGTTCTTGTAACTCACTCTTTTTTCTTAACCCTTGCAGGTAATGCACAATGTTGTGGACTTGGGCCATGGATGACTTGGTGGAGGTCATAGTTCAGAAATGGTGTTTTTGAACTTTAAATTTCTATTTACGTTTACTATATTACTTTTACTATTTTGGGTTTTTAAGTTGTAATAAGGTCTCTAAAATATTTTTTTTCTTTATGTTTGATGTATTTATTATTGTTCTTGAGTTATTTTTAAATGGGAATTTTCTAAAAGCATAACCAACGGTTTTTCTAAAATTGATTAATAAATGGATTTTATAACAAACTTTTATATATAATTTAACTCGAATTTTCTTTCAAATTATCAACGACATTTTCAAAAGTCACGGTTTTAAAGTTCACTACCTCGATTTTTTATTCATCAATCAACCTCTCAAAAATAGTTGTATTTTATCAAATATTTACATCCAAACTTATTTTCTTAACCATAACCAAATAAAACTTATTTAGTACAAATCACAAGGACTTTATACATTTTTCTCATGTGACATGTCAGATTCGGTTGTAACGCATGGGCTGGCTTTGGGGTGTTACATTTTATGGTATCAGAGCCCAATTACAAAACTCGGTTGTGGTGTGGGTTCAAAAACATTTTCAAAGTTGTTTAAATTTTTAATTTGTACATGCATGTTCTAATGGAAGTATGGCACCACGGGTAGCCGACACCAAGTCAAGTAAGTTTATGTTTTCATTTTGGAAACTATTGTGGTATGACTATAGAAATACTGTAGAATTTTTAGCTTTAGGAGCTGAAACTATAGAGATTGAGACTTTAGGATATGTTTTGCGAAAACAACTTTACTTCCTATACTTTATAAAACATTGTTCAATGAACATTGAATAGTATACTGATTCATAAGACTTGTAATTAGATTAAATCGACATTAGTGAATATGAGTGCTAGAGGACGTGGACGCGGTAGACGTGGCCGTGGTAGAGGTCGAGGTACTAGAGTTGTATCTGAGGCATCGAGACATATGCCAGAAATGGATGCACCTGCATCACCAGTGACTGAAGCTGGGTCACACGATCGAATGAAAGAGGACGACGCTCTGTACCAAGTGATGTTGCAAGTTCTGGAAAGGGTCGTTGGGGAGAAGGCTGGTCTGCAATTCATGGGTCGATGTCGAGCGACTCAGTTGAATAGGTCAAGCCTTTAGAGGTATTTCGGTGTAGCCCCTAATGTAGTGGAGTACTGGCTTGAGGCTGTCGAGCGGATCATGGATGATCTGGATTGCATCGTCGAGCAGAAACTAAAAGAAGTGGTGTCTTTGCTGAAAGACGAGGCGTATCATTGGTGGCTCACTGTTCGGGAAGGCGCTCAGGCTGATCGTATTACCTGGAAATTTTTCAAGGCCACATTCTAAGGAAAGTATGTCGGGGCTAGTTATGTGGATGCCTGAATGAAAGAATTCCTGAATTTGGTCCAAGGAGGCAAACCTGTGGCAGTATATGAGGCAAAATTTCTGCATTTTAGTCGGTATGCCCGGGGAATAGTGCCAACTAATTATGAATGATGTGTGCATTTTGAGGTGGGGTTACATGACGAGTTACAGTTTCTGATAGCCCCACAGAAGGAGAGGAATTTTTCCATACTTGTGGAAAAAGCTAAGATAGATGAGGAGGTCAAGCTCTCGGAGTAGTAAAATCAAGACAAGGATTGAGGCGAGAATAAGAGAGATTCCGGGTATTCAGGTCCTACCAGAGGTTTTCAGAAAAGGCCCAAGAATGATAGGCCAGTTCGAGTGGGTGCTCTAACTGTTGCTAATCAAATTCAGCCTTGTGCAGATTGTGGGAAACTTCACCCGAGAGAATGTTGGAAGAGAACTGGTGGTTGTTTTAGATGTGGATCAAAGGACCATCAGTTTAGGGATTGCCCTCGAGAACCTGCTCAGACTTAAGGAATTTATATGATTTGCACTGACCAATTTGGGGCGCCGGCTGACCGTAGAGGGGCCATAGGCTTGGTCGAGGTGGTAATGATGTAGGACAAGGTTAGGGTGCACCGGGTAGAGGTACGAGTAATAGGGGTAACACGGAGGTGAGACAGCCAGGTTTGGTTTATGCGGTCAGACGTTGAGAGGATGGCGATGCACCTGACGTCATAACCAGTACGTTCTTCATATCTGATGTACCTGTTACCGCTTTGATAGATATTGGATCCACCCATTCGTATGTTGCATGTGTTGTGTATGGAAATCTGAATATTAGATCTAAATTTTTGCTAGAGAAACCACTGTGATTAGTCCATTAGGACATTCGGTAGTAGTAAATAAGTTGTTTAGGGATGTGCCCTTGGAAATTCAGGGGGAAATTTTTACAGCGGTTTGATGGAGCGCCATTCGTGAGTTCGATCTCATTTTGGGCATGGATTGGTTGGTTAAACACTGTGCAAACTTGGATTGTGCTACAAAGCAGATGGTATTAAGAACATCAGAGGATAAAGAAGTGGGGATGATAGGTGAAAGAAGAAACTATCTGTCTAATGTGGTATCTCCTTTAAAGGTAGAAAGTTGGTGCGAAAGGGGTGTGGAGCGATCATAGCCTTTATCAGTGCTCTGGATGCCAAAGAGTTATCGGTTGAGAGTGTTAGAACGGTGAAAGAGTTTTTAGACATCTTTCATGAGGAGCTTCTAGGATTACCTTTGGATCGGTAGGTGGAGTTTAGTATTGAGCTATTGCCAAGAACGGCTCCGGTGTCTATTGCTCCTTATAGAATGGCACCGAAGGAGCTAGCGGAGCTTAAAGCTCAAATTCAGGAGTTGTTGGATCATGGATTTATTTGATTGAATGTGTCACCGTGGGGAGCGCCGATCTTGTTCGTTAAGAAAAAGGACGGGTCAATGCGTATGTGCATCGATTATAGACAGTTGAACAAGTTGATGATCAAGAACAAGTATCCGTTATCGAGGGTCGATGATCTGTTCGATCAACTGCGAGGAGCTTCAGTTTTCTCAAAGATAGACTTGAGATCAGGTTATCACCAGTTAAAGTTTAAGGATGCAGATATTCATAAGACTGCATTTCAAACTCGTTATGGGCATTACGAGTTTTTGGTGATGTCGTTCGGGTTGACTAATGCACCGGTTGCATTTATGGACATGATGAACCGGGTCTTCCAACCCTATCTAGACCGGTTTATGGTGGTGCTCATAGATGACATTTTGGTGTACTCAAAGATTGAAGAAAAGCATGATTCGTATCTACGAGTAGTATTGCATATTTTAAGGAGAAGCAATTGTATGCCAAATTTAGTAAGTGTAAATTTGGGCTGAGGGAAGTGACCTTTTTGGGCCATGTTGTGTCTATCGAAGGAATTAGAGTTGATCCCCGAAAGGTTGAGGCTGTGTTAGACTGGAAATAGTAGCTGAAAATCAGAGTTTTCAAGGTTTGGCTATGTATTATTGTAACATCCCAAACCCGGCCCAAAACACCACGGTCGAATTTAAAACATTACGGGGAAAAAGGTTGATAATGGTTTGGTTTTATAAGTGAAAATTGGGGTTTAAAATCTAAAATAGAATTTTGTTTAAAGAAGGTTTCCCATTCAACTTCGGCAATAAAGCTTTCGAGTTGCACAAGTTAAATTTACTATCCATTTATACGAAAATTTTTGGAAACCCGGGAGGTTCATAAGTAATCTATACTTTGAAGACCTATTTAAATTCGAGTGTTGCAGTACTTTTAGAGTTTCTTTATACTCAATCATCTGATAGCAAATCCAACTTAAAACTTAAAATCAAACCAAAGTATTTAAAGTGGCCTTATTACAACAAATTACCCCAAAAAGTAATTGAAATTTATAAAGTACATTAAAAGCAAAAACGGCTTGTGCATGGCCACCCTGTCTCCTTCCCGGCCCGGTCCAAAGTATCACGTACTACCTACATTGGTTGAAAAACAGGGTGAGTCATTTTGACTCAGTGTGCAATTATTCCACATGTTTCCATAAATGGGCTTGGCTCACAACCATACCAATCCACATACCACACATGATTATGCAAGATGGTAACCCAAACCAACCTAGTATCCAACCGCTACACACCCCCGTATATCCTGCCACCACACACTAGGGGATTACTAAATCGATCCTCCATCCACTACACACCTCTTTGGCAGTCATGCTGTGCAAAGTCCATTTAGTGGGCTAGCCACTAGTCCACGTGATTAAATCACAATATCAATAGTGTGACTTGAGGTCATCACCAATCCACGATGAAGCACGAAGCTAACATCAATCCACGTACATAAATGTACACCCTTTCCTTCATTAAAATATATATCCCGATCCCCATGCACATACAATATATATGATAAAATGACAATATAATCGTTATGAACATATTAGTCATGCATACATAACAAGCCTAGCAAGTTACACAAATATCCATCCAAAATTTTAATATGAGTAAATTACTAACCCGGTTACCAGATCACCCAATATGGGTAGCCTCACCACCACAGCTGTTATTTTCGGCTACCACACACATCACATACATTTAATTAATAATAAACAGAGAAATAGTGTAATAACTACACACCTGATAACCCGTAAAATCACGCCCTCTACGTCGACACTATCCCTAACCAACACTACCTCTATCTGCCTACTATCCTGCTTCCACACTTTGCCCCACCCCGGAGGCCAATCCCGACCGCACAAACTGACCGCTTCTTGTATTTTGGGGTAGGGACTATGTGTCCGACCCCTTTCTCCCCTTGGCTAGTATTTGATTCCATGAAATAATGCCTTGATCAGAAGACCCGGTTAACACGTTAAATCAAATCCAAACAGAAACCAAATAATATCTTAATTGAGTAATCTTACCAAAGTCGACCCCAAATCCTTAGAATTTCTACTTGATCTTGAAGATTGACGAAACCCCTACATAAGTTATGTTAGAATCGGCTCTAACACATATGAACACATGGAATGGCCTTTGGCCTAACGATATACCCTGCTTACCTCGATCGTTCAAATCCCGAAAGATTTCTACTCCCTTAATGTTAGCCCAACTGAGATCCTGAAACCACCCTCCATGGATTCAGCCACACATGAGAACAAGGTTAGATTTTTGTTTCGACAACTAAAGAAGGAAAAGAGAGAGATCTAAAATAAAAGATAACTCCTTACCACGATAACTAGAAACTGCTTGAGAGAAAAGAGATGAACGGCAGTTACCACTTCAAGAGATATTCGGCATAAGAATAACCACAATGAAAGAAATAGAGATAGGTGAGATAGCTTAGAAGGTTCGGCTACAAATCCCAAATGGAAAAGTTCATTCGGTTTTGGAAAAAGTAGTGGAGGTTCAAAGTTGTTGAAATGAAAAAGAAAGAAGAAGAAAATATGGTTGACTTTTGAGAGTGAATAGCCAAGGTGAGAAAAGAAAATGGGACGGCAGTTGCACTTATCGTATCTTAAGTTTCGGCTTTTGGTCATACGAAGAGAAAAGAAAGAATGCTCCTAAAATGACTACTAAAATTTGGCACTCCCAACACTAAACACCCAAAACCAAAAATACCACCTCCTAGTACCCCAAAATCAGTCAACTCTCCTCCTCCCTTCAAATCCCCCTTTTCTCTCCTCAATTCCCTCTCCTTCACCCGTTCAAATGAGTTTGACTCATTCAAACCTTCCACTCCACTCTCCACCACACATTCAAAAACCTTAACCAAGTCTTCCCCAGAGTTTGCTTACCGTCTAACACTCCCCCCTCCTTGACGCAAAACACCAAAAAAATACAAAGCTCCCCTTTGCTGCTGGCGTGATTTGAACCTCTCCCCCCTTGGCACCCCTTGTGACGCAACATTCCCCCTAGCACCTAGTCGCTACCTTTGCCACTCCACCACTTCCTTTCTTGTGTCATAAACCCCACATAAAATCTCTTAAGGCCTGACGCTACTAGCTCTCCCTTAAAAGCCCTAAATCCCAAAATTTTCCCTAAGGTTTCTACCTAACCCAAGGTTTCCCGAAGCCCCCAAACACACTCAAACAGCATACAGAGCATACTAACATGCAGATATTAATTAAATTGCATGACCCCCTAAATCCCAAATATTACAGTTCTACCCCCCTTAAAAATAATTTTGGCCTCAAAATTACCTGGTCAAAAATAAGTGAGGGTATTGCTGTCACATCAACTCTTCTGACTCTTACGAAGCTTCTTTTGATCCGTGGTTCCACCACAACACCTTGACTAGAGGAACTAATTTCTTTCGAAGCACCTTCCCATCTTGTTCCAGAATTTGAATCGGCTCTTCTTCATAGGACAAGTCTGGCCTCAACTCAACTTCCTCCACTGGCACCACGTGAGACGAATCCGATCGATAACGACGTAGCATCAACATATGGAACACATCATGCATCGGTCCCAATTCTGAAGGTAACTCTAACTGATAAGCCACCGGTCCAACTCGCTTCAAAACCCGATAAGGCCCTATAAATCTGGGACACAGCTTACCCTTGCGTCCAAATCTCATCACCTTCTTCCACAGCGAGACTTTTAGGAACACACGATCACCCACTGCAAACTCTATCTCTTTCCGCTTAAGATCTGTATATGACTTCTGTCTGTCAGATGGCTCTTTCAATCGCGCCCAAATTACTTTAACCTTTTCCTCTGACACTGCCACTATCTCTGGACCTAAAACATGATGTTCTCCTAACTCTGTCCAAAAAGTAGGAGTCCGACACTTCCGCCCATACAGTGCTTCATACGGCGCCATTTGAATACTAGCTTGGTAACTGTTGTTATAAGTGAATTCTGCTAAAGTCAAGAATTCCTCCTAACTACCTCTGAAGTCGATAACACATCCCCTTAGCATATCTTCTAACACTTGAATCACCCTTTCAGACTGGCCATCTGTCTGCGGATGAAAAGCGTGCTAAAGTCCAACCTATTGTCCAAAGCCTGATGCAACGCCCTTTAAAACCTCGACGTAAATCTAGGATCTCTATCCGATATGATTGATACTGGCACTCTGTGCAGTCTCACAATTTTTGCTACATACAGCTTCGCCAACCTCTGCAGAGAGTAATCAACATGCATAGGTATGAAATGAGCTAACTTTGTTAACCGATCCATAATCACCCATACCGAGTCTTTCTTAGTAGGCGTAAGAGGAAGCCCACTAACAAAATCCATGGTGATTCTCTCCCACTTCCACTGAGGAATCCTCACCGGTTGCAACAACCCCAAAGGCACTTGGTGTTCAGCTTTGACCTGCTGAAACATCAAGCACTTTCCTACAAATTCTATAACTTCCGCTTCAATCCAGGACACCAAAACTATTCTCGTGGATCCTTATACAACTTACTTCCTCCAGGATGCATAGCGTAAGGGCTACTATTCGATTCTCGAAGAATCTTCTACCTTAATTCCATATCCTTCGGCATACACACCCTACCATAAACACGAATTTCATCATTGCTCTGCTGTAGTCCTCTAACTCCCCACTTTGAACTTGCTGAAGTAGAGCACTCAGATCCTCATCCACCAATTGTTTCTCTTTTACCTGACTTATCCATGTCGACTTTACCTGAAGCTCTGCTAACAAACTTTTGTCGTCATACAAGCTAAGATGTGCGAACATCGCCCTCAGATCTGATACTACCTTCTGACTTAAGGCATCTGCCACCACATTTGCTTTTTCCTAGTGGTATTCAATCGAACAGTCGTAATCCTTTAACAACTCCACCCACCTTCGTTGTCTCAAGTTCAGCTCCTTCTGAGTCAACAGATACTTCAGGCTCTTGTGGTCCGTGTAGATTACTAACTTTTATCCATACAAATAATGCCTCCATACCTTTAAGGTGAAGACCACCGCGACTAACTCCAGATCGTGCGTCGGATAGTTAACTTCATGCGGTCTCAACTGTCGAGACACATAAGCAACCACCTTCCCTTCCTGCATCAGTACACAACCTAACCCCGTATGAGAAGCATCACAATACACCACAAAATCTTTTCCCTCACAGGCTGAATTAAGACCGGAGCCTCTGTTAAAACTTTCTTTACCTTCTCGAAGCTCTCCTGCTGCTTAACCGACCATAAAAAAGGTACCTCCTTTCTCAATAGCCTAGTCAAAGGTGCCGCTATTGAAGAGAACCCCTCGACAAATCTCCTATAATATCCCGCTAACCTTAAGAAACTATGAATCTCTGCCATTGACTTAGGTGGTTTCCAATCCAATACTGCCTCAATCTTTCGAGGATCCACTCTGATTCCCTCTGCAAATACTACATGACCTAGAAAAGTGACTTCGCTCAACTAGAATTCGCACTTGCTAAACTTGGCGTACAACTTCTTCTCCCTTAAAAGTCGTAGCACTACCCGAAGGTGTGCATCATGCTCTTCCTCTAATTTGGAAGATACCAAGATGTCGTCTATGAACACCATGACGAATTGATCCAAGTAAAGTTGAAAAACTCGGTTCATCATATCCATGAACGCAGATGGTGCGTTAGTCAACCCGAACGGCATTACCAGGAATTCGTAGTGCCTGTATCGAGTCTAAAATACCGTCTTATGGGTATCAGCCTCCTTCACCTTAAGCTGGTGATACCCCGACCTCAAATCTATCTTTGAAAAGACTGCAGCCCCTTTGAGCTGGTCAAACAAGTCGTCTATCCTTGGTAGCGGGTACTTGTTCTTGATCGTCAGCTTATTCAACTAGCGATAATCTATGCTCATACGCATAGTCCCATCCTTTTTCTTTACAAACAACACCGGTGCTCCCCATGGAGACACACTGGGTCAGATAAAACTACGATCTAGAACTCTTAGATTTGGGCTTTCAGCTCAACCAACTCCTTTGGTGCTATCCTACAAGGAGCGATGGACACTGGCGTTGTTCCCGGCAATAGGTCAATTTTAAACTCCACCTCCCGATCCGGAGGCAACCTTGAAAGTTCTTCCAAAAAACATCCACAAACTCCTTCACTGTCCTGACTTCCCCCACAGCTGCTTCCTTAACATCCAAAACACTAACAAACATTAGGAAAGCCAAGCACCCCTTCTTCATCATCTTCTCCGCCTTAAGAGCAGACACCACATTAGCCAAATAGTCTCTCCTCTCACCTATCACCACAACCTCATAGTTCTCGGGAGTCCTCAACGACATGCGCTTAGCAGCACAGTCCAAATCTGCATGATAACTTACTAGCCAGTCCATACCTAGGATCAAGTCAAATTCCCTGAATGGCAGCTCTATCAAAT
This sequence comes from Gossypium rotundifolium, assembly GCA_025506655.1. NCBI lineage: Eukaryota > Viridiplantae > Streptophyta > Magnoliopsida > Malvales > Malvaceae > Gossypium > Gossypium rotundifolium. Next base: position 42,871,509 of record CP106729.1, on the reverse strand, counting down.
CCGCTGGGAACACTACCCCCTGAACCTCTAAAGGCACCTCCCTAAAGAGTTTGTCTACCACTACTGATTGCCTTAAGGGACTAAACATAGTCATCTTCCTAGAGACAATTTCAGAGTTCATATCCAAGGTTCCAGACCTCATGCTAGCAATGTACGAGTGAGTTGACCCAACATCAATCAAAGCAGTAAAGGGTAACCTAAGAATGAAAAACATACCCGTGATAACGTCTGGTGCATCCCCCTCCTCACGACGTCTGGCTGCGTAAACCAATCCTGGCTGTCTTGCATCTGAGCTCCCAGTACCTCTGCCGGTGTTTCACGACTTTAGCCAAAACCATTCCCTCCACGATTCAGACAACGACCTCTCGACATTTGTGGACCACCCCTTCCTAGCTACACATACCCCTGACCTACTGCTTGAGCCCTATCCACATTCTGAGGACAATTCTTAACCAAGTGAGCCTTGAACCCACACCTGAAGCACTCCTTACTCCTTCCCCAGCACTCACCTACATGAGTCCTCCCACACCGAGCACATGGACGGACCTGATTCCCAGCAGCTGGCATAAAAGCACGAGTAGAACCCTTCATCCTAGGCTTTTTTAAACCCTTCCAAGATCCTAATGGTCCAAAACCTCTCTTATTCTGGCCTTTGTCCTTATCTCTGGTCTACCTTTCAATTCGCTTAACTTTCTCGGCTATCCGAGCTTTCTCCACCAAGATGGCAAAGTCCCTCTCACGCTGAGGAGCTATCAACACCCGCAGTTTATCTCGTAGCCTATCCTCAAATCTCATGCAGTACTCGTAATCAGTAGTAACAATCCCTCTGGCATACCGATTTAACCTCAAGAATTCTGCCTCATATTCTGCTACTGACCTACCCCCTCGCACCAGATTCAAGAACACCTTCCTCTGTGCATCCACGTAACTAGCTCCGACGTACTTTCCCTCAAACTTTACCTTAAAGTAACCCTAATCTACTCGGTCTGCTGGAGTACCACTGATAGGCCTCATCTCGAAGTAAAGATACAACACCTTTCAACTTCTCTTCAGCCGTGCAGTCTAAATCATCCATAATTCTCTCGACTGCCTCTAACCAATACACTACCACATTCGGAGCTACCCTAGAAACACCTCAAAATACCTTAGCTCGTTCGATCGAAGTCGCTTAGACACGGACTTCCTAGCCCCAGAACCCATGTTTTTCCCGCAACTCTTTCCAAAACCAGCATAGCATGAGATACTAAGCATCTCTACCCGTCTGATCTTGAAACTCAGCTTCCACAACTGGCGGCATCGTTTCATTCCCCGATCCATGACCAGGCCCCATTGGTTCTGACACAGTCATCCTGCCTCTACCACGCCTATGCATATTACGACCTCACCCCCTAGAACTCATGTCTATCATCGTGTTTTAATCTGTTTGAAGAAATTTTATGCATTAGCTTTTTGTTCCACTGATTACCCACGGATAATTTTTATGTAAAGAAGTTTAGTAGTAGTTCTTTCGATCATTTCAAAGTTTTCATCTCAAGTCCATTGTCCTAATTCAAAGAATCATATACATTCATCATCAATATTCACACATATTCACCACTTTAAGCATTTTTGTCCGTTCCCAACCCATGGGTATTTTTGTAATTTATCCTATAGGGTTTTTTTTATGATTTTCAAAATATAGAGGATATCTTGGTAATTTTGGCAAAATAAGGGTATTTTGGTAATAAATTGAGGGTAGTTCGGTAATTTTACAAATTGGGGGTATTTTGGTAATTTTGCAAATTGGGGTATTTCGATAATTTTACAAATTAGGGGTAATTTGATAGTTTTACAAAACTGGGTATTCGGTCCCTTTCGGGTTTTAGTTATAGGTTCGACCCATTAACAAGTCCTCATGGTTAAGGTGAACAATCACTGCGCACCAGGTAGGATTCCAGAAAAGAGGAGGTGAGTCACTAGGACTACTTAAATACCAAGCTCATTCTGAATCCATGCCTAGACATGCGCATGCTTGTTACCACACCTGAACTCTGCGACTCATTCCCGGGTTTGGTGTGATAAGTTAAGTCTTATGAAGTTTAGTGTTGGAGTAAGCTAATCCTAAGGTTCAATAGTTCCTAACTTACTAATCTATGATCCCTTAATACCCATTAATTCCACATATAAAGCACACAATAGTTAGGAGTACTTACCTGGAAGACTTCAGACCGGAGACACAGGTGCCATGCCAGAATAACCCTAAAATAGCTTATAGAAATTCGTGTTTTAAGAACAACCCATCTTTGAAAAAAATGTTTTGAGCCCAAAAAACCCTCAAAGCTGAGTTTTGAACTTGGCTCTAATACCAAACTGTAACACCTCAAACCCGACCCAAAATACCATGGCCAAATTTTGGAACGTTACGGGGAAAAAGGTTGATAATGGTTTGGTTTTATAAGTGAAAATTGGGTTTTAAAATCTAAAATAGAATTTTGTTTAAAGAAGGTTTCCTGTTCAGCTTCAACAACAAAGCTTTCGAGTTGCACAAGTTAAATTCACTATCCATTTATACGAAAATTTTTGGAAACCCGAGAGGTCCATCAGTAATCTATACTTTGAAGACCCATTTAAATTCGAGTGTTGCAGTACTTTTAAAGTTTCTTTATACTTAATCATCTGATAGCAAATCCAACTTAAAACTTAAAGTCAAACCAAAGTATTTAAAGTGGCCTTATTACAGCAAAATACCCCAAAAAGTAATTAAAATTTATAAAGTACTTTAAAAGTAAAAACGGCTTGTGCATGGCCACCCTGTCTCTTCCCCGGCCCAGTCCAAAGTATCACGTACTACCTGCATTGGTTGAAAAATAGGGTGAGTCATTTTGACTCAGTGTGTAATTATTCCACATGTTTCCATAAATGGGCTTGGTCCACAACCATACCAATCCACATACCACACATGATTATGCTAGATGGTAACCCAACCCAACCTAGTATCCAACCGCTACACACTCCCGTATATCCTGGCACCACACACCAGGGGATTACTAAATCGACCCTCCATCCGCTACACACCTCTTTGTAGTCATGCTGTGCAAAGTCCATTTAGTGGGCTAGCCACTGGTCCACGTGATTAAATCACAATATCCACAGTGTGACTCGAGGTCATCACCAATCCACGATGAAGCACAAAGCTAACATCAATCCATGATGAGGCATATAGCCAACACCAATCCACAATGAGGCACATAGCCAACATCGAACAACGATGTAGCTCAAGGCTAACATCAATCCACGTACATAAATGTACACCCTTTCCTTCATTAAACATATATATCCCTATCCCCATACACATACAATATATATGATGAAATGACAATATAATCGTTATGAACATATTAGTCATGCATACATAACATGCTTACCAAGTTACACAAATATCAATCCAAAATTTTAATACGAGTAAATTACTAACCTGGTTACCAAATCACCAATATGGGTAGCCTCACCACCACAACCGTTATTTTCGGCTACCACACATATCACATACATTTAATTAATAATAAACAGAGAAATAGTGTAATAACTACACAGCTGATAACCCGTAAAATCACGCCCTCTACGTCGACACTATCCCTAACCAACACTACCACTATCTGTCTACTATCCTGTTTCGACACTAGCCCACACCCCGGAGGCCAATCCCAGACCACACAAACTGACCGCTTCTTGTACTTAGGGGTAGGGACTATGTGTCTAACCCGTTTCTCCCCTTGGCTGGTATTCAATTCCATGAAATAATTTCTTGGTCAGAAGACCTGGTTAACACATTAAATCAAATCCAAATGGAACCCAAATAATATCTTAATTGAGTAATCTTACCAAAGTCGACCCCAATTCTTGGGATTTTCTACTTGATCTTGAAGATTGACGAAACCCCTACATAAATTATGTTAGAATTGGCTCTAACACACATGAATACATGGAATGGCCTTCGGCCTAACGATATACCCTACTTACCTCAATCGTTCAAATCTCGAAAGATTTCTACTCCCTTAACATTAGCACAATTGAGATCCCAAAACCACCCTCCATGGATTTGGCCACACATGAGAACAAGGTTAGATTTTTGTTTCGGCAACTAAAGAAGGAAAAGAGAGAGATCTAAAATAAAAGATAACTCCTTACCACGATAACTAGAAACTGTTTGAGAGAAAAGAGATGAACGGCAGTTACAACTTCAAGAGATATTTGGCTTAGGAGAATAACCACAACGAAAGAAAAAGAGATAGCCGAGATAGCTTAGAAGGTTGGGCTACAAATGCCAAATGGAAAAGTGCATTCGGCTTTTGCAAAAAGTAGTGGAGGTTCAAAGTTGTTGAAATGAAAAAAAAAAGGAGAAGAAAATATGGTTTGACTTTTGAGAGTGAATAGCAAAGATGAGAAAAGAAAATGCGACAGCAGTTGCACTTATCGTATCTTAAGTTTTGACTTTTGGTCATATGAAGAGAAAAGAAAGAATGCTCCTAAAATGACTACTAAAATTCGGCACTCCCAACACTAAACACCCAAAATCGAAAATACCACCTCCTAGTACCCCCAAAAAAAAAAAGCCAACTCACCTCCTCCCTTCAAATCCCGCTTTTCTCTCCTCAATTTCGTCTCTTTTACCTGTTCAAATAAGTTTGACTCATTCAAACCTTCCACTCCACTCTCCACCACACATTCAAAAACCTTGACCAAGTCTTCCCCAGAGTTTGCTTGCCGTCCAACACTCCCCCCTCCTTGACGCAAAACATAAAAAAAAAACAAAGCTCCTTTTTGCTGCTGGCGTGATTCGAACCTCTCCCCCCTTGGTACCCCTTGTGATGCAACACTCCCCCTAGCACCTAGTCATTACCTCTGCCACTCCACCACTTCCTTTCTTGTGTCATAAACCCCACATAAAATCTCTTAAGGCCTGATGCTACTAGCTCTCCCTTAAAAGCCCTGAATCCCAAAATTTTCACTAAGGTTTCTACCTAACACCAAGGTTTCCGAAGCCCCAAACACACTCAAACAACATACGGAGTCGTACTAACATGCAGATATTAATTAAATTGCATGACCCCCTAAATCCCAGATATTACAATTATAGGCATTTTGTTGAGGGGTTTTCATTAATTGCTGCACCCCTAACTAAGTTGTTGCGTAAGGAAGTACCGTTTGTGTGGTCAAATAAACAGCAAGAGAGCTTTGAGAAATTGAAGAAGATTCTAACAGAAGTGCTAGTATTGATTCAACATGAGGCTGGTAATAAGTTTATTGTTTATTGTGATGCATCACACACGGGCTTGGGTTGTGTGCTGATGTAAGGGGGAAAAGTAGTGGCTTATGCATCTTGTCAATTAAGGTCGCATGAGGTAAACTATCCTACACATGATTTGTTGTTAGCTGTAGTGATCTTTGCTCTAAAGATTTGGAGACACTATCTATACGGGGAGAAGTCAATTATCTATACGGATCATAAGAGTCTGAAGTACCTCCTTACCCAAAAGGAGTTAAACTTAAGACAGTAGAGGTGGATATAATTGTTGAAAGATTATGACTTCTCAATCGAGTATCATCCAGGAAAGGCTAATGTTGTGACAGATGCGTTGAGTCGTAAAGTGATATCGGATTTGAGAGCAATGTTTGCTCATCTCAGCCTTTATGAAGATGGTAGCCTATTAGCCAAACTTCAGGTGAAGCCTGCATGGGTAAGCCAGATTAAGGAAAAGCAGTTGATAGATGAAGCGTTGGGTTTTCAACTTCAGCAAGTGGGAGGTGCTGAGATAGGGGATTTTAGATTGAATAGTGATAGAGTATTGTGTTTCTACAAAAGAGTTTGTATGCCCAAGGATTCAAAATTAAGACAAATGATTCTACGTTAGGCGTATAGTAGCCCATATGCTATGCACCCCAGGTGAAAAAAATGTACCGAGACTTCCGTGAGTAGTATTGGTGGCCAAGGTTGAAACGGGAGGTTACCGACTTCGTGGGTAAGTGCTTGACATGTCAACAGGTGAAGGCAGAACATCAACTGCCGTCAGGGTTGCTACAACCGGTGAAAATCCCACTATAGAAATGGTAAAAGATAATGATGGACTTTGTTAGTAGGTTACCCTTAACCCTACTAATAAAGATTTCGTATGGGTGATAGTGGATCGGTTAATGAATACTACTCATTTCCTACCAGTTCGTACGGATTATTCATTCCAGAAGTTGGCCAAGTTGTATATAGCAGAAGTCGTGAGGTTGCATGGGGTACCAGTGTCGATTATATCGGACAGGGATCCTAGGTTTACATCATAGTTCTGGAAGGCTTTACATGAAGCTTTGGGAACAAGACCAAATTTTAGCACGACATTTCATTCGCAGACAGATGGTCAATCGGAGAGAGTGATCCAGATTCTAAAAACATGTTAAGAGGATGTGATTGACTTCAGGGGTAGTTGGGAAGATTTCCTACCATTGGCAGAGTTTGCATACAAGAACAGCTATCAATCCAGCATCCAGATGGCACCCTACGAGGCATTGTATGGTTGTAGGTGTCGTACACCTACTTGTTGGACTGAGCTGGGGGAGCGACAGTTATTGGGTCCTGAGTTGATCTCGGAGACGGAGGAAAAAGTTAAGGTAATTCAAGCTCAGTTAAAAGAAACTTTGGATAGACAAAAATCGTACGTGAATCAAAATGTAAGGATATAGAATTTGTGGTGGGAGAATAGGTCTTTTTGAAGGTCTCACCTTGGAAGAAGATCATTAGATTTGGGTAGAAAGGAAAGTTAAGCCCTAGGTTCATCGGACCATACCGTGTACTGAAGTGTGTTGGCCCAGTGGGTTATCAGTTGGGGCTACCTCCGGAGTTAAATCAAATACGTAGTGTACTCTATGTCTCTATGTTAAGGCGTTATCATTCAGATCCGTCTCATGTTATACCAGTGGAGGAAGTTGAGTTAAGACCTGACTTGTCTTTTGAAGAGGAGCCAATGAAGATTTTGGATCGGGGTGTTAAGGTGCTAAAAAGGAAATCGATTTTGTTAGTTAAAGTATTATGGCGTAATCATGGGACAGAAGAAGCTACATGGGAGCCAGAGGACATGATCCAAAATAGTATCCTCATCTATTCTAATCAGGTAAATTTTGAGGCCAAAATTTTCTTTAAGGGGGGTAGAATTGTAACATCTTGGAATTTAGAATTTTATGTTTTGAAGAATATCATGCGATAGGCTAGTTAAAATGTTAATTGGGTATGTTTAGGGGTCCTAAGAAGGCTCGGGGTTGATTTGGGCCTTAGCAAAATTTTTATTTTTAAGCACTTTAAGGAGAGATAGGTAAGTGGCACCATGACTTAAAGAAATAAATGCGTATTTTGCTAGCATAAATGAGCATATGGCAAGAAGGTTGTGGCGTCAAGTGGAGAGCATGGAGGGAAGGGGTTCGAATCCTATCTTTTACAAAATTTGGATTTATTTTTGTATTCCTATCCCAAGTGTTGGCCATGGTCCTAATTAAGGCAATGAAGACTTTTTATTTATGGAAAGGAGGCCAAGGAATATGGTAAGGAGGAAGATAAGGAAAAAGAAAGGAAAGGATCAAAAGAAAAAGGCAAGAGAAGGGAACATGTTAGGCTCTTATGTGGAGGATGTTTTGGAAAGATTATTTTGGTCAACATTCATCCTTTTGACAAAAATGATACACGGTTTGTAGGGGGAAAGGGATAGCTGAATTTTCTTTAGGCTTTTGGCAAATTTTGGTGCATGAGAGGTTGTTTTCTTCTTAGCATTTTTGTGTATTTTTCTTTTTCCAATTTCTTCCCCATTTTGAAACTTCAAAGCCAAAAGTGAGCATCTTTTTCCTTTGTTTTGCCGAAACCATCTAGCCATTTTGTTCAATTTATTTACTCATTTCCCTTTGATAGCCAAAACTAGTTAGCACTCATTCTCCATTCTTTTTTTTTCTTTGTCACAAATTCTTCAACCTTTCTTTCTTCTCCTTAAATTCATATTTTCATAGCCGAATCTTCTTCTTCATTTTTCCTCCATAGTCGTACTTTTGAAACCTTCATACATTCTTCATTATTTCTTTCTCGTTCGTATTGACACTATCTTCTTGACCGAATCGGTAAGTAACACTCTTCTTTTCAATTTCCTTTCTTCATGCCGAATATGTGCCCTTGACATGGGATGGTTTTCTTAACCGAAAACATCATTTTTTCTACTCTCTCAAAATGCGATCCACTCTTTTTCATAGTGTTCTAGTGGGTGGCCGTATACCACATCTTAGTTGAATCATTTCTAGCCTTACGCCTAATCGATAGAAGTGGATCTATTATCGTTAAGGTAAGTGATTTCTTTGAGTTCATCTCGAAATATCTCAATCTTTGGTTATCTCGCTAAAATGGATTGATGATTATGTATACACACTTATTCTAGGGACTATATCGATTGTTCTTATCCACTCGTGGATCCTTCAGAAATAGTGGTAAGCCTACTCCTTTAACTAAAACAACTACTTTCTCTCATAGTAGTTTTCTAACCGAGATTTTTCCTATGGAGGCAAGTGGAACCGATTTGAAAGGAAAAGCGATTGGAGAACACAAAAGGAGTGGATTTTCTATTCCTACTCCTAAGTTCAAGCATAGAACGGTTTCGGCAGTTCGAGATTTCCCACTGGGTTGTGGACCATTATCCGGTGAGAATAAACAAATCTTGGTCATTCATGATATTGAGAGTAAGTATTTTAGATCGTTGGTTTAGATTTGGATTAAGAAAAATCTCTAACGTTAGTTAATCGAGTATTATGTTGTCATAGGTGACGACGATCAAGAGGGTTTAATAATTACCACAATCAGGTGTGTAATCTCACACCGAAATCCGTAAATTTGTGATTTAGCATCATATTAGAAATATCGATCGATGTTGCCTAAAAACTTAATATCGATAAATTGGTATGAATAGATTGTATTGCCTAAACATCGTGAATACTAAGATTTGTCAAAATCAGAGTTAATTTGTAAAATTTACAAAAATGCCCTTATGGGCTGAATTACGAAAATACCCTCAATGGGTCATTTTTTTTTTCAAAATGACTTAACGGGTTGGATTGCTTAAATACCTTTAAAAGAGTTGAATTACGAAAATGCCCTATGGGCTGATTTACCAAAATGCCTTTATGGGCCAAATTACCAAAATGCCCATGTGGGCTGATTTATTAAATTGCCTTAGTGGGCCAAATTACAAAGTGCTATTATGGGCCAATTTACCGTAATAAATTATTGGATTAATGATTGTTGTACATATATGTGGTTATTATGCTTTATTATGCATGTTGCATTTTTACATATTACATGGGATGGGAAAAATTGAATGAAGAGAAGTGTAGCTTGGTGGCATTGCCACAAATTGTTCATTAATGTGCTTATGACTCTGGTGGCTCAGACACAAATATTATAAAAAGCAGCTTGGCTGTAGCGTTTTGGTGGCTCAGCCACAAATATTATAAATAACAACTTGCCTGCGAATTGGTGTGAGTGGCGGGGTGGGTTGACTTGATCCCCACAGGTGTGATTGGCTGGTCGGGGGTGTGATGGATGGATAGGTTGGGTTGCATACATATACTTTTTTAAATATTGTATTGTAAATGGGCTTCTGTCTAAGATTATGCTATATGGGCTCAGACCCAAGATATTACTTTACGGGTTCATACCCAGTGGATGATGGTAAGGGGATTATGCACTGAGTTCTAGTAACTCACTCCTTTTCCTTAACCCTTGCAGGTAATGTATAGTGATGTGGACTTGGGCCATGGATGACTTGGTGGAGGCCATACTTCAGAAATGGTGTTTTTGAACTTTAAATTTCTATTTACGTTTACTTTATTACTTTTACGATTTTGGGTTTTTAAGTTGTAATAAGGCGTTTGGAATATTTTATTTTTGCTTTATGTTTGACATATTTATTATTGTTCTTGAGTTATTTTAAATGGGAATTTTCTAAAAGCATAACCAACAGTTTTTCCAAAATTGATTAATAAATAGATTTTATAACAAAATTTTATAAATAAGTTAACTCGGATTTTCTTTCAAATTATCAACGACATTTTCAAAAGTCACGGTTTTAAAGTTCACTACCTTGATTTTTTGATTCATCAATCAACCTCTCAAAAATAGTTGTATTTTATCAAATATTTACATCCAAACTTGTTTTTCTTAACCATAACCAAATAACACTTATTTAGTACAAATCACAAGGACTTTATGCGTTTTTCTCATGTGACATGTCAGATCCGGTTGTAACGCATGGGCTGGGTTTGGGGTGTTTCATTTTATGGTATCAGAGCTCAATTGTAACACTCGGCTGTGGTTTGGGTTCAAAAACGTTTTCAAAGCTGTTTAAAATTTTAATTTGTACATGCATATTCTAAAGGAAGTATGACACCACGGGTATCCGGCACCAAGTCAAGTAAGTTCATATTTTCATTTTGGAAATTATTGTGGTATGACTGTATAAATACTCTAGAATTTTTAGCTTTAGGAGTTGAAACATTAGAGATTGAGACTTTAGGATACGTTTTGTGAAAATGACTTTACTTCCTATACTTCATAAAACATTGTTTAATAAACATTGAATAGTATACTGATTCTTAAGACTTGTAATCAAATTAAATCGACATTAGTGAATATGAGTGCTAGAGGACGTGGACGCGGTAGACGTGGCCATGGTAGAGGCCAAGGTACTAGAGTTGTATCTGAGGCATCGGGACATATGCTGGAAATGGATGCACCTACGTCACCAGTGACTGAAGCTGGGTCACACGATCAAATGAGAGAGGATGATGCTCTGTACCAAGCGATGTAGCAAGTTTTGGAAAGGGTTGCTGGGGCGAGAATTGGGTCTGCAGCTCGTGGGTCGGTATTTGAGTGACTTAGATTGAATGGGGCCGAAGTCTTTAGAGGTATTTCGGGTGTAGCCCCTAATGTAGCGGAGTTCTAGCTTGGGACTGTGGAGCGGATGATGGACGATCTGGATTGCACCGCCGGGCAAAAATTGAAAGGAGTGGTGTCTTTGCTGTGAGACGAGGCGTATCAATGGTGGCTCACTGTTCGGGAAGGCACTCAGGCCGATCTTATTACTTGGGAAATTTTCAAGACTGCATTCCAAGGAAAATATGTCATGGCTAGTTATGTGGATGCCTGAAGGAAAGAATTCCTGAATTTAGTCTAAGGAGGCAAATTTATGGTAGCATATTAGGCAAAATTTTTACGTCTTAGTCGGTATGCCCGAGGAATAGTGTCGACTGATTATGAACACTGTGTGCTTTATGAGGATGGGTTGCGTGACGAGTTACGGGTTCTGATATCCCCACAGAAGGAGAAGAATTTTGCTACACTTGTGGAAAAAGCTAAGATAGCTGAGGAGGTCAAGCTTTCAGAGTGGCAAAATCGAGACAAGGATAGAGGCAGGAATAAGAGAGATTCTGGGTATTCAGGTCTTGCTAGAGGTTTTCAAAAAAGGCCCAGGAATGAGGGGCCAGTTCAAGTGGGTGCTCCAACTATTGCAAATCAGATTCAGCCTTGTGCGGATTGTGGGAAACTTCATTCGGGAGAATACTAGAAGAGAACTGGTGGTTGTTTTAGATGTGGATCAAAGGACCATCGGTTTAGGGATTGCCCTCAAGAGCCTGCTCAAACTCGTGGAATTAAATGTGATTTGTCTGACAAAAGTTAGAGGCGCCGTGATGCAGATTAGCAGCCATTTTGGGTTATGTAGGTACATACAAATTTGGGTGGCAAATTGGCTTGGTAAATAGCTTATTTTTGTCTACACGGGCGTGTGTCTCAACCGTGTGTGACACACGATTAAGTACACGGCTGTGTGACCCCTAGTGTTGAAATTGAAATGAAGCCAGTATGCTCTATACAGCTCACACACGGGCATGTGATCGGTCGTGTGGCATAAGTCAGTATGCCCTATAATTTAGACACGGCCTAAAACACGGGCGTGTAACTTGGTCGTGTTGCATAAGTCAGTATACCCTACAAGTTTAACACGGCCTAACACACGACCTGTCACACGGGCGTGTGTGGCTACTTCAAATGGCACACGGGCTAAACACACGGCGTGTGGTTGGCCGTGTGACCCAAGTCAATAAGCTCACTTGTTTTGACATTGGGTAGGACATGGGTTGGGACACGACCATGTGTTCCCATTTCGAATGTCCACACGGCCTGTGACACATTGATTGGGATTGAATGATGAATGTTTATATTGAGAAAATATATGCTAAAAGTATGTGTAAATGTGTTGTAAGTCTGGTAATGCTCCGTAACCCTATTTCGATGTTGAATACAGGTGATAGGTGTTATATTTATTGGTATCGGGGTATGGTTTAGTCGATTCTAGGACTAACGTAGCGTATGTGAGAGTTTAGCTATACATGCCATATATAACCTGTGATAGTGTGATATATCCCGACTCTGATGAGATTTGTCTTACTTAGACAGAAATGCTTTTAAACTGAGCTAGTTCCAATGATATTGAAAATGATACTCAAATATCTGAGTAAAAATGTGTCTATGATGAGTTGAAACTCATAAAGGTATGAATAAAAGTTCATAATATTGTGATGATGATAAATGTTATATTATATGTGTGTATGTACGAGAGTCAAATTTTGAGGCTTTACAATTTTCACCCCATCACCAGAATAGTATTATACAATAAAGTTCACAAGATTTAGATTGGATAAGCTTACAAGTGTGAAATCAAGAGTTCAAGAGTTGAATGATTTATAATGTGGTCAGAGCTGAGAATGGGTTATCGAGTAAAGACAATTCTAGAAGAGATATCAGATTACTCTGAAAATCATTCGGATTACGCGATGACACTATTAAAGAAGATGTTAGTCTTGACTAATCGACTCATTCAAGTATAATGTCTAAAGATTGTATTAACTAAAAATTCTTCTGAATTGATTTTCATTAGTGAATGGAATAATGTGGGATTAGTGATGACTATAATAGTCAGTGGAATCATGTTTGAATTGTAAAGATATCCGAGTGCAATGGTTATAGTTTAGTAGATTATAACGAACTCTTCTGGGTATTCTATGTGTTCATTCATTCTTAGAGATATGTGTAGCCGTTCATTTTCAGATGAGATTCTTGTGTTATGAGAATGCTAACTAACCATATTGTTAGATGAAAGAATTATGGGTTTAGTTGGTTTATGATCGGCATTGCTTTCTCTTTTTTTGGTATTCTATTCCATTACATTTGGTAGAAAATTGTCGGTAAAATCCATATAATGCTAGGATTCTATTTCTACTGGTTGTTGCTCTGCTTTATATATATTGCTTCTGTCACGATTGATTTCAGTTCGTATGAGTGGTGTTTTTCTTTTGAATGTTCTCTAGGATGTCCTCGAGATCTTTATCATCCAATATGGGTTGTATTCTCGAAAATTCAGTATAGCTTCACATCTTGGACTTCATTATCTCTATTTTCTTATCATTCTTACTGTTTAACTCGTCTGTAAAGGATATTCAGTGATCAAAAATAATTATATTTATTATGGTTATAATTTCTAGTCTGGTCATGGGAGCATGGTGATGTTGATCTCAAGTTTTTCTAGTTTTTTGTGAAAGGGGTTGACATCAGCAAAATTTGTAACAACCCGAACCTGGCTTATACGTTATGGCCGAATCTGACGATGTTACATAAAAGCGGTTTTGAAAATGGTACTAACTCGATGAAACTTTGAGCTCATAAACCCTTATTTGCTTTCATATAATTCTAATTATATCTTCAAATAGTCGACTTGCTTTGAAACATATCATTTTAGGGAAGCTTAGAAAAACCATTGCGTTTATGGGAAACAGTTCACATTTTTAGAAAACCTTATTTTCAGTAACCCATTTTTTTGAAAGAAAACTTTTTTGTAAAATTTGTTTAAGATTTTAGAAACCGGTGCCTTTTGGTAAAATCCGTGTTATACCACGTCTTACAGTTATAAGGTCATGAAATCACAATCTATCCCGAATTAAAATAAAATAGCTCGAATTACATAAAATAAACCCAAACTAAACCAGAACATAAAGCGTAATTGTATTTATAACCAGTTCAAACATGTGGTCATCGAGGGGCTCCGCAGCATCGATCCGCCTAACTCTGTGGATTACCTGTACAGATTAAATAGATAGGGGTGAGTTTTCGTAAACTCAGTGCGTAACCCAACAAAATTAAGCATGCACACAACCAAAAATCAGAATCAGACAGATACAGATTTGAGCCTAAGCCCATTAAAGTCACAAATGCATGTTCGGGCCTAAGCCCATTGTAACATCCTTAACCCATGTTCGTTGCCGAATTAGGGTTACAGGTGTTATCATGTAAGTTAAAAACTTCAGTTCACTCGATTGAAACTTAATCGTTCATCTTTATCAATGTTTTAATAATAATAAACAAACAATTTCACATGTGTAACACATACTTGATACATCAATCTAAGTCATGTACAGTATAATCATCGATGAACTTAAAAAAGACTAAACAATGTATACGACAACATTGTCACTTAACAATACAAATTTCATGCAATATACTTCCTATTAATACCTATTTCATAAGGCATAAACCTATTTCCACATAACCGAAAATATGCAACTTATTACACAACACATACATGCTTATAATTTGGCCGAATATACAAGACCTCATTTACAACATTTTCTGTTGATTCCCTAGCACAAACCAAGTTTGGTAATTTCATGAACTCAAATTTATTAAGTGACTTCACAAGCAAAATATTTATATATCATAGTTATAAACATCTTCTATATTCAACTATGAGCCTGAACAAATAATTCATTAAACATGTTAACTACATTTGCAACTATCACCTAGGTTTGGCCGAATACACATACATGCATTACTCACATAATTCCTACTTAACAAATTGATTGAAGTTGTCACGCTTATACAATTCCCGAATAATACTCAACTAGCATATATCTACCTTGACTTAGGCATGCGAAGATTTACCTAAATGCCAATCCACCTGACTAATTTAACACAAACGTTGGTTCTACACGCAAGTAATCATATAGAATGCATAAGATTAAAGTAAAGAAACAACCATGACCAAACTGTTGAAACTAAACACTGTAACCACATTGTCAAAAACAAAAAAAACCAAACTTATAATGTATGTTTAAGCCATTTTCGCATGGCTATTTTATATACATATAAACATAACATCATTCCAACATTTAGCTAGCCTATACATGCCTTTGATTCAAAAATAACTAGCTTAAAAGTACCAAAATGGGATGATAGTGTGGTTGACTTCACCAATGATCCTTCGAGCCCGTAGCATGACTAAAATCTATAAAACGAACAATGAACACACACAAAGTAAGCTCACTAGCTTAGTAAGTCTCAAGCAAATATAATTACAAGGATCATACTCTCAAACATATTAAGTCTTCATGCTTATAATATTGAACATAAATTCTTCAATATGTAAAAACAATGTACATAGCCAATACTAGTTATTCCCATAATTTAAATATTATAACTATATCAACTTGAACATATAATATCAAAAACTCATAATTATTGTATTTAACCGTATATTCCGAGTCACATGAACACATCTCAAAATCAATCTCATATGTCTACTTATACATATATGCAAACCCTTTCAAACTCTTTTACCATTGATCTTTCCATTTGTAACCAAGTCTTTAATGTAATAAGCATATATGTATATGTTTATATATATATATATATCAATTCCATACGCATATAATATTCATTCACATTAATGATGAGCATCATCATTACAAAGAAACATACTTATAGAGTCATCCACTTCATCACATCGTACTTAACTAAAGCGATAATAAATTAACTTACTTTATTCTTTGCTAATATAATAGGCCAACTCTTACCCAAGCTTTTAGCACATAGCACTGCATATATGTGTCACATTAGTTAAATTTTTATTTCTCCATTTATAGCATTTCACCGGCCTTAAGCCCGCTAGACTCAAGTCCGAAATTTGAACACCCATTTAGCTTCTTTGGGCAATAAGCCCAAAATAGTACACCCAAGACAAGGCACTGCTAGGCAATAAGCCCGAAATGATTCACCGGCACAAGGCCTACTAGGCACTAAGCCCGAATATGTCACCGGCACTAAGCCTGCTAGGCATCAAAGCCTGATAAGTAACACTGGCACAAAGCTTGCTAGCCATTAAAGCACGATAAGTAACACCAAAGACAAAGCACGCTAGGCACTAAGCCCAATATGTCACCGACACTAAGCCTACTAGGCATCAAAGCCTGATAAGTAACACCGGCACAAAGTCTGCTAGGCTAATAGCCCGAGATATCAACATTTTCAACATTTCAATGCACATTTCAATAATATCATAACCAACTAAATCACTTAAATTTCATAATTCTATCACATTTCAAATTCAACTAAGCTTATTCACATTTTCTAAATAAAATCATTACATCATTGTATACTCGCATATCATATCGATTATACACCTTTACGTGGTATTAACAAAACATATCCAATTCAATGTAATACCTTTACATTCGGCTATCACATAAAAATATGCCCAAATTTATCAAACATTGTCATTAAACACATTCATAAATCATTCTTTAATATAATCTAGCTTAAGGACTTACCTCAGATTTCGTCGGACGACGAAGATCGGTTATCCGTGAACTTGCGTTTTTCCCCGATCCAAAATTGATTTTCTTTGTTCTTGATCTAAACACATTAAAATTTAGCTCATTCAAGCACATTTCATCTCAATTTAGTCCCTAAACACATAAATAGGCAAATTACCATTTTACCCCTGACATTTACAATTTTTACCATTTAGTCCTTATTGCACAAAACACAAAATACACATAATTTGAAACTACTCCTTTAGGGCCGAATCTTCCCCATGCTCCTACAAGTCCCCACATTTCATTTATCTTGCATTTTAACCCTTCAAAAATTTATTTTCTCAATTTAACCCTATTTAGCCAAATTCATCAAAATTCAAGAACAAAGTTTGTTCATCAACTATATATCTATCATTTAACACCATAAAACATCATGAAACTCAACATAGCATCCATGGTATTTTACACAAACATCATCCATTCATAAAATTAAGACATGGGCTTTAAAGCTCTCAAAGCAACGATTACAAAAACGTAAAATTATCAAAACCGATCAAAATCTAACCTTAAATCACCAATTTCTTCTTGGTGAATGCTAAACCTTGTTTTTCTTTTCTTTTATGAATTTTGGCAAGAACAATGCAAAATAAGGCCACTTTTTATCTTTCTTTTATTATAATATAAACATAACTTTTATAATAAATAAAATATAACTTTAATTATTAAATAATTAAAATAAACATGAAAGTTTATAATTTACGATTAAGCCCTTTTTTCTAATTAAACACACAAACGATCAAATTTTTATACGAAACTTTCACACATCATAAATCACATAGAATTAGCACCGAAAATAATATTAAAAGAATTTTTGGACTAAGATTCGTGGTCCCGAAACCACCATTCCGATTACGGTCAAATTCGGACTGTTATAACTCTCCCCCCTTAGGGATTTTCGTCCCCAAAATCTTTCCACTGAACAGTTTCAGATATTGTTGTCTTATTGAATTTTTAGGCTGCCATTTCTTATTTCTCAACTCCTTTACTTCACGGCTAAGATATAGATCAGCTCTTCTTCATATGTCATATTAGATTGGATTTCTATTTTAGATGGCTATCACATGTGATGGGTCGGATCGATATCTACAAAACATTAAAACATGAAATACTTTATCATTGATCTCCAATTCTATATCTGCGAGCATCGAAACGTGAAATCGTTGTGTATCTTATTTTCACCGAGCTCGGTCCAATATAACGATTATACGACACTTGTGGCCATATAGAGTTTAAATAAGGTGCCATTTTGATACTCGATTGAAAATTGTTATTATAAGCAAATTCAATCAAAGGTAAGTATCTTTCCCACGTACCTTCAAACTCGAGGATGCAACATCTCAACATGTCCTCAAGTATCTGAATGGTTCGCTCAGACTGACCATCTGTTTGCGGATGGAAGGCTGTGCTAAAGTGGAGTTTAGTACCTAAAGCATCATGCAACTTCTTCCAAAACTGTGATGTAAATCTCGGGTCTCTGTCTAAAACAATAGAACTCAGCACACCATGTAATCTCACAATTTGAGATACATACAACTCAGCAAGTTTATCGAGCAAATAGTCTGTAAGAATTGGCACAAAGTGAACTGATTTGGTTAATCTATCTACTATAACCCAAACTGCATATTTCTTGCTCGGTGTCGTTGGCAAACAGGATACAAAATCCATAGAAATTTTATCCCATTTCCATTCAGGTATCATGATCGGCTGAAGTAACCCAGAAGGCATCTGATGTTCAACTTTTATTGCTGACAAACTAAACACTTCGAGACATATTCAGATATGTCCCGTTTCATACCAGGCCACTAATAGAATTGTTTCAAATCATTATACATTTTCGTGCTACCTGGATGTACCAATAGTCGACTATTATGAGCCTCATTCAAAATCATCTGAAATCAAATCCATATTCCTCGAAACACATATTCGACCTTTGAAGCTCAAACAATCATTTGCATCAATTCAAAACTCTGACTCTGCATCATTTTCACACTGATCCCTTCTAGCAATCATATCTTTGTAAATTTTCTGTGCATCACAAATTTGCTGAATAAACATCGGTCTTGCTTTTAATTTAGCTGTTATCGAACCCTCACTAGACATAGCCATATGTATATTCGATGCATGAAGAGCAAATAATGACTTTCGACTTAAAGTATCAGCAACAACATTAGCTTTCCCTGGATGGCGATCGATTACTAGCTCGTAATCTTTCAATATCTCTAACCATCTATGTTGCCTCAGATTCAAATCTCTTTGCATCATCAATTACTTCAAACTCTTGTGATCTGAATAAACGTGACATTTCTCACTGAATAGATAATGACGCCAAATCTTCAATGCGAACACAATGACTGCGAGCTCTAAATCATGTGTTAGGAAATTTCTTTCATGCGGCTACAATTGTCTCGAAGTGTAGGCTACGACTTTGCCTTCCTGCATCAAAATGCAACCCAAACCATTCAAAGAAGCATCACTATAAACAACAAATTCTTTACCCGATTCAGGCTTAACTAACACTGAAGCTTCAGTCAAAAGGGCTTTCAACTGATCGAAACTTTTCTAACACTTTTCCTACCATTCAAATCTGACAACTTTCTAAAGTAGTATAGTCAACGAAGTAACTATCACTGAAAAACCTTTTATAATTCTGCAGTAATAACCAGCTAAGCCCAGATAATTACGAACTATAGACACACTTTTCGGAGGTTTCCAACTCAAAATAGCAGAAATCTTACTCGGATCTACTTGGATTCCAAAAACTAACACCATATGTCCGAGAAAACTAACTTCATACAATCAAAATTCTCATTAGCTGAATTTCACATATAATTGTTTTTCTCTCAAAGTTTGCAACAAAATTCTCAAAGGTTCGAGATGCTCCTTTTCATCACGTGAATAAATCAAAATGTCATCTACAATTATCACAACAAATCAATAATGATTCAACTTCATGAATCGAGGCAAACCTGGTAACTCTTCAGGAAATACATCAGAAAACTCATCAACAATAGGCACTGATTCTATTTTCTTCTTAGATACTTTCGAATCAATCACATAAGTAAAATATGCCTCGTAACCCTTTTTCACATAATTCTGAGCTTTCGATTTTAATATTACAGCAGGCAATCCATTCAAATCATCTAACTCAATTCTTACAATCTCATTATTCGGACATCTAAAATTTATCACCTATCTTTTGTAATTAACAAAAGCATCATGCACAAATAACCAATCCATACCGAATAATATAGAATTTATTAGATGGCAAGAGCATCGATCGGCGAGGAAGCGGATATCTCAAAACGTTAACGGATAGTTCTTGCATATGTAATCAACTAAAACACTTTTACCTAAAGAGTTGAATGCTTTTATGGCAAACTCAGTAGATTCTACAGGCAAAGTCTTAATGAATACTAAGTTCATGCACATGTATGAATGTGTAGAACCAAGGTCTATCAAAGCAATTACAGAAGTACCAAAAAGAGTAAAAATACCAGTTATTATATCAAATGATGAAGCGTCTCTCAAGCTTGGATAACATACACTCTGACAGGCACTCTAGCTTCGTATCTGACAATAGTGTCTCTCATAGTTCTCTGACTACCACTGATGTTTCTTACATTCTTTCAAGATCTACCTTTCACAAGTACGCTATCAAATCTCAAATTCTGAACAATCTACGGCTTGATGACTCGGACAATCTCGAATAAAATGATCAAGCGATCCACATCTGAAGCAAGCTTTGTCATTAAATCTACATCTTCTTGGATGTCTCAGCTTGTAAGCTCGGTCAAGGAGTACAACGAACTCTTCTATTTTCAAAATCTCAACTAGCAACCAAATATATATATATATATATTAAGGCCATCTTCAAATCTTTTGCACATTATAGCTTCGGAGGGTATACATTGTCATGCATACTAACTCAATCTCACAAATTCCAATTCATACTCAGAAATAGTCATTCGACCCTGTTTTAATTCAAGAATCTTTAACTGATATCTTTCTTATGGAACTCAGTCTAGAAGAATTCCCAAATCACTTTCTCTTTCGAGTCCACCAATACTAGTGTATTCCACCAGTGTGGTGTCCCTCAATAGTGATATTGCACTTCTTAAACCTTCCTCTGGAGTACATGATAACTCATCGAACACTCGAATAGTATTATCAAACCACAGCTCAGTTCATTTTGCATCATTATCGTTATTATTTTTAAACTCTTCGACTCCGTGTTTCCTGATTTTAGCTATAGGATGTCTGTCCAATCTAATCGAATTTACTATCGGATGTACCATAGGTATCGGAGTTGGATTATTCGGGGGTGGAGGTTGTTGCCAGTCGGGTTAGTCCAGATACATGGAGTAAATCATTCGTTCATCATCTAGTAGAAGGCTTACTTAGCCTCCCCCTCATGGATACTCAAAACAGATCGATAGTCTATCGGCGCTGATCTACGTGCGCGATTAGGCGCTACACTCTCTACATCATCCGCTACGGCTCTGTCAAGATCGAAATCCATTTACTATATAAATCACAGTTTGAAATGTCAGAAGTGACCACACTGTCAAATATATAATAAAGACATGTATAGCTAGACTCACACGTGCTACGGTAGTCCTAGAATCGACTAAACCCTAAGCTCTGATACCAATAAAATGTAACACCCTTAACCCATGTTCGTTGTCGAATTAGGGTTACGGGTGTTATCATGTAAGTTAAAAACATCAGTTCACTCGATTGAAACTTAATCGTTCATCTTTATCAATGTTTTAATAATAATAAACAAACAATTTCACATGTGTAACACATACTTGATACATCAATCTAAGTCGTGTACAGTATAATAATCGATGAACTTAAAAAAAGACTAAACAATGTATACGACAACATTGTCACTTAACAATACAAATTTCATGCAATATACTTCCTATTAATACCTATTTCATAAGGCATAAACCTCTTTCCACATAACCGAAAATATGCAACTTATTACACAACACATACATGCTTATAATTTGGCCGAATATACAAGACCTCATTTACAACATTTCCTGTTGATTCCCTAGCACAAACCAAGCTTGGTAATTTCATGAACTCAAATTTATTAAGTGACTTCACAAGCAAAATATATATATATCATAGTTATAAACATCTTCTATATTCGACTATGAGCCTGAACAAATAATTCATTAAACATGTTAACTACATTTGCAACTATCACCTAGGTTTGGCCGAATACACATACATGCATTACTTACATAATTCCTACTTAACAAACTGATTGAAGTTGTCACACTTATACAATTCCCGAATAATACTCAACTAGCATATATCTACCTTGACTTAGGCATGTGAAGATTTACCTAAATGCCAATCCACCCGACTAATTTAACACAAACGTTGGTTCTACACGCAAGTAATTATATAGAATGCATAAGATTAAAGTAAAGAAACAACCATGACCAAACTGTTGAAACTGAACACTGTAACCACATTGTTAAAAAAAATAGAAACCAAACTTATAATGTATGTTTAAGCCATTTTCGCATGGCTATTTTATATACATATAAACATAACATCATTCCAACATTTAGCTAGCCTATACATGCCTTTGATTCAAAAAATAACTAGCTTAAAAGTACCAAAATGGGATGATAGTGTGGTTGACTTCACCAACGATCCTTCAAGCCCGTAGCATGACTAAAATCTATAAAATGAGCAATGAACACACACAAAGTAAGCTCACTAGCTTAGTAAGTCTCAAGCAAATATAATTACAAGGATCATACTCTCAAACATATTAAGTCTTCATGTTTATAATATTGAACATAAATTCTTCAATATGTAAAAACAATGTACATAGCCGAATACTAGTTATTCCCATAATTTAAATATTATAACTATATCAACTTGAACATATAATATCAAAACTCATAATTATTGTATTTAACCGTATATTCCGAGTCACATGAACACATCTCAAAATCAATCTCATATGTCTACTTATACATATATACAAACCCTTTCAAACTCTTTTACCATTGATCTTTCTATTTGTAACCAAGTCTTTAATGTAATAAGCATATATGTATATGTGTATAAATATATATCAATTCCATACGCATATAATATTCATTCACATTAATGATGAGCATCATCATTACAAAGAAACATACTTATAGAGTCATCCACTTCATCACATCGTACTTAACTAAAGCGATAATAAATTAACTTACTTTATTCTTTGCTAATATAATAGGCCAACTCTTACCCAAGCTTTCAAATATATACTGCATATATGTGTCACATTAGTTAAATTTTTTATTTCTCCATTTATAGCATTTCACTGGCCTTAAGCTTCTAAACCTGAAGTCTGAAATTCGAACACCAATTTAGCTTTCTTTGGGCAATAAGCCCGAAATAGTACACTGACACAAGGCACCTTAGGGCAATAAGCCCGAATGATTCAAGGCACAAGGCTCTTTGGGCACTAAGCCCGAATATGTCACTAGCACTAAGCCTTCTAGGCATCAAAGCTTGTTAAGTAACACCGGCACAAAGCCTGCTAGGCATTAAAGCCTGATAAGTAACACCGGCACAAAGCCTGCTAGGCACTAAGCCCGAATATGTCACCTAACTAAGCCTACTAGGCATCAAGGCACGAAAAGTAACACCAAGACAAAGCACCTTTAGCCTAATAGCCCGAGATATCAACATTTTCAACATTTCAATGCACATTTCAATAATATCATAACCAACTAAATCACTTAAATTTCATAATTCTATCACATTTCAAATTCAACTAAGCTTATTCACATTTTCTAAATAAAATCATTACATCATTGTATACTCCTCATATCATATCGATTATACACCTTTACGTGGTATTAACAAAACATATCCAATTCAATGTAATACCTTTACATTCGGCTATCACATAAAAATATGCCCAAATTTTCAAAAATTGTCATTAAACACATTCATAAATCATTCTTTAGTATAATCTAGCTTAAGGACTTACCTCAGATTTCGTCGGACGACGAAGACCGGTTATCCGTGAACTTGCGTTTTTCCCCGATCCAAAATCGATTTTCTTTGTTCTTGATCTAAACACATTAAAATTTAGCTCATTCAAGCACATTTCATCTCAATTTAGTCCATAAACACATAAATAGGCAAATTACCATTTTACCCCTAACATTTACAATTTTTACCATTTAGTCCTTATTGCACAAAACACAAAATACACATAATTTGAAACTACTCCTTTAGGGCCGAATCTTTCCCATTCTCCTACAAGTCCCGACATTTCATTTATCTTGCATTTTAACCCTTCAAAATTTATTTTCTCAATTTAACCCTATTTAGCCAAATTCATCAAAATTCAAGAACAAAGTTTGTTCATCAACTATATATCTATCATTTAACACCATAAAACATCATGAAACTCAACATAGCATCCATGGTATTTTACACAAACATCATCCATTCATAAAATTAAGACATGGGCTTTAAAGCTCTCAAAGCAACGATTACAAAAGCGTAAAATTATCGAAAATCGATCAAAATCTAACCTTAAATCACCAATTTCTTCTTGGTGAATGCTAAACCTTGTTTTTCTTTTCTTTTTATGAATTTTGGCAAGAACAATGCAAAAAAGGCCACTTTTATCTTTCTTTTATTATAATATAAACATAACTTTTATAATAAATAAAATATAACTTTAATTATTAAATAATTAAAATAAACATGTCATATAATGATACACCACTAGCTTTTGCCGTCCACTATCCTTTAAATTGGGTAATTTGCATTTTAAATGCTCCCAATTAGAAAAACAACCTTAACTTAGTCCTTACACTTTAAACTATCAAGTTTATAATTTACGCGATTAAGCCCCCTTTTTTCTAATTAAACACACAAACGATCAAATTTTTATACGAAACTTTCACACATCATAAATCACATAGAATTAGCACCGAAAATAATATTAAAAGAATTTTTGGACTAGGATTCGTGGTCCCGAAACCACCATTTCGATTACGGTCAAATTCAGACTGTTACACCCATCTCAGATACAGATACAGTTATACATTCATTATTAGAAATCAGATATCCTATCCCCATCCTCTACACACCATCTCCGACCATCCCAACACACCATGTAAGGTTTAAAACACCCACCCAACCCTACACATCATATTGTACCGATGCGACACATAATAGATATACGTAACCAAGCTGCCAGATGTTAGGCAAAACTGCCTTTCAAAACACTTCCTCCATTATAACATTCCCAGCCCAATAACAGTAACAAAACAGAACATCCATATAGAATTACATATAATACATGTTTAACATGCTTATAAAAACATATAGCTGATATACATGACACAGACATGCTCGGAACAGTACATCAGTCTAGTAGAACACAGTTTTAGGGTTAGTAAGCCTTTACCGACCCTATGGTAGGTCCACAGTTGATTAGGATGACCCGTGCGACCCTACAAAAAATTTTAGTATAATAGGCCCACATGCTCGTGTGGGCCCACACGCCCAGATTAGCCTTGCCCTTGTGGATCACACGGCCTGGCCCAGATATCACACGCCCGTGTGGGCCCACTCGTCTGTGTGGCCCACACGGCTACACCCCAACCATCAAACAACTATGTCTTGCACAACCTAGCCTTTGTCAATCAAGCCGACGATACGGCCCACCACACGATCGTGTGGCATCACCAGAGGGTTTTTTTGGCTTTCAACGAATCCCATTTTTCTACATTTTGGGTACACGCCTAGTATATTTTTTGATGTGAAAAATACTCCCAAGCCTCTCGACAGCCTAAGTAGTGCCCAAAAACACCACATTAGCAAAAAAGAACGACACTAAATCAAACTAAAACGAATTAAATAACGCCAAAACCCCCCAAAACCCTTACTTTAAAACGAGAAGTGAAGCCTCCGCATGACAAGAGTGTCGATCACCAGCCTCTAGGCCCTTGAGCAGCACCTAAACAAGAAAATAACACTTTACTAAACCCGATTATCGAATTCTATACTTCCAGACTTCAAGATAACTTACCTATAGAACCCAACCATGAAGATTTGCAAGATAGAAAAGTGAACAAAAAGCAAGGGAATGACGATCAAAAAGTGGTAATTGGAAGAAGAAAATTTTGGGAAAAACATAAGAAAAAATTACCGGGAATTTTTCGGCAGAAGGGAAACCAAAAAGAAATAAAAGTAAATTATATTCACACATATAACCCAAAATCCACTAATAATCTCCACTACTCAGAATTCCAACTACACTAAAATACTTGCACAGATTCAGCAAAACTAAATACCTATGCTTACGTAGGGATTCTAACACAGGACCTCCAACACACCAACACCCTTACCACTGAACCAGCAGGTTCATTCCGATAAGGAACTACAGGAAATTTAATATAAGCTCATTGAACAGAGATAGGGCTTAAATTCAAAAATACCAAAAATTTGTTGAAGGTAGGGCTTAAACTTGGGACCTCACACACACACACCGAACACTTAACCACTGAAGTAGATACACAGTTGTGTCAAATAGTTACAGAAATAGAAATAGAAATATTGGGGCGTTATAAATCTACCCCCTAAAAGAAATTTGACCTCAAAATTTACCTGATCAAAATAGATAAGGATACTGCAGATGCATCGCGTCTTCAGATTCCCATATAGCCTTCTCAATGCTATGATTCTGCCACGGTACCTTCACTAAAGGAATGAACTTTCTTCTCAAACCTTAACGTCTCGTTTCAAAATCTAAATCGGCTCCTCCTCAATGGTCAAGTCTGGCTTAACCTCGATCTCCTCAACCGAGATAGCATGGGATGGATATAAACGGTACCGCCTCAACATCGAAAAGTGAAACACGTCATGGTCCCTACGTTGGACACCAGAGTTGTACCCAAAAGAATCTCAATCCTAAATTCCACTTCTCGATTCAGTGGTAATCCCGATAACTCCTTAGGAAAGATGTTTGGAAAGTCCTTTACTGTTCTGATGTTCCCAATAGAAGAGTCGCCAGAATCTGAAACACTTACATAGGCCAAGTACGCCTCACATTCTTTCCGAATCAGTTTCTCAGCTACTAGAGCGGAGATCACATGTGACAAATATTCTCGACGCTCACCAATCATAACCACCTCCACACCATCCTTGGTCCTCAGAATGACCCTCTTAGATGCGCAGTCCAAATTGACATGGTGCTCCACCAACCAGTCCATACCCAGAATCAGGTCGAACTCCCCAAACGGAAGATCCATCAAATTAGCCAAAAATATCTCCCTTTGCATCTGTAATAGGACATCCTTAAACAGCTTACTAACCTAAACAGACTGCTCCAATAGACTTATCATAGTAACCTCACTAGAAGTACTCTCAACTGATAACCCTAAATTTTTGGAAACAAAACAAGCTATATAGGAATGAGTAGATCCTATGTCTATCAAAGGAAAGTAAGGTTCATCAAATATAAGGAACGTACAGGTCATAACGTCAGGAGCATCTCTATCCTCTCGATGACATGCAGCATAAACCAAAGCAGGCTACCTCGCCTCGGTCTAACCAGCACCTCTGCCCGGTTCTCTCTATCCACAATCTAAATCGTTACCACCCCTAGCCTGTTGTAACGCGTAGGTTTGTGCAAGTGTACACAGTCATTATCAAGTAATAAGTAAGTATCGAGTTATCGTCTCCACAGGGATTGTATTTATGCTAAGTCACTTAATTTGCAAGATTATATTAACAATTTGGTAAATAAAAACACAATATAGTTGAGAAGTGGTGATTAAAATATATTAAACTAAATGCAATGATCCCTAATGCAGATTATCCTAAGTATGCAAATTATATGAATGAAATAGATTTTAGCAAAATTAAACACAATTTGCAACAATTATAACATAAATAGACTAGAACACTTACTTTAATTAATCTCAATTTATTATCAACATGCTTACTAACATTGGGAAAAACATTCCATGGCAACTCGATATTTCATGAGTTTGGAAACCACATTAGGTCCTTTCGGAATCCTTTACTTAGTAAATACGCATTTTACTGATCCTTATTTACTAAGGGTTTCTTAGCATTCGTGTGAGGTAACAGAAACGTGTAAGGTTTGAAATAGTTTAATCACACAAATCTAAAAACTATGCAGATAACAGAGCTTGGTCATAGTTGTTATGCAACCTACAATTTAATCGGGTCAGGATATAAATTGAGCATGCACATTTCAATTATGTGTCCTTTAGCCGTCGTTTGGTCAGGATTGCTCAGCTAATTCAAGTGCATTTAAATCACGTATGAACAAAATATAAACTTGATTTTAATTGAAAACATGATCGATTGAGGCACAAACATTATAAGCATGAATCAAATAAATATTATTTAATCAAAGCGATTGTCCTAGCTTAAATAAAAGTAAGCTAACATTGTTTTAAACAAGAACAAAGAACACATAGATAACATATTTAGATTAAATTAAAGAAAGGAAAGATTAACCCAATTCAGAGTGGCTGTCACCCAAGACTCTGACTGACTAGGCTCATTCGTTCCTTTGCTTTGCTCCTTTGTTGATGGCTCTCCAAGGTGGCCAACCAAGGGTTCTTTAAGAGGCTTAATTGCTAAAATCTCTATGAAGAGATGATGCTAGGCGTGGGAATGGAAAAGGCTAAGAGAATTTGGAGAGAAGAGCAAATGATGAATAATAAGAATGAATGAGGAATGATGAATGAGGGAATGAGAGGGTCTTATTTATAGGTGAGGAGAGAGGGATAGTTTGCTAAAAAATAGTGGATGTTAACTTCTTCAAATCTCCTCAAATTGTGGTCGTCCATGCTTAGTGGCTTTTGACTTGATTTTTGCTTGATTTTTAAGTAATTTTGGATGCCACACAACTTAGGACTGAGACTCGATCAATCGTAAATCTTCAGGCAAATCTCTAATTTCTTCAACACTGCAAGGACCTTGTGTAATTAAACCAAAGAATGGTTTAAATGGATAGGAATGTGTAGCCGAATATTGGGTTGAATTGGTCTCCAATTTGGACGGTTTTGTAATCCAGCAAAGCTATCAGACTGTCCAGAATAAATCAACAAGTTAGGGGACCAAAGAATAAAATTTATCCAATTTAATTAATGAATTAAAACCCAAATTATTAATGAAATATTTTAAAATGAATTATTAAATATAATTTTATATTTTATTATTTAATTTAATCATGCATGGCCCACTTTATGTCTTAAAAATATAATATATTCAAATTAATATAAATTAAGCCATTTATTGCATGAAAACTATATAATAAAGCATAAAATCACATTTTAATAATTTCTATGTCCTAATTTCATATTTTCACATATTTCATTAATTTATTAAACAATTACTTAGTTTTAACAACGTATTTAAGTAAAAGGTGATAAATTACATAGGAAAAATCCTATATATTTTTTCGTTTACACACCCCCAAACTTAAATCATTGTTCGTCCCGAGTAATGTTTATGCGCAACAAAAAGGTCTTGCTAAGGCATAATTGCTAATTGTGTAAGCAGCATCAATCTTTGTCCCATAATCATGAATTAATAACTTCATGCTTATCGATCTTCTTTATTAACAAGTAATTCATATACAAAAATTCCTTAAGATTATACTAAGCTTCAAAATATGCCAACATGAATCATAATTTGCATGTATGTCACAACCATAGATAACATTCTTCATTCAACATAATTTCCTTTCAATCAAGCAAACAATCACAAGGCTTATTTATGATCTTCATATGTTGAACTCAGGACTTCCTCTCCACTTATGTAGGTGACATAATCATCAAATCAATATGTCTTTTATAAGGTTGGAATGGGGCTCGGTTAAAGGTCAGGATTTTAAGAGATGGGATATTTCGGTTTTAAAAATCTTAACCTTTAACTTTGTCTTGGTTTTCTTGTAATACATCCTTTTTCTTTAAGTGAACCTTTGGCACACCCCAAACTTATTTTGAACTCAAGCTCATACATTTTCCTTTTGGAGACTGAGCAAACTTTTCTTCCTTTTTTTTTTTCTAAGCATGAGCATATACATCTTTATGAAAATTTCCTCAAATGTTGATTCCCAAGACAACTTTAGTTAAGATAGGTGCACAAAATTAGGATAACTTTAAAAAGATGCTAATTGGCTTATAATGTAGGTTCATTGCAAAAAAAAAAAAAAGACCCTTTAAGTTCAAAATTACAGTTTCAAGGGTCTAATATCATAGGGTTGGCTTGAAAAGGCTCAAACGGTACAAAGAAATAGTGCCTATATCATTTTAGATTTTTATGTCCCCTAGGATTTAGCCTCAAGAAAGTTACTAAGTCAATTCTAAAGATATAAACCTTCATGCATGTCTAATCTCAAAAGAAACTAAGTTTTCATGGCAAACATTACTACGGCTAAGATGATACAAGCATTCCATTTTTCATGATAACATACTTTCACTTAGATAAAATCATCATTCATACTTGCATACAAACTATCTCAGTAACAAAAAATATCTCTAAACATTCATTTATTAAAACATACTTATGAAAGAAATGATTAAAACATCTTGAAAAATGTAACACCCCTTACCCGTATTCAACACCGGAACCGGGTATGACGTATTACCAAACTTAACTTGCTCAAACATACAATATCGGGCCATAAACTTTCGTTCCAACTTAAAATTTTTTTCATTCATATACATAACGTTCCTATTATGGGTCTACGAGACCCTAAACACGTATGGAATGATTCGGGACTAAACCAAAAACTTTCACACACTTAGAATTTTTTGCTTAAAACAGGGTTACGCGCCTGTGTGAAATGGAACACGCCCATGTGAGCAGGCCGTATGGTCACACACACCCATGTTCCTATCCCGTGTGGATTTTATTTTTTCATTTCAAACCTATAAGGGTTTTCACACGGCCTGGCACACGCCCGTGTCTATGGCCCGTGTCCTTTACACAGCCTAGACACACCCGTGTCCTCACTCGTGTATGAAAACCTTAGCTGTAATGACCTAAATTTGGGCCTAGTAGAATTGAGCCCATTGGGCCTTGAGCGTAGGGGCATTTTAAATTTTTTGAGAAACATGAGAACGACATTAATGCAAGTTGGACCTGTTAGGTGAGTGATTTTGGAAGGTTAGGGGGCTTTTATGAAGTCCCGGGATCAAACTTAGGCTTTAGGAAAATTTTGGTTTTAGGTGAATAAAATTCTAGGAGTTAGTAGGTAGGCCTTTGTAACACCCCAAACCTGGTCTAAACGATACGATCAGATCTTGTATGTCACATAGTGAAGTCGTAAAACAAATTTTGGATTTTAGAAGAAATGTCAAAAATTTGAAAACTTTTCGTTTTAGGCGATGTTTTAAAAACAGTGGTTTATAGTTATAAGAAACTTTTCCAGGTTGGGATGTATTCCGTTTGTTATCTTTGTTAACACTTGTGAGAAAATGGTTATTTAATGTTACCTCTATTTTGAAAACTTCAGTTTAACCTTCATGTTGAAAAAGTATTAATGTCGTACCAAAAGTAAATACTAAATATTAAAACCCAAATATCAGTTTAAAAAGGCCTTATTACATTATCTAAAATCCCCAATTAAAATTATTTAAAGAAAGAAAAATGGGTTTACAGAAAATAAACATGTTATGGCCTCCACAAGTCCGCCTCGGCTCCCAGATCCACGATTTACTGACTACCTGCAAAATTAAGCAGAGGGGTGATTCACCAAGACTCAATATGTAAATCCCCTTACGTCACATCAACGACTTTAAGCCCAAATCGCACATTGGGTCGTAACCTACTCAAAATAGCATACACAATATGGATGTTATGTGACCCAGCCCAACCTAGTCTTCCATCCTCTACACACCACCCGTACCAGCCCATCACACCGTGGGGATTTCTACAATCAACCCTCTATCTACTACACACCTCATGTATGTGGCACTAAGCCACTCGTGATACTAGATCACCGTGACAGAGTTACTATTATCATATATGGGGCCAACCCACCGTGGTACCAAACCACCGTGGTACCAAACCATCGTGACAATCCCTGATGAATGTATGTGGGGCCAACCCACTGTGGTACCAAACCACTAGGACGGGTCACTAAATCATAGATGTATACAAATGGTATTAAACCACCATGGCACCAAGCCACTGAGACATGGTCACTAAATCAAATATATGTGAGGCCAACCCACTTGTGGTACCAAACCACCGTGACAGTCTCTATTACTTCCCCTTTCGCATCAAAACCCAAAACCCATGCAAAACATACAAATCACATGAATGTACATGCTCCCATCATAGTAATAGTTTACAATACACATTTTCATACTTGTTAATAGGACGTTGTCGATACTTACCTGGTATCCCCGGCTTTACTCACAAGGGTTAACAACCTACTAATCAATCATTTCAGCTTTTTAGCCCCAACAATTAATAACGCATATAAATAGCAAAGTGTGCATATTTACACACTTGTAAACCTGAAGGACTAAACTATGGATCTCGCTAACGTCCACACTTGCAAGAATCACAGCGAGTTGCTTATCCCTTTCTGAAGTCGGCCCACAACCCGGCGAAAAATCTTGGATCGCTGACACAGTTCATTTCTTAAACTTTGGAATAGGAGTTACGGATACACTTCCCTCCCCGGCTAGATCGTTTCTTGCATCCATGAACAGACTTGATCAGAGGTTAGAGAGATACGTCGTTTTCTAAAATAGGGAAAGTTGATTAAGGCACTAAAACCAAGAGGAACGTTAACTATGGAATATACTAAGATAATCCCCTTACCTTGTCTACTGATGATCCGCACCACAACTACCTCGCCCTCAGACTAAGATGGTTTGAGAGAGAGAGATGTTTGATCTAACAAACATAAGAAACCTTGAATATTCGGCTAATCAAAAGGATCTTGAAAATAAAGGGTACCAATCGTATTTACCTTACATTGAAACAGATGAAGAAAACTCAAGCAGTTTCGGCAAAACTCAACCCTTCACACACTAGGCTTCAACGCCATTGGTTTGGCAAGAGCAGATGAAACAAATACCTGATTAGTGAAAAAAATAGCAAATGCAAGGTTTAGTGAAGAAAAAAAGTAGGTGCCGCAAGGAAATTGATAAACCGTACAAGTAACATATTTTAATCCCACATTTAGTATGCTTTTGGATGAATTTATCCTTAATTTATATAAAAGGTGCTCTTAATCCTTTCTTTTCATGTGTTATACTCAGGAAAGCACCCAAGGATAAAAAGCACTCAAAACGGGTTTAAAACGGACCAAAGTGGGCCAACCCAAGAAGTCGGCACGGCCTAGACTTCATGGCACACGGCCGTGCCCCAATATTTAGATTGCGCACGGTCACACCCTTATTTACACAACTGTACCTCGTCGACAAAAAGCCTAACACGGCCTGACCTTGATGTACACGGTCGTGCCCCAATTGGCAGACCCAAAGCATGGCCTCTACCCAGATATTGCACGGGCGTGTCAAAGTCGTGCCTAAATCGATAGAATAGAGACACGGGCTGGACCATGATTTACACGGGCGTGTCAAGGCCGTGCCCCTACCGTGGGAAAGAGAAATTTCACTTGGAATTGGATGCTTGGAGCCCAAGAAACACAATCCCAAGTCCACTTAAACACTTAGGATGAATTTCACTTGAATTACGAGTACTTAGGAGCCAAGTAAAGCATCCCAAACGACTATATAAACAATCCAAGGCAGCAATTCAAGGGCGGCGGGTTTTAGCGAGTTTTTGCCAAGCTTTACTCCTTTATGGAATTACTCAAGATAGCCGTTGATCCATCTCAAGATTCAAAATTCTACTCAAGACGGAGGATCTCTCCTTCGCGCTCCTTGAGAGGGTTTTAGGATTTCTTATGTTTTGTTTTATCTTTTCTCTTGAGATATTTTTTTATTTTATTATGAACTAGATCCTTTAGATACCTGAAGGGGATGAAACCTATGATGGATTTTGTTATTTAATTCTTTCGATTTATATGATAAATACTTAGTTTGTTCTTAATTATGTTGCTCAATTTAATTTGATGTTCTTAGGTGAAGGAGGAATAGACCCTGCCTAATAGTAGATCTAGCATAATTAAGCGGAGTTGATCGGGCGCCTAGAGATAGGGTTATGAGATTTTGTCAGATTAGGGTGAAACCTAATATGGGAGTCCATTGATCGATTTACTGCTTCCTTAAGGGGTTATTATAAGAGAACGAGAGTTCCACTAATTAATTTAAGGTTAGACGTTATTCGCTTCAAGAGAAGGTTTAATATAGGTTAGAGAGTCTCACGGATCAAGCTAAGTAAAAGAAATCATATGAATTGAAAGTTAGATAATAAGTGAAGTGATAGGTGGATTCTTCCCGATGGTATCGTTTTTATCAACTATGTTTTCCAAAGTCTTTTCCCAGTTTATTCTTTTGTCTTTGCATTTAGTTTAAGTATTTCATTAGTCTTAGATAAGTTAATTAATCACTCCATATTTAAGGCTAAATAATAGGAAGAAAGTGAGTAGTAGTACTTTTAGGTTCCTTGGATTCGATAAGATATTCTTGCCAAAGCTATACTATTGTTCGACAGGTGCACTTGCCTCTATTGTTGTCATAGTTAGTTTACAGGTTTGATTATCCTTTATAAATTTTAAAACTAGACTGTTTTGCAGCGATCAAGTTTTTGGCGCCGTTGCCGGGGAATTCTAAAATATTACAAAAGCTCTATTTTTATTACTTTAGGCATTATTTCTAATTTTTATTTTTATTAAATTTCTAATTTTACAAATTCTCTTTCTTTATTAAACTTGTAAGGTACCTTTAGTTTATGACTAGAAGAAACCCTAGAGGACCATTAAATACTACAGTGATATTGAAGCTACCACTCGCAAAAATCGTAGAGAAATTAGATGGGCTC
The DNA here is from genome assembly GCA_025506655.1 of Gossypium rotundifolium. NCBI lineage: Eukaryota > Viridiplantae > Streptophyta > Magnoliopsida > Malvales > Malvaceae > Gossypium > Gossypium rotundifolium. The sequence continues at coordinate 42,836,751 of CP106729.1, read as the reverse complement.
TAGATGACCAAAGAGAAGAACAACAAAATAGATCCAATCCTACTGAAGGGATGACCGAAAATAATCCGCCTGATGCACAAGATCAGAATGCTCTGCGTCCTACGTATGATTATGCTAAACCTAATTTGACAGGAGCAGAATCCAGTATTGTTAGGTCTACTATAGCTACTAATAATTTTGAATTAAAACCTAACACAATACAAATGATTCAACAGTTTGTTTAATTTGATGGATTGCAGGACGAAGATCCAAAAATCTGTGATACTTTCAAAATAAATGGCATTTCTGATGATGCCATCGTCCTCGATTATTTCCTTTTCATTAAGGAATAAAGCAAAGCGATGGTTGAACTTCGTTACCACGAGGGTCAATCACCACGTGGGACCAAATGACCAAAAAATTCTTTTAAAGTATTTTCCACCACCAAAACGGCCAAATTTAGGAATGACATATCTTCTTTTGTGCGTAATGAAGCGAAACATTATATGATGCATGGGAAAGATACAAGGATCTCCTAAGAAGATGCCCACACCACGGATTACTTTTGTGGCTTCAAGTCTAAACTTTGTAGAATGGTGTGAATTCTTCAACAAGGCAAATGATTGATTCATCAGCCGGTGGAACTCTGAACAACAAAACTCCTAAAGCGGCCTACGATTTTATTGAAGGGATGTCATTGAACACTTATCAATGTCAAATCACAAGGGCAAAGCCAACAATATCAGCTGAAGTTTTCAACATAGACGCAGTGACAATGCTGTCAACACAAGTGGAGTTAATGAATAAAAGCTTGATAATTTATGTTCTTCGCAGTACATCCAAGAATGCAATGTGAAACAAGCGGGAATGTGGCGAATCTTTGAGTACCCACCCTACCAACCGGGAGCGTAAAACGAAAGCGCACAAACTATATAGGTAACAATTTCAGATCCAATAATAATCGTTATAGTAATACTTATAGCCCAGGTTGGAGGAACAACCCAAATTTTTCGTGGGGAGGACAAGGAAATCAAGGAATTCAAAGGCAGCAACCTCCTCTAAATTATCAAAATCAGCCCTACCCACAGGAAAAAAAAATCAAGCCTTGAAGAGATGCTGACAAAATTCATGGCAGCCACAGAATCTCGTCTTCAAAAGACTGATACAAACCTTGATGAACAACAGAAGTCTATGAAAGGACTTAAGAATCAAGTTGGAGAACTTACTAGGTCAGTGGGACACCTTCCAAAGATATTTTCTGAATGCCAACAAGGACGTCTACCAAGCAACACAGAAATAAACCCAAAAGAGCAAATTCAAGCAATTACAACTCAAGAGGGTACAAAAGTAAATAGACCCACATCAGCGCAAGAAAAGAAGGATAAGACCGAGGTAGCTCAAGAAAAGCCAAAACCAATAATCAAAGAATACCAACCTCGCATACCTTATCCCAAAGCATTAAAAAAGATGATTCAGAGGAACAATTCAATAAGTTTCTAAAACTCTTGAAGAAATTACATATTAACTTACCTCTTCTTGAAGCTCTTTTTCAGATGCCCGATGCAAGGAAATTATTAAGCAAGCTCTTGACAAACAAATGCAAAATAGATGAAGAGCACCATGTAGAATTAAAGGTAACATGCTCAGCAATGCTACAGAACAAGCTACCACAAAAACTAAAAGATCCAGGGAGTTTTACGATTCCATGCTTAATTGGTAGTTTGACTATTGATAATCGTTAGGCGATTTAGGGCAAGTATAAATGTTATGCCTTATGCAATCGTTTAAACGACTAGGTTTAAGGAAGCCCAAACAAACTAGGATGAGTATTCAAATAGCTGATAAAACTATTAGAATCCCTAGAGGCATTATTAAAGATGTTTTAGTCAAAATTGATAAATTTGTTTTCCTAGTAGACTTTGTTGTTTTAGACATGGATGAGGATAATTCAATCCCCTTGATTTTAGGAAGGCCTTTTCTAGCAACTGCTAGAACTAAGATTGATGTTGCCATAGGAGAACTCATACTTTGCGTGGGAGATGAATCAATAAATCTTCAAGCTCTCAACTCAGCTAGATCCATGAATGATGAAGGTACGAAAATTACTCTAGTCGATAATCAAATTATTCAACCTTCATTGCAGGAAACACCACACGACATCAAATTTGAGTCAAACCATAGCATCTTAGTCGACATAGAAGAATCACGTACACTTAAGGTCAACAAATTAGAAGAGCAGAAGACACAAGAAAAGATGAATCCACACGAAGTAAAGTCAGATGGACCGCCAATAGCTCATAGGGACATTGAATCACTTTAAAATAAAAGATGAGGTACACGAAATCTTCCCCCATAACAGGGTCGATATAAGCAATCCAATGTTCAGAAATTCCAAGGTAAACACTTCTCGACCCCAATTTTTTCATGAAAGAAGAGCTGCAGACATGAGGGAAGATATTCAAACCTTTAAACCTTCTAGAAATCTTCAAGACAAGGATAGTCTAGCTTAAGACTATAAACGAGCGCTTTTCGGGAGGCAACCCGAACACTAACAATTTTTATTTTTAGTTTCTTTTCTTTCCATCTTTCTATCTTAATTATTTCATTGAAAACTAACATAAAAGTGCAGATTTCTAGGCCACATGGCCTTACACATGGTCGTGTCCTTGGTCATGTGGACCACCAAAACCACCACACTGATAGGATCAAGGGCGTGCAATCAGTCCAACCACCCCCAACGTCACGGATCCAACCACCCACAGCAAGGACATCGAAAAAATAGCACGACCGTGCCTCATAGTCGTGCTAAGATACTGACTTATTTAGCACGGGCAGACCACGCCCGTGCATTCCAATCGTGCTCATATACTGGCTTTTTAGGAACGGGTGTGCAAACCAACAAAATAGGCGTGGAAGGACAACACACCCCACAACACGATCGTATAATACGGCCGTTTGAATCGACACGCCCTTAGTACACGGGAGTGGTAACGTGCCAAATTTGAAATCCTATTTAAATCCCCACAGCCCGTCCTCTTTGTCCCATCTTCTTTCTTATTCCTTCTTTCTCTTTTCTTTCAAATTTTTCTTCCTATTCATAGAAAAGATTCAAGACACTTGAGCAACACAAAGATCATGCCGAAGAAACGTAAGCATCATCTCCTTAGAGGAGACCTCAACATGAGTTCATGCCGATAGCTTCACTTAATTGACATGCGAAGGGTCTCGAAAACCTTTTTGGTTCTATTTTTCTTTTCTCGTCTCCTTTATTTTCCTTATCTATACTTCTTTTCTGCTTAATTTAATTTATTTCATATTAGTTTCTTGGTTTTAGGTTCTAAAGGCTGCTAGGGAATCACACACCATAGCTTTTGTAACACCCCAAACCCGGCCCATTCGCTACTAATCAAATTTGAAATGCCATCATGAAAATGTTTGAAAAACTTTTGACTTAGAGTTAAAAACATAAAAATTATTGTCCTTTGTAAAAATTGTTTGTTTAAAATTCTAAGTAAAACTTTATTATTACAAACTGTCTGAATTGAAAACTATAATGCATATTTTTAAGGTATAAATTGCCAAGAATAAAAACATTTTCAAAAATAATACTTTAATCGTCAATCCACTTTAAACATAATAATAAACCTCAAATCCCTTAAAAGGCCCTTATTACAATAAACCTTACTTAAAAATATTGAAAATATAAAATACTTAAATAATTAAAAACATCTTCTGCATGGGCCACCTCGTATCCACTCCAACCCGGACCAAGCTTTATGCATCACCTGCGATATTGGTAAAAATTGGGTGAGTCACACAGACTCAGTGCATAGTTATTTCACATGCCTCCACACATGGGCTTGGCCCACATCCACACATCATTACATATCAGATGATAAGGCAATATATCCACATAATTCCACATATTGGGCTTGGCCCATATCCACATTGATCAACATAATCAGTCATGCAAAATGCATAAATATGCAACATGAAGCCCAACCCAACCTAATGTCCATCCATCACACCTACCTTGGCGGACCCATACGCCCAAGGTAGTGGCTAATCCACCGATCAACCAAGTGATCCACATATCTTACCTTGGCGGACACTGCTTTGCACAAGGTTGTGGTTGAGCCACCGATCACATAAGTGATCCCACATATCAATCAGTCCACGGTGATGCACACAACTATCAAGCCAACACCTCCCTTGATGAGGCACATAGCTAACATCAAGCGCCAATGTAGTACAAGGCTAACATTAGACCACATAAATAAAGTACACCCTTTCCTTCGATAGTCACACCCCAAGTCCCATGCATACATATATATCATGGCAACATATCACTTGAACAATTATACATCACATGCCATCACATTTCATACATATATCAAATGTAAATCAACGTCATAAAATACTAACCTGGTTGAACGATTACCCATCATGGGTATCCTCCATTTTAGCCCTTACTTCGGCTACCATTCACATCATATAACATATACATAAATATAACACATACACACAACAAGAGAACAGTGCAATAACTACGCACCTTTTCTTTGGTACAATCGATCAAATCCCAAAAGTTCCTCTTAATCACTGTCGATCTGCCCCTAAACATCCATAGTCCAAATCGGTCAACACAATAAACCTAATGGCCTATGGCCGAATATCACAAACCTTCTTACCTTACTAATCTAAATCCCGAATCACCACTTGCCCATTGAATAGTCGGAATCCCTGCTTAACAACTATTAGAATTGGCTTAGCACATGAAAACTCTAAAGATGGCCCTTGGCCGAATACCTTTTTGACTTACCTTGGCTTACCTTGATTACTTCCAATCCCGAAAGACTCTTTTGATGCTCCCTAATGTCGGCACTATACAAACACCCTCAGAGAAATGGCTTCTAGATTCCAAAGAGAAAGAGTTTCGGCACTTAATGGTGAAGAGAGAAAATGCAACAATGGAGAGGGTTTAATGTTTAGAGGATTCGGCTATGGTGTTTCCAAATGAAGATGTAATACTCGGCAATGGAAACCTTAAAGGAGATTTCGATTTAAGCAAAATAAAAGAAAAGAAAGAGATGTGAAAGAAGAAAGAAAATACATGCACAAATGGTTCTAACTTTGGCTCTTATCAAAGGAAAATAAGGTGCAAATTTGAAGAACACACCAAGATGAAAAGAAAGTTTGAAAGAGAGAATTCTATGGCCAACAATTTCGGAAAAAGAAAATGAAGAAAAGAATTGCCAAGAACTAATCACCCCTATTTATATTACCCAATTTGATTTTACCTATTTCCTATCATATCCCTTAATTCTTCCCTATCATATCCCTTATTCTCTCCTCATTTATCTCTTATCCTATCATATAAAATAAAGCCACAATTTTCTCCTAATCTTCCTCCTATTCCTTTCAAAATTCAACCAACCCCTCTAGCCCCAAAAATCGACCAAGTTCATGGCCAAGAGAGTCAACCTTTGCCAACTATTCTATCCATAACACATTCCTCAATTCAAGCCTTATGTCCCTTATCATTCCAAATTTTCTTGATTCCATACCTTAAGTTAACACTTACCTTATTTCCTTAGTCTACTATCCATAAAAGATAAAGTCCAACCTTACCTTAATTAGAGTTGACCGACACATGCCATACACATGCAAAAATAAAAGTCACCTTATTGCCATTCATGGGATTCGAGCCTCTTCCCTCATGCAATTACTCATGCACCAACACCACTTTACTACTAGCTCATTTATGCTAACATTAAACACTTAAATTAACTTAAGCATCATAATCACTTGATCCACTTCACTAAATTCTCCATACTAAAATTATTCTAAACCAATTAATTCCAAGCCTTCCTTTTTTTAATACTTAAAACCAAATTTTATCCTATAGCTTAGGCCTTCCCTTAGCTTATAACTAGCACCTAAAATATCTCAATTAACACCACAATGACCACACTTATGCAAAATAATTTAATAAAATTTAACCCTTATTTCGGATGTTACAATTCTACCCTCCTTAAAAATAATGTCGTCCTCGAAATTACTTACTAACGAACAATCGTACATTCTAACTCACCACACTACTGTCTGCTGCAAGACTCGATCTTAAAGAACTATCATACTTTCTAGGCACATTCTCTAAGTTCACAATCAGGGTTTCATACACCTCACTAGTAACATAAGAACGAACTGACTTTACAACGAACAAGGCAATGAAGGGTATTCCAAAAATAAGAACTTACCCGTTGTCACATCTGGCACATCACTATCCTCTCGACGGCGGACTGTATAAACCAACCTTGGCTGCCTTGCATCAGAACCTTAGACTCCTTGCCACACATGTAGCGCGACCTTCAAATTCGGTCGTAACGAATGGGTCGGGTTTGGGGTGTTACATTTTGGTATCAGAGCCTGGTTTAAAACTCGACTTTGAGGGTTTTGGGCCCAAAAATATTATTTTTAAGGTCGGCTTTTCAAAGATTTGAGTTTTCATAAATTTTTCAGGTTTATTCGGGCATGGCACCTGTATCTCTGACCCGAAGTCCATCAGGTAAGTACCTCTAATTATTGTGTGAATTATTATATGATTTGTATGTGCGTATGATGGGAACATAGATTAGTGTATTAAGTTATTGAACTTTAGGATTAGCTTTCTCCAACACAGAATTGCATAAAATTTTAAAGCCTAATTAAACAAACCTATGAGTAAGTCGCCGAGTTAGGGTGTGGCAACCATTGTACGCATGTCTAGGAGTGGATTTAGTAAAGGCTTGGTATTTAAGCAGTCCTAGTGACTCACCTCCTCTTTACTCGAATCCTACTTAGTGAGTAGCTACGGTTCACTCTAACCAAGAGCACCTATTCACGGGCTAAACCCGATAACTAAAACCCGAAAAAGAACTAGCCGTAATTTTTATAAAAACTCTAGTTTTAAAACTCTTAAAATTACCCTTTTGATTTGTAAAGACTATTTTTATAAATTGTTCTGAAATATTTTCTATTTACAAAATTACTAAAATACCCTCGAGCTATAAAATTACGAAAATGCCATTGGTTTTTAAAATTTCCATATTACCCTCGATTTTAATAAAATTTCTCTATTTTACAAAAGTGTCCAAAAACTCTATTTTGCGAAAATTCAAGATACCCTAATTTGGAGAATTTACGAAAATACCCCTGACTTCCAAAATTATCGGAATAACCCCGATTTCCAAAATTTTTGCAATACCCTTGATTCGAAGAATATTTTCCAAAATACCCTCGAGACTTTGAGATTTCAAAGTGCCTTGATTTGTAAAGATTATTTTCAAGTTGACCCCGATTAATTACGAAAATACCCCTGTAGGGAAAATGATGAAATTACCCCTGAGTCGAGAATGGTTAGAAATGCCCATAATGATGTGTTGAATGTTGTGGATGAATGTGAATGTGAATGTGATTCTCTGAATTAGAATAGTGAACTTGAACTGAAACTTTGATTGATCGAAAGAACTACTTCTGGAAACTTCTTATCATAAAATTGGTCGTGGATAAACAGTGAAACAAAATTTCTAATGCATAAAACTTATTAATCAGATTAAATCGCGACGTTAGATATGAGTTCTAGAGGACGAGGTCGTCGTGGATGCGATAGAGGAAGAATGGCTATATCGAAACCCATTAGATCGGGACAAGGGTCTGAGAATGAGGTACCACCGCCACCACCACCACCAGCTTTTGGTGTTGAGCAGCAAGATTAGACGGGGGATGATGCGGTATCGCAGGCGGTGCTGCGTGTTCTTGAGATGGTGGCTGGAGCAGGTGGAAATATGAGAGCTAGGAAGTCTGTACCCGAGCGACTCTAAGCCAATGGAGCTGAGGTGTTCCATGGCATATCTGGTGTGGCACCTAGTACCGCTGAGTATTGGTTGGAGGCAACCAAGCGAATTATGGATGAGCTCGATCTAACCACCGAGGAGAAAGTGAAAGGAATGGTGGCGCTTGCTCATGATGAGGCATATCGGTGGTGGCTCGACCACGACCTTGTCAGTGTCCGCCAAGGTAAGATATGTGGATCACTTGGTTGATTGGTGGATTAGCCACGGCCTTGGGCGTGAATGGGTCCGCCAAGGTAGGTGTGACGGATGGACATTAGGTTGGGTTGGTCTTCATGTTGCATATTTATGCATTTTGCATGACCGATTATGTGGATCAATGTGGATATGGGCCAAGCCCAATATGTGGAATTATGTGGATATATTGCCTTATCATCGATATGTAATGATGTGTGGATGTGGGCCAAGCCCATGTGTGGAGGCATGTGAAATAACTATGCACTGAGTCTGTGTGACTCACCCAAATTTTTACCAACATCACAGGTGATGCATAAAGCTTGGACCGGGTTGGAGTGGATATGAGGTGGCCCATGCAGAAGATGGTTTTTTTAATTATTTACATATTTTTATATTTTCAGTATTTTTAAGTAAAGTTTATTGTAATAAGGGCCTTTTAAGGGATTTGAGGTTTATTATTATATTTAAAGTGGATTGACGATTATTATTATTTGGAAATATTTTAATTTTAGCAACTCTTATCTAAAAGATACATGTTAAAGTTTTAAATTGAAGAATTTATAACAACTAAATTTTTATAGTCTTTTAAATACACAATATTTTACAAAAGACACTAAATTTTTATGTTTTTAACTCTAAGTCAAAAGTTTTTCAAACGTTTTCCGCAGTGGCATTTCAAATTCGGTCGTAGCTAATGGGATGGGTTTGGGGTGTTACAGCTTTCGAGGTCACATCCACTTCGCAAACCATCCAACAATAAGAACTCCTTAGTCCATTAGTATTTTCTTTCAATTTCAGTTTTCTTCTTAGTCTCCTTCTTTTTATTTCCTTAATCTTTAAATTTATTATTAGTATATTTTTGTTATTTCTCTAGATCTATTGGCTATATCTTCACATGCTACCCAATTTCTTCATCTAGCAAATTGCTTCTCGGTAGCCACTCCACCAGGCCCATAAAAAACACCATCACCGCCACCAAAGACGCCAGGATCATCCAGATTTCGTGGAGTATTACTTTCCCACTTTTCTTTTGATTTCGCACATAAATTTCATTATCTATCTTTGTACATTGAGGGCAATGTACATCTTAAGTGTGGGGTAATAGTGTCTAACTTTTGCATAATTCTCAAAACCACGAAATTAGTCTTGATCTTAAGTATTATTCTCATATTATTAATTAGGATGAAATTTCTAATGATTTATGATTTTATTGATATGTTTTAGAGTAAGTCATAGTTAATTGTGCATTGATGATTAAATTTGAAGAATACTAGAGAATCAAGCATGATAAGTCTATTTTTCAAAATAAAATTGATAGGTTGTTGAACAAAATCAAGTATTACTTTGAAATTTGAAATCTATAGGATTGATGTCAAAAACATCCATAATTTCTGTGAGATATTGAGCCTTATAGAGCATATATTATTTTTCATGCTCACTTTTATTGATTATGAGTGTGTCAACTTTGAACTGTTATTCTAGAACTTGCCTTGTTTATGCATGTTGAGACCACAATAATGATTTGATATCTTGAGATGATAAAGGCACATAGGTTTTAACCTGCTTACTCCACTAAAAAGCCTACCTACATAAATAACTCCTAGTGAACCCCGTTGAATCCTAACAACCTTTTATTGACTCACCCACTAATATTAACCCAAAATCCCTTTGTATGTGTTATCAACATTCTTTTGACTACCCTCATCGAAATTGACTTGATTAATTGCAAAATTAGGTTATTTCAATTATCAAAATTCCTTCTATTAAATTTTTCTTAGTTTGTTCTTAAAAATAAATCCAAGTTTATTCAATATTAGTAGTATAAAGAGCTTAGAGCAATTAAACTCCAATTGTTGAAGAAAAAGCTCATATTAAAGTATTATCAAATTTTAAAGTGAAAAAATACTCTTTATTATAGAGTAATTATCAATAGTGGTATTATTACTTTTCATTCGATGTAAATATTCATATTTAGTTCATTATTTTAGATTAGGTAATTAATCAATTCAATCTCAATTTTAACCCCCTAATTCAGCCTTTATCCACACCTTTTAACCCAAGCCTCGTTACAACCCTAATAAAGACCTTTTGATCTGTTTATCATCTTATATACAGTGGTGGAGATTTGATTTTTAGGCAAGCCTATGGGATTAACATTTCAGGTTTGACTTTTGAGCACTTTTTCTTGATCCTTAAACACTTTGAGTCCTTTGAGTGAATCTTTAGTGAGGATGTCAATCCTTGTCGGTTTTGAATCAAAGGTAATTATTTAAATAAGGGGAGACACCTATGTTTTCATGCTACAAAATTATGACTTATCTCGTTTGAATCTTTAGGGCACTTCGAACTAAATGATCCATGTATAAATTATCTATGAATTATGATGAGGCATTGTCAATAGGAATTATGAATTTTGGAAAGTTCGTTTTAATCAGAAATTGAGAATTTTGCTTGAGGACAAGCAAAAGCTTAAGTGTGGGGTATTTGATAAACCGTAAAAGTAACATATTCTAATCCCACATTTAGTATGCTTTTGGATGAATTTATCCTTAATTTCTATAAAAGGTGCTCGTAATCCTTTCTTTTCATGTCTTATACTCGGAAAGCACCCAAGGATAAAAAGGATGGAAAAGCGGGTTTAAAGTGGACCAAAGTGGGCCAACCCAAGAAGTCGACGCGGCACGGACTTCATGCCACACGCAGTCGTGCCCCAATATTTAGATTGCATACGATCACACCGATTTACACGACCATGCCTCATCGACAAAAAGCCCAACCTGACGACCCGATGTACTACAGTACATGCCCCAATTGGCAGAACCAAGCCACGGCCTCTACCCAGATATTGCACGGGTGTGTCAAAGCCGTGCCTAAATCGATAGAATGGAGACAAGGGCTAGACCACAATTTACACGGACGTGTCAAGGCCGTGCCCCTGCCTCGAGAAAGAGTAATTTCACTCGAAATTGGATACTTGGAGCCCAAGAAATGCAATCTTAAGTCCACTCAAACACTTAGGACAAATTTCACTTGAATTACGAGTACTTAGGAGCCAAGTAAAGCATCCAAATGTCTATATAAACAATCCAAGGCAGCAATTCAAGGGCGGAAGGTTTTAGCAGAGTTTTCTGCCAAAGCTTTACTCGTTTAGGGAATTACTCAAGATAGCCAGTTGATCCATCTTGAAGAGTCAGAATTCTACTCAAGACGGAGGATCTCTCGTTCCATTCCTTCAGGGGGTTTTAGGGATTTCTTATGTTTTGTTTTATCTTTTCTCTCAAGATGTTCTCTTATTTTATTATGAACTAGATCCTTCAGATACCTGAAGGGGATGAAACCTATGATGGATTTTGTTATTTAATTCTTTCGATTTATATGATAAATACTTAGTTTGTTCTTAATTATGTTGCTCAATTTAATCGATGTGCTTAGGTGGAGGAGAATAGACCTGCCAAGAGTAGATCTAGCATAATTAAGCGGAGTTGATCGGACTCTAGAGATAGGGTTACTGAGATTTTGTGGATTAGGGTGAAACGATATGGGAGTCCATCGATCGATTCTTTGCTTCCTTAGGGGTTATTATAAGAGAATGAGAGTTCCACTAATTAACCTAAGGTTAGGCGTTATTCGCCGAGTGAAGGTTTAATATAGGTCGGGAGTCTCACGGATCAAGCTAAGTAAAAGAAATCATATGAATTGAAAGTTAGATAATAAGTGAAGTCATAGGTGGATTCTTCCAGGGTATCGTTTTATCATCTGAGTTTTCCAAAGTCTTTTCCGGTTTATTCTTTTGTCTTTGCATTTAGTTTAAGTATTTCATTAGTCTTAGATAAGTTAATTAATCACTCCATATTTAAGGCTAAATAATAGGAAGAAAGTGAGTAGTAGTACTTTTAGGTTCCTTGGGTTCGATAATAAATTCTTGCCAAAGCTATACTACTGTTCGACAGGTGCACTTGCCTCTGTCGTTGTCATATCTAGTCTACAGGTTTGATTATCCTTTATAAATTTTAAAACTAGACTATTTTGCAGCAATCAAAAATAAAGAAGGAGAGATTCGGCTTTTGCACTACTAGAGAAAAGAACCTTACCTTTAATGTCCCTCGACAGGATGGAGTCGATTCAATAGACCAAAGGGATATTCGGCTATGAGAGAAAGAAAAAAAAGCTTGAAGGAGAACTATAGTTTCATCTTGTAACATCCTGAATAGGGCCTATGCATTTCCAGTTCAGTTGTATGAAATGACAAGTTTCAAGTACTATGAATAAATTTTTGATACTTTTGGAAACCTGGAAATGCATGAAAATGGAAATGAAAATGGAGATGGAAATGAAAAAGGGCATTTTTGGGAAACCTGAACATTTTGGAAACCTGAACATTTTGGAAACCTAAACATTTTGGAAACCTCAACATTTTGGAAACCTGAACATTTTGGAAACCTAAACATTTTGGAAACTTGAACATTTTGGAAACCTGAAGATGTAAGGAAAATGGCAAGATTCTGAGTGCATGAAAATTTTAGGAAACTTAGAAATAAGGCGGAATGACAAATTTTAAAGCCCAAAATAGGAAATAAGGGCAAGAGGGCCTTAAAAGAAAAAGTTGGTGAATTTTGACATACAATCGAGCTTGGAAAAGTGGCACGAAGTGTCACTTAGGGTTTATGGGAATGGCTTTGAGTTGAGTCACTTGGAAAGCAATTATTGAAGGTTTAATTTTGCTTCCCAAGGCTGGGGTGGACGGCACATATTTGTTAAAAAGGGAAGAGTTTTATTTTATTAAAACTTGTCAAATTAAAGTGATAAATAAAAGATTTTCTCTACTAAGATAAATGAGGAATTAAAGGATGGATTAAAGACTTTTAATTTAATTAGGTGATAATTAATGGAGATTAAATTATCACTTGGGAGAGTAGTGGCCAAGTTTTGGACTCTTGGTCTAGCAATTTCAGTTAAAAGAGGAAAATTGAGACTTTTCTCTCATTCACTCTACCTTCAGAAATTTTGCTCTCTCTTCCCCTCTCTTTGCGAAATTTCCCTAAGCAAGACTCCATCTTTTCTTCTCTTCCCTTTGTCATTGTTAAGTCAAAACCTTTCTCTTTTGATCTCTGTTAAATCTTCATAGCGGGATCTCTGTAACTCAAGTCAAGGAAACAATTGTTTAAAGGCATCAAGGTAAGGCTAAGCCATTCAATTCCCTCTCTTTTCTAGTTCTTAGAAAGTAAAGGCCTAATCCCATTTTTCTTGATCATGGCCGAATATGCAAGGGATCTCAGGTTTCCACAATCGTTGAACATAAAGATCAAAGATCTAAGGTAAGAACAATTGATTCTTGTTCCTTTAAATCGTTTAATCAAGGCTTAAGAAAATAACCTCTCTTATGTCTATGGCCGAATGTCAAAGGAGGAGTTTCGGGAATTTCAGATTCGAGGAAATTAAGGTAAGACATATTCGGCCAAAGGCCAGTTACAACTTATTAAAGTTAGATCAGATCTAACATATGAATTTTAGGGATTTCGACAGATATTCAAGACAAAAGGGAACTTTTGGGATTTGGAATCTATAAGGTAAGCCTCAAAATATTCGCCAATGGTTGTGAGATTATCTAGATCAATTCCTTAATTATTGAAAAGCGAAAACTAACTCATATTGAAATACAAGGTTGGTCGAATATCGGTAAAGGAAAAACCAAACTTTGAGTTTGTATAAACACCAAATCGGCAAAGGTGAGTTTTTTTTTTTTTTTACAAATCCTACTAGGATTTGGTTTTGTTTTAAGCCAAATATGTTTATTAATGTGACTTATATGATGGTCGAATATAGGAGATATGATCTAAAGATTAGATCGGGATCTCAGAGATCTCAAGAACTTTTATTTAAGCGAATAAGGTGTGTACCCTTACTATCCTTCGATATTTTATGGCTAAATATTTTAATATATGATTATGAATAAGAATGTGAATGTGGCTATGAATAAGAATGTGAATGTGGCTATGTACCACAAATGTGGCAAAAAGTACCCAGGTACGTTTCCTACTTCTGATAGGATTGTGAAATATGTTATTTAATAACATGCGAATATATGTATATGAACATGAAATTAAGTTATGCACAATATATATTTTTGGGGCATTCGGGATTTATGTGAAAGGGGGAGAATAGGTGTTGACTTCGGTCTCACCAACGAAGGTGTTGACTTCGGTCTCACCAACGAAATATGTTGACTACTGGTCACATTGTGAAATTTTGGTAACCGGTTACAATAGTGTCTAATGACACAACGTATAAATTTTATTATAGTGTCTAATGACACAACGTATATGGGCGAATGCCTTCGATGGAGCGTGGCGGATGGAGGGTTGACTTAGTAGTCCCCACGTGTAAATGGCGAGTGCGGGTGGTGTGTAGCGGATGGACCATTAGGATTGGGTTTGGGTTGCATCATAATTTCATTATTATATGGACACGATGATTTAACCATGAATGCTGATTTATTGAATGATAGTATTGTGTGCACATTGAGTGCATTGACTCACCCCATTGTGGGAATTATTTTTCGGTGATGAGCGGTGTGGACCGGGCGGTGGACCATGAGGTGGCCATGCTACATGCGAAAATTTCATTTAGTTTGGACTTAATTTTACTTTTAGTCACGTTTGTTCTATTTTGGGTTTTACTTGATGTAATAAGGCCTTAAGGCCTAGTGGATTATTCTTTATGTTTGCTTACTGTTAAGTTTCATGCTAAGAACTATATTGGATGTATTTAATTAAATGGACTTACAAGATTAAATAAATGGGTTTCCAATCTAAACCCAGCTCAAAATAATAGTTTTTCTAAAAATTTACAAATTTTCTCTAAGTATCGAAAATGATTTTGAAATCGGTTTACTTTAGGAACATACGAGATCCGGTTTAGGCTCGTCGGCCGGGTGTGGGGTGTTTCAATTTGAATATCGAGCCAGTTTTAAACTCTTGGCTGTGGGCTCGAGCCCAAAACGTTTTCAATCGAGCCCAAATGAATTTCTTTGAAATAAGCGGGTTTTATGGCATGGCACCTAAGTCTCAGACCCATGATCCACCGGTAAGTACCCCCAACTTTATGTGTGATTCATGAATTGTTTAAGGGTAGGAAAGGCATGGAACGTAGAATAGAATAATAGGAACTTGAACCCAGGAATAGATCGCTCAAACGTAAACACATAAGACTTAATGCCTTGAACCAACCTATGGCTAAGTCAACGAGCTAGTGGTGTGGTAACCCTTATGCGCATGTCTAGGATTGGATCCGGGAAGAGCTTGGTATTTAAGCGATCCTAGTGACTCACCTCCTCTTGGCAGAATCCTACAGTGCGTAGCTTTTGGTTCACCATAACTCGAGAGGCTCAGTGGTGTGGCAACCTCTGTGCGCATGTCTAGGAATGGTTTCGGTGGGAGCTTGGTATTTAAGAAGTCCGCGTGACTCACCTCCTCTCCACACGAATCCTGCCTGGTGCGTAGCTTTGGTTCACCCTGACCAAGAGGGCTCGATCATAGGCTAAACATAATGACTAAAACCCGAAAGGGAACTAGCCATGTTTAAAAAAAAAAAAGAGAGAACAAAACAACAAACCCTAGTTTTTTCAAACTTTTAAAACTTTCTTTTAAATCTGAGAAAATTATTTTCACAACCTTTTCTGAAAAACTCTTGATTTACGAAAATTACAAAATTGCCCCTAACTTACAAAATTACCAAAATGACCCTGATTTCCAAAATTTTTGCAACATCCCCATTTTTGAAGGAACAATTTTCGGAAGGAACCCTCAAAGTTTTACAACTTTTAAAATACCCCTAATTCAATAAAGTTACCCTAATTTGTGAAAATTACCAAAATACCCCTGAGGTCAAAAATTACCGAAATACCCCCGAGTTTAAAATTTTTTTCAAATTACCCCTAGACTTTGGAGTTTTCAAAATAATTTTTGACAAAATCATCAAGGAACCTTATTTTGACAAAATTACGAAAATGCCCCTGTAGGATAAAAATTACGAAGATACCCTCGGGTAGTGGAAAACAATAACAACAAAAACTACAACATTTCTCTGAATGAACGAAAGTTCATATTTGTTTGATGGATGGATGAATGGAAAAGACTGTGTGTTTGTATGATACGAAAGAACCACTCTTAAATCCCTTTTCATAAAACTTCTTCGTTAATAAATAAGTGGAACAATGACTAATCCATAAAATTCCTTAATCGGATCTCGACGCTAGAAAATGAGCTCTAAAGGGCGTGGTCGCCGTGGTCGAGGAAGAGGAAGGATGACCGTGTCGAAACCCATTAGGTCGGGTCAAGGGTCCGACAATGAGATGCCACCACCACCACCCCCCCAATTTGTTAATGTTGGCAAGAGGCTCGGACGGGGAAGAGGCATGTCGCAGTCGCTCTGCGAGTTTTGGAATTGGTGGCGGTGCGGGAGGAAATGGAGGAAGTCAAAAGTCAGACACGAACGGCTCCGAGCTAATGGGCGAAAATATTTCGAGGAGTATCCAATATGGCACCTAAATACAATTTGATCTTGGTTAGAAACAACGGAGGCGTATCATGGATGAGCTTGATCGACTCTAGAGGAAAAGTTGAAAGGGATGGTGGCGTTATTACGCGATGAAGCGTGTCGATGGTGGTTGACTATTCGTGATGGTACCACAAATGAAAATTTGACACAGGGAGTATGTTAAAGAGGCCTTTCGGAAGAAGTATGTGGGAACCGGTATCTGAGATGAAGCGAGGAAGGCTTTTCTAGGGTTGGTACAAGGGAGTAAGTCATGTCATGAATATGAGGCGAATTTTGAGATTGAGCCGCTATGCTCGAGGGTAGTGGCGGTGAGCATGAACGCAATGTCCGCTTTGAGGACGGTGAGAGATGATTTAAAATCATTTAATAGCACCGCATCGGAGCGGGAATTCTCTGTTTTGGTAGAAAAGGCCAAGGTGGCCGAGGGATTAAGGATGCTACTAAGCGGGCAGTGGATAAGAATAAGGCCAAAAGAGGTTTGGGCCATCTGGAAAGGGTTACAAAAGGCCTAGGGTTGATGGGCCACGGAATCAACAAAATTTGATGCAATTTGTGATTCGTCCTTGTGAGCATTGTGGAAAGAGGCATCTAGGGGAGTGTTGGAAAAGATAGGAGCATGTCTTAGGTGTGGGTCCAAGGACCATATGTTTAAGGATTACCCCAAACAATTAGGCGAGAGCCCAATCGATAGTTCGAATGCTAGCGATGGTAGAGCGACAACGACCTCAGCAGGGGTCGTGGTTGAGTAACAAGTGGTAGTGGTGCAAGCGGAGGTGGCACTGTGGTCGAGTACTAATGCTAATGCCGATGCAAGACAACCGGGTTTGGTTTATGCGGTTCACCGAAGGGAAGATGGAGACGCGGGATGTTATAACTTTGACGTTCTTTATTTTGACAAACTCTACTTTGCTTTGATTGATGTGGGTTCGACCCATTCCTATGTTGCAAGTAGTGTAGTGAAAACACTAGGCCTAGACTCTAAACTCTCGATAGGCGGATGATGTAGTAAGCCCATTAGGCCAAACTATAGTGGTAGATAAGATCTTTCGAAATGTACCCCAGAGATTCGGGAGTGAGCTTTCGGCGGACTTAATGGAGTTACCCTTGGAGAGTTTGAGCTTATACTCGAATGGATTGGTTAGTAGAACACCGAGCCGTGTTGGATTGTCTTGACTAAGCGTATGGAACTAAGAACCCGGAAGATGAAGTGGTAATAATGATCAAAGAAAGGAGGAACTATTTATCTAATGTAGTCTCAAACCTTTGAAGGTGAGAAGATGGTTAAGAAAGGTTGCAAAGCGTTCTTAGCTTTTGTAAGTCGCGATAGGTGGAAAGGAGGAAGGTGTTAATGGAGTTAGGATGGTAAGGGACTTTGTAGATGTGTTTCGGAAGAGTTAGGAATACCCCAGACGGGAGGTGGAATTTGGGATTGATTTGCTACGGGGACGACTCCTGTGTCAATCGCTCCATACCGAATGGCACCAAAGGAGTTAGAGGAGCTCAAGGCTCGATACAAGAAGCTGTTGGACCGTGGGTTCATCCGACCCAGTGTGTCTCCGTGGGGAGCACCGATCTTATTTGTGAAGAAGAAGGACGAACTATGCGTATGTGCATAGACTACCGTCGATTAAATAAGTGACCATTAAGAACAAGTATCCTTGCCAAGGATCGATGACTTGTTCGATCACCAAAGGAGCGATGAGTGTTTTCGAAGATCGATTTGATCGGGATACCATCAATTGAAGGTAAAGGAGGTGATATCCATAAGACCGCTTTTAGGACAAGATATGGTCACTTGAGTTTGTGGTGATGCTGTTTGGGTTGTGAGCGCGCTCGGTAGCGTTCATGGACATGATGAATCGGGTTTTCAACCCTACTCGGATAGAATTGTCGTGGTGTTCATCGATGACATTTTGGTGTATTGAAGTCGGAGGAGGAGCATGATGAGCATCTCCAGTCGTGTTGGAAGTGTTAAGGAGAAGAAGCTCATGCCAAATTGACAAGTGCGAATTTTGGCTTAAGGAGGTGGCATTCCTAGGACATGTGGTATCCGCAGAAGGAATAAGAGTGGATCCTAGGAAGATCGAAGTAGTGTTGGATTGGAAACCACCTAGGTCCGTGGCTGAAATCCGAAGTTTCTTAGGCTTGGCAGGCTATTACAGAAGGTTCGTGGAAGGATTCTCGTCAATAGCCGCACCTTTAACCAAGTTACTAAGGAAGGAAGTACCCTTCGAATGGACTAATAAGCAGCAAGAGAGCTTTGAAAAGCTTAAGAAGGTGCTGACAGAGGCTCCAGTGTTAATCCAGTAGGAGGCGGGAAAAGAATTTGTGGTGTCTTGTGGCGCTTCATCACGGGTTAGGTTGTGTGTTAATGCAAGAGGGCAAAGTGGTTGCTTATGCGTCCGCGGCCTAAGGCCTCATGAGCTTAACTACCCAACTCATGACTTAGAGCTAGCAATGTGGTTTTCGCCTTAAGGTTTGGAGGCACTACCTTTATGGAGAAAGGTCGATTATCTACACAGACCACAAGAGCCTTAAGTATTTACTAACTCGAAGGAGTTGAACTTGAGGCAACGAAGGTGGGTGGAATTCTTTGAAGGACTACGATTCAATAGAATATCATCCAAGCAAGGCGAATGTGGTAGCCGATGCCCTAAGTCGAAAGGTTATGTCGGATCTACGGGCTTTGTTCGCTCATCTAAGTCTATATGACGATGGAAGTCTGTTGGCGAAATTACAAGTCGAGCCCACATGGTGAAGGAGGTGAAAGAAGGACGGGTTGGTGATAACGACTTAAGTACTAAGGTGCGAAAATGTACAGCAAGGGGATTAAAGGACTATGGCATCAATGATAAAGGAGTATTGTGCTACAAGGGAAAGGTGCGTATCTTAGAAAGATAAGGAGTCGAGACAAAGAATTTGTAACAATCAAATTTGACCCTAATCGGAGCAGTGGTTTCGGGACCATGAATCCGAGTCGAAATATTTTTAAATATTATATTACATGCTTATTATAAGTGAATTAATGTCTGTGAAAGTTTCGTAGAAAAATTCAATCGTTTGTGTGTTCAATTTAACAAAAAGGACTAAATCGCGTAAAGCGTAAAAGTTGCATGCTATAGTGAAAAGTATCTATTTGATGATGGCTTTTTAAAGTGGGGCATTAAAAGGGCAATTAGCCCATTTTTAAGTTAGTGGGTGGCATTTGTCATAACTAACCTTAGGATATATGTTAAGAAATTATATGTTAAAGGTTAAATAGGTAATTAGTTAAATAAATTATTATATGTTAAAATAACATAAAACAAGCCATCATCTTTTTCACTTTTCATAGCGAATGTTGAAGGAAGAAATAAGCTTTGGAGTTCTTTGATTTTTGGCACTTCTAGGCTAAAATTCAAGGTTAGTTTGATTTGGTTTTTGTTAATTTTTACGTTTTGAGATCGTTGCTTGATCGATGGTGACCCATGTTAGAATTTTTAGATTTGAGCATGTTTAATATTGGCTATGGTTAAATGTTGGTGTTTTATGATGTTGGATGGAAAAATATTAAAGCTATGTTAGAAATCTACAAGTTTTGAAATGAAAATTTTAGTAATTTTGAATGAATTGGGCTAAATTGCAAAAATAAAAATTTAGAGGACTTATTTGCAAAATAAATGAAATAAATGGACTTGTATAGTCCCTAGGAGTATTCGGCCCTTAGGTGTTATTGTGAAATTTGATATATTTTGTGTTTTATGTAAATAGGACTAAATAGTAAAAATGTGAAATATTGGGGTAAAATGGTAAATTGTCCATTGATGTGTTTTGGGATTAAATTGTAATGAAATGTACTTGAATGAGGTTATTTTGATATGTCTAGATCAAGAACAAAGAAAATCGGTTTGAATCGGGGAAAGACAAAGGTTTGAATAGCCGGTTTAAGTCGTCAGATTGTCAATCGAGGTAAGTCCTTAAGCAAGTATCGCCAAAGAATTATTTACCAACATAGTATATGATGATGTTTGAATATTTAAAGCATAATTATACATGTTGGCGAATGTGGAGTATGAAATTGTAGTGAAATTAATTTGGTAAAAACAAGGTGAATATGTATGTGTGGATTAATAGGTGAAAGAAAAGGAAGAATATGAGATGGATAATAGTTTAGTACTAAGTCTTGTGTATAAAAAGTTAAATGTGATGATATTCGGGCTTGAGCCTAGCGAGCTTAGTCTTGGTGATATATTCGGACTTGTGCCTAGCGAGCTTAGTCTTAGGTGATATATTCGAGCTTCGTGCCTAGCGCTTAGTCTTGGTGACATATTCGGGCTTGAGCCTAGCGAGCTTAGTCTTGGGTGATATATTCGGACTTGAGCCTAGCGAGCTTAGTCTGCAGTGATATATTCGGGCTTGAGCCTAGCGAGCTTAGTGCCGATGACATATTCGGGCTTATTGCCTAGCGAGCTTAGTCTGCAGTGACATATTCGGGCTTATTGCCTAGCGGGCTTAGTCTTGGTGATATATTGAGACTTGAGCCTAGCGAGCCATGTCTTGGTGAAATAGTTCGGGCTTATTGCCTAGCGAGCTTAAATCTGGGTGTTTAACCGGACCTTGAGTCTAGCGGGCCTAGTGCCGGTGTTTGTGATTTGGGTAAATGCTTAGTAGGTTCTAAACCGATGAATTGAAATTTCAAGCTTGGGGTATGTAACAACAAAGTTATGAAACAAATTGAGAAAATCTAAGTTTTCGATAATGAATCATATTAATTCGACCTTGAGGTATGTATCTTCTTACTTATATCTTTGCATATGAAGTCGGTGAGTAAGTATATTATTGAGGAAGCAAATGTATTATACATTGAGTGTTTGATGTTATATGTATATTATACCATATGGAGATTAAATACTAAGTAAGTGTGAAAGTGGTTGAAATTGTTAGCATATGTATATTATATTTATATACATATATTATTGTGTATTGGATCATAAGTTTGGTTGTGCTATTGGGATTCGGCATAAGTGAAATTGTTAAGTATGAAAGTGGTTGAAATTGTTAGCATATGTATATTATACTTATATACATATATTATTGTGTATTGGATCATAAGTTTGGTTGTGTTATTGGGATTCGGCATAAATGAAATTGTTAAGTATGAAATCAAATGGACGTTGTATGTATTTATATGAATAGCTAGTCGTATGTGAATAGAATGCATATTACGTTAATAGTCTTTGATTATGCAAATATTTTTGCCACTAAAATGTTAGGGAGATGAGTGCGTTTTAAGTATATGGCTAGTGAAAGTTAAAGGAGATAACGACATACGGCAATAGTGAAGTTTATTAGTTAAATCATTGTATTTGATACTAGGTCCAAATTGTCAATTAAATTTGCATAATAATGCTCGAATGTTTAGTTGAATATTGAAATTGGCTTGAGACTTACTAAGCTAGCAAGCTTATCATGTGAAATGTTTCCTCTGTTTTATAGTTTAGGTGCAAGCTACAAGCTCTTGGGATCGTTAGGAAAGTCACTCACACTATCAATCTACATTTTGGGTACTCTTTCATTTTGATTTTTTAAGCGAAGGCATGTATAGGAAAGACTTGGTCTTTGTTTGATGAAATCTTAAGGTTCATGTATATAATAGCCATGCGAATATGGCTAAATTTTTAGTTAAATATCTGTTTGTGTCTTGATATGTATGTTGGTTTATGATGGCAATGTTTATGCATTCTTAATCAAAGTTTAATCGTTTTTGTTAAGGAAATGTTTGTATATGAAATGAATCCTTGAATTAGGGATGTAGGTAGGTTCGGTTAGAAGCTAGTCTTTCATAAAATGCAACAAAACAGCAGTGATGTGAGTTAGAAAAATCACCAAAAATAGGGTATATTGAATTAGAAGGTGAATGAGATATGAAATTAAACCTTATTGTGTCTATTTTTACATAAAAGAAACAGAGTAGGCAAAAGATTTATATATTATGAGATAATTAAGTTTTAGTGAGACCTGCTCTGAATGAATTCATGAGTCACTGTTCTGTTTTGGAAAAATTGTCAAAAATTGTACAAAAATCATTAAGAAGCATGGTTTATATGTGTAGAACCCTTAATGAGTCTATTTTTCATTGGTATAAACAAGAACATTATAGGAAATTTGTGCAATGAGATAACTGTATTTTTGTAGAGACAGGTCAGAATTGTCAAGCAGTGTAATAAGGGTATCTTTGATGAATAAACTGTACTAATTGGCCACATGAAAAATTCTGGAAAAATTATGGTGAAAATTTATATGAGTCTAGTTTCAAGGAAAATTTACGGATATAAATTTCGAGTTTTGAAACTCGAGTTATGGTCGATTTGGTCAGCATGACGCAGTTGGACAGCTTTAAAATCTCACACCCCGAGTTAATAGTCAAGTCTAGTAATGGTTAATTCAAAATAGTTTAGAAAGCATAAAATTTTGTGATTGCTATAAGGTGATTAACTGTAATATGGATTTGAAATTTACAGTGGTTGCTTGTGATTATTAAGTCATACGTTAGTATATACAATTTTAAAGCAAAGTGTTTAAATTTTGTTAAGTAATGCCTTGTAACCCTAATCCGTGACGATTCACGGGTTAGGGTGTTACATTTGATTGGTATCGAGCTTACGGTTTAGTCGATTCTAGGACTACCGTGGCGCTTGTGAGTCTAGCTATACATGCCTTAATTATATATATTTGATAGTGTGGTGACTTGACAATTGAACTGTGTTTTATATTGTAAATGGATCTTGATCTGATAGAGCCGTAGCGGATGATGTAGAGAGTGTAGCGCTTTGATCGCATACGTAAATCGTGTAGATAGACTCTCGATCTGTTTGAGTAGCCATGAGGGGAGGCTAAGTAAGCCTTCTACTAGATGATGA
Organism: Gossypium rotundifolium; assembly: GCA_025506655.1. Taxonomy (NCBI): domain Eukaryota; kingdom Viridiplantae; phylum Streptophyta; class Magnoliopsida; order Malvales; family Malvaceae; genus Gossypium; species Gossypium rotundifolium. The sequence goes on along the minus strand of CP106729.1, from coordinate 42,813,248 downwards.
ACGAATGATTTACTCCATATATCTGGACTAACTTGGTAGCAACAACCTTCACCCCGAATAGTCTAACTCCGATACCTATGGTACCTCAGATAGTAAATTCGATTAGATTGGATGGACATCCTGTAGATAAAATCAGAAAACAATGAGTCGAAGAGTTTAAAACTAATGGCGATGATGATGCAAAAGCAATGGGGTGTGGTTTGATAATACTATTCGAGTGTCCGATGAGTTATCATGTACTCGGAGGAAGGTTTAAGAAGTGTAATATCACTATTGAGGGACACCACCTTTGGTGGAATACACTAGTATTGGTGGACTCGAAGAGAAAGTGATTTGGGAATTCTTCGGTGAGTTCCATAAGAAAGATATCGATTAAAGATTCTTGAATTAAAGCGAGGTCGAATGAGTATTTACGAGTATGAGCTGGAGTTTGTGAGATTGAGTTAGTATGCATGAGAATGTATACCCTCAAAAGCTATAATGTGCAAAAGATTTGAAGATGGCTTAAAATATATATATATATATATATATATATATATTCGGTTGCTAGTTGAGATTTTAAAATAGAAGAGTTCGTTGTACTCGTGGACCGAGCTTACAATTTGAGGCATCAGAAGATGTAGATTTAATGACGAGCTTGCTTGGATGTGGATCGCTTGATCATTTTATTTGAGAATGTCTGAGTCTGTCAAGCGGTATTGAATTTGAGATCGATAGCGTGCTTGTGAGAGGTAGACCTTGAAAGAATGTAAGAAACATCGGTGGTAGTCGAGAGAACTATGAGAGGCGGTGTTATGGAATCTGAAGCGAGTGCTGTCAGTGTATGCTATCAAGCTTGAGAGAAGCTTCATCATTTGATATAATAAGCGGTATTTTACTCTTTTGGTATACGTAATTGCTTTGATAGACCTTGGTTCTACACATTCATACTTGTGCATGAACTTAGTATTCATTAAGACTTTGCTGTAGAATCTCTTGAGTTGCCATAAAATCTTGAACCCTAGATAAAAGTGTCATGGTTGATTATATATGCAAGAACTGTCCATTAATGTTTGAGATATCCGTTTCCGTGATCGATGCTCTTGCCATCTAATAAATTCTATATTATTACGGGTATGGATTGGTTATTTGTGTATGATGCTTGTGTTAATTACAAAGATAGGTGATAAATTTGAGATGTCCGAATTATGAGATTATAAAAATTGAGTCGGATGATTTGAATGGATTACTGTTTGTAATATCAATATCGAAAGCTAAAATTATGTGAAAAAGAGTTGTGAAGCATATTTTACTTATGTGATTGACTCGGGAATATCGAGAAGAAAATTTATTCAATGCCTATTGTTTGTGAGTTTTCTAATATGTTTCTGAAGAGTTCTGGGTTTGCCTTTGATTGTGAAGTTAAATCTATTATTGAGTTGTTGTGGAAGCTGTGGATGATCCCTTTATTTATTCACTTGATAAAAGAAGCATCTTGAACTTTGAGAATTTTCTTACAAACTTTGGGAAAAGAACAAATATATATATATATATATATATATGATATTGAGAGAATGTGAATTACGATTGTCGAAGTTAGTTTTACGGGACATATTGTGTCGACTTTTGGAATCAGATTAGATCGATGATAGTTACTCTGTTGATGAGGCGCTTTGGAAAGATGTCGGGTTTGGATGATCGGAAAAGTGTTAGAAAAGTTTCGATCGGTTGAAAGCCCTTTTGATTTAAGCTCGGTGTTAGTTTAGCTTTGAATCGGGTAAAGAATTTGTTGTATTTAGTGATGCTTCTTTGTGGATTGTGTTTTGATGCAAGAAGGCAAAGTCGTAGCCTACGATTCGAGACAATTGAAGTCGCATGAAAGAAATTATCTGACATGTGAGTTGGAACTAGCAGCTATTATGTTCGCGATGAAGATTTGGCGTTATTACTTGTTAGGGAGAAATGTCATGTTTATTCAGATCATAAAGTTTAAAATAATTGATGACTCAAAAAGATTTGAACCTGCATCAGAGAAGATGGCTTGAGATATAAAAAAAAAAATTATTATGAGCTATTGTTAGATTATCATTTGGGCAAAACAAATGTTGTGGCTAATGGTCTGAATAGAAAGTCATCGTTGCATTACAGGCTTTGAATACTCAGTTGGACTTGTCTTATGATAGTTACGTAATAGAGGAATTGAGAGCAAAACCGATGTTTTTACAACATATATATATAAAGCTCGAAAATTTGATAATAAATTGTTAGTGAATCGAGCTCAATGTGAAGTGAATTAAGTCCGAATTTCAAAAGTTTTGATGATTGTGCGAGATTCGGGATCATGATTGTATTATGAGAAATTGAGTTAATTCCATCGATTGAATAAAGCATATAATAGTCGTTTAAGCTGTTCATCGGGAAGTACTAAAATGTATCATAATTTGTAGCAACACTACGGGTGGTTTGGTATGAAATGAGACATTTTTTTATTTAGTTTTAAAATGTTTAGTCTGTCAACAAGCGAAAGCCGAACATCAAGTTTCATCTGGATTATTACAGACCAATTTTGATTTTTGAGTGGAAATGGGATAAAGTAACAATGGACTTTGTCTACGATTGGCCGACTCAGAAAGAAAGATGTGATATGGGTTAAAAAAAAAATCGTATACCTCTGTATTAGACTGAACTCAGTGAGAATAGGTTACACGGGGTTGGTTTGATAAAGGATACAGAACAGGAAGTGAAATTGATCCGAGATTGTTTGAAAGCAGTATTTGATCGTCAAAAGTCCTTTATAGACTTGGAACAAAAAGATATAGAATTTGAGATCGACGACAAAGTATTTCATGTTTCAATATTTCGTAAATATCGGCCTGATCCGTCACGTGGGATTGCCCCATCTGAAATAGAGATCCGAACTAATATGACATATGAAGAGAGCTGATCCATATCTTAGCCGTGAGATATAGGAGTTGAGAAATAAGAAATGGCAGCCTGAAGATTCAATGAGGCAACAATATCCGACTTTGTTTAACGCTAAGATTTTCGGGGACGAAAATCCCTAAGGGGAGAGTTGTAACAGTCCGAATTTGACCCTAATCGGAACGGTGGTTTCGGGACCATGAATCCGAGTCAGAAATATTTTTAAATATTATATTACATGCTTATTATAAGTGAATTAATGTCTGTGAAAGTTTCGTAGAAAAATTCAATCGTTTGTGTGTTCAATTTAACAAAAAGGACTAAATCGCGTAAAGCGTAAAAGTTGCATGCTATAGTGAAAAGTATCTATTTGATGATGGCTTTTTAAAGTGGGGCATTAAAAGGGCAATTAGCCCATTTTTAAGTTAGTGGGTGGCATTTGTCATAACTAACCTTAGGATATATGTTAAGAAATTATATGTTAAAGGTTAAATAGGTAATTAGTTAAATAAATTATTATATGTTAAAATAACATAAAACAAGCCATCATCTTTTTCACTTTTCATAGCCGAATGTTGAAGGAAGAAATAAGCTTTGGAGTTCTTTGATTTTCGGCACTTCTAGGCTAAAATTCAAGGTTAGTTTGATTTCGGTTTTTGTTAATTTTTACGTTTTTGAGATCGTTGCTTCGATCAGTAGCTGACCCATGTTAGAATTTTTAGATTTGAGCATGTTTAATATTCGGCTATGGTTAAATGTTGGTGTTTTATGATGTTGGATGGAAAAATATTAAAGCTATGTTAGAAATCTACAAGTTTTGAAATGAAAATTTTAGTAATTTTGAATGAATTGGGCTAAATTGCAAAAATAAAAATTTAGAGGGACTTATTTGCAAAATAAATGAAATAAATGGACTTGTATAGTCCCTAGGAGTATTCGGCCCTTAGGTGTTATTGTGAAATTTGATATATTTTGTGTTTTATGTAAATAGGACTAAATAGTAAAAATGTGAAATATTGGGGGTAAAATGGTAAATTGTCCATTGATGTGTTTTGGGATTAAATTGTAATGAAATGTACTTGAATGAGGTTATTTTGATATGTCTAGATCAAGAACAAAGAAAATCGGTTTGAATCGGGGAAAGACAAAGGTTTGAATAGCCGGTTTAAGTCGTCAGTTGTCAATCGAGGTAAGTCCTTAAGCAAGTATCGTAAAGAATTATTTACTGAACATAGTATATGATGATGTTTGAATATTTAAAGCATAATTATACATGTTGGCGAATGTAGAGTATGAAATTGTAGTGAAATTAATTTGGTAAAAACAAGGTGAATATGTATGTGTGGATTAATAGGTGAAAGAAAAATAAAGAATATGAGATGGATAATAGTTTAGTACTAAGTCATGGGAATGTTGATTAAATGTGATCTATTGGGCTTGCCTAGCTAGTTTAGTCTTATGTGATGATATTCGGACTTGAGCCTAGCGAGCTTAGTCTTGGGTGATATATTCGGGCTTGAGCCTAGCGAGCTTAGTCTTGGGTGATATATTCGGGCTTGAGCCTAGCGAGCTTAGTCTTGGTGATATATTCGGGCTTGTGCCTAGCGAGCTTAGTCTTGGTGACATATTCGGGCTTGAGCCTAGCGAGGCTTAGTCTGCAGTGACATATTCGGGCTTATTGCCTAGCGGGCTTAGTCTTGGTGACATATTCGGGCTTATTGCCTAGCGAGCTTAGTCTGCAGTGATATATTCGGGCTTGAGCCTAGCGGGCCATGTCTTGGTGAAATAGTTCGGGCTTATTGCCTAGCGAGCTTAAATCTGTGTTTAACCGGACCTTGAGTCTAGCAGGCCTAGTGCCAGTGTTTGTGATTTGGGTAAATGCTTAGTAGGTTCTAAACCGATGAATTGAAATTTCAAGCTTGGGGTATGTAACAACAAAGTTATGAAACAAATTGAGAAAATCTAAGTTTTCGATAATGAATCATATTAATTCGACCTTGAGGTATGTATCTTCTTACTTATATCTTGCATATGAAGTCGGTGAGTAAGTATATTATTGAGGAAGCAAATGTATTATACATTGAGTGTTTGATGTTATATGTATATTATACCATATGGAGATTAAATACTCGTAAGTGTGAAAGTGGTTGAAATTGTTAGCATATGTATATTATATTTATATACATATATTATTGTGTATTGGATCATAAGTTTGGTTGTGCTATTGGGATTGGCATAAGTGAAATTGTTAAGTATGAAAGTGGTTGAAATTGTTAGCATATGTATATTATACTTATATACATATATTATTGTGTATTGGATCATAAGTTTGGTTGTGTTATTGGGATTCGGCATAAATGAAATTGTTAAGTATGAAATCAAATGGACGTTGTATGTATTTATATGAATAGCTAGTCGTATGTGAATAGAATGCATATTACGTTAATAGTCTTTGATTATGCAAATATTTTTGCCACTAAAATGTTAGGGAGATGATACGTTTTAAGTATATGGCTAGTGAAAGTTAAAGGAGATAACGACATACGGCAATAGTGAAGTTTATTAGTTAAATCATTGTATTTGATACTAGGTCCAAATTGTCAATTAAATTTGCATAATAATGCTCGAATGTTTAGTTGAATATTGAAATTGGCTTGAGACTTACTAAGCTAGCAAGCTTATCATGTGAAATGTTTCCTCTGTTTTATAGTTTAGGTGCAAGCTACAAGCTCTTGGGATCGTTAGGAAAGTCACTCACACTATCAATCTACATTTTGGGTACTCTTTCATTTTGATTTTTTAAGCGAAGGCATGTATAGGAAAGACTTGGTCTTTGTTTGATGAAATCTTAAGGTTCATGTATATAATAGCCATGCGAATATGGCTAAATTTTTAGTTAAATCTGTTGTTGTGTCTTGATATGTATGTTGGTTTATGATGGCAATGTTTATGCATTCTTAATCAAAGTTTAATCGTTTTATTAAGGAAATGTTTGTATATGAAATGAATCCTTGAATTAGGGATGTAGGTAGGTTCGGTTAGAAGCTAGTCTTTCATAAAATGCAACAAAACAGCAGTGATGTGAGTTAGAAAAATCACCAAAAATAGGGTATATTGAATTAGAAGGTGAATGAGATATGAAATTAAACCTTATTGTGTCTATTTTTACATAAAAGAAACAGAGTAGGCAAAAGATTTATATATTATGAGATAATTAAGTTTTAGTGAGACCTGCTCTGAATGAATTCATGAGTCACTGTTCTGTTTTGGAAAAATTGTCAAAAATTGTACAAAAATCATTAAGAAGCATGGTTTATATTTGTAGAACCCTTAATGAGTCTATTTTCATTGGTATAAACAAGAACATTATAGGAAATTTGTGCAATGAGATAACTGTATTTTTGTAGAGACAGGTCAGAATTGTCAAGCAGTGTAATAAGGGTAACTTTGATGAATAAACTGTACTAATTGGCCACATGAAAAATTCTGGAAAAATTATGGTGAAAATTTATATGAGTCTAGTTTCAAGGAAAATTTACGGATATAAATTTCGAGTTTTGAAACTCGAGTTATGGTCGATTTGGTCAGCATGACGCAGTTGGACAGCTTTAAAATCTCACACCCCAAGTTAATAGTCAAGTCTAGTAATGGTTAATTCAAAATAGTTTAGAAAGCATAAAATTTTGTGACTGCTTGTAAGGTGATTAACTGTAATATGGATTTGAAATTTACAGTGGTTGCTTGTGATTATTAAGTCATACGTTAGTATATACAATTTTAAAGCAAAGTGTTTAAATTTTGTTAAGTAATGCCTTGTAACCCTAATCCGTGATTCACGGGTTAGGGTTTACACGGGTTAGGGAAGTGGGAAAGAATTGAACGCAGAGTTTTGGGTCGAGTTGGTGGCGTAAACGAAGAGAAGGTTGAGTTAATTAAGACACGGTTGAAGGAAGCCTCGATAGGCAAAAGTTGTCTGTGACCTTAGCGAAAAGAAATAGAGTTTGAAGTGGGAGACCAAGTATTCCTAAAAGTCTCGCCTTGGAAGAAGGTTATGAGGTTGATGCAAAGGAAGTTAAGCCCAAGGTTTGTAGGGCCTATCAAATCTTGAAGCGAGTTGGGCGATGGCATACCAATTAGAGTTGCCACGAATGCAGCGAGATGCATGGCGTATTTCATGTGTCCATGTTATGTCGCTATCGATCGGATCCATCTCATGTGGTACCGGTTGAAGAGGTGGAACTAAGGCCGGACTTATCCTATGAGGAAGAACCGATTCGGATTTTGGAGCGTGATGTGAAAGTACTACGAAGAAGACGGTTCCCTAGTCAAAGTGCTATAAGCGCAATCATGGAGCGGAAGAAGCTTCATGGGAGTCGAGAGAGACCATGAGGCAGCAATACCCTCAACTATTTTAGCTAGGAAATTTCGGGACGAAATTTTGTTTAAGGAAGAAGCGTAACATCTGAATAGGGCCTATGCATTTCCGATTCAGGTTGTATGAAATGACAAGTTTCAAGTACTATGAATAAATTTTTGATACTTTTGGAAACCTGGAAATGCATGAAAATGGAAATGAAAATGAAAATGGAAAGGAAAATGGAGATGGAAATGAAAAAGGGCATTTTTGGGAAACCTGAACATTTTGGAAACCTGAACATTTTGGAAACCTAAACAATTTGGAAACCTAAACATTTTGGAAACCTGAACATTTTGGAAACCTAAACATTTTGGAAACTTGAACATTTTGGAAACACGAAGATGTAAGGAAAATGGCAAGTTCTGAGCCTGTGAAAATTTTAGGAAACTTAGAAATAAGGCTAGAATGACAAATTTTAAAGCCCAAAATAGGAAATAAGGGCAAGAGGGCCTTAAAAGAAAAAGTTGGTGAATTTTGACATACAATCGAGCTTGGAAAAGTGGCACAAGTGTCACTTAGGGTTTATGGGAATGGCACGAGTTGAGTCACTTGGAAAGCAATTATTGAAGGTTTAATTTTGCTTCCCAAGGCTAGGGGTGGACGACACATATTTGTTAAAAAGGGAAGAGTTTTATTTTATTAAAACTTGTCAAATTAAAGTGATAAATAAAAGATTTTCTCTACTAAGATAAATGAGGAATTAAAGGATGGATTAAAGACTTTTAATTTAATTAGGTGATAATTAATGGAGATTAAATTATCACTTGGGAGAGTAGTGGCCAAGTTTTGGACTCTTGGTCTAGCAATTTCAGTTAAAAGAGGAAAATTGAGACTTTTCTCTCATTCACTCTACCTTGCCGAAAGTTTGCTCTCTCTTCCCCCTCTCTTTGCCGAAATTTCCCCTAAGCAAGACTCCATCTTTTCTTCTCTTCCCCTTTGTCATTGTTAAGTCAAAACCTTTCTCTTTTGATCTCTGTTAAATCTTCATAGCCGGATCTCTGTAACTCAAGTCAAGGAAACAATTGTTTAAAGGCATCAAGGTAAGGCTAAGCCATTCAATTCCCTCTCTTTTCTAGTTGCCGAAAGTAAAAGGCCTAATCCCCATTTTTCTTGATCATGGCCGAATATGCAAGGGATCTCATGTTTCCACAATCGTTGAACATAAAGATCAAGGATCTAGGGTAAGAACAATTGATTCTTGTTCCTTTAAATCGTTTAATCAAGGCTTAAGAAAATAACCTCTCTTATGTCTATGGTAGAATGTCAAAGGAGGAGTTTAGAATTTGATTCGAGGAAATTAAGGTAAGACATATTGGCCAAAGGCCGATTACAACTTATTAAAGTTAGATCGGATCTAACATATGAATTTTAGGGATTTGATAGATATTCAAGACAAAAGGAACTTTGGATTTGGAATCTATAAGGTAAACCTCTAAAATATTCGGCCAATGGTTGTGAGATTATCTAGATCAATTCCTTAATTATTGAAAAGCCGAAAACTAACCCATATTGAAATACAAGGTTGGCCGAATATCAGGTAAAGGAAAAACCAAACTTTCGGGATTTGTATAAACACCAAATCGGCAAAGGTGAGTTTTTTTTTTTACAAATCCTACTAGGATTTGGTTTTGTTTTAAGCCAAATAGGTTTATTAATGTGACTTATATGATGGTAGAATATAGGAGATAATGATCTAAAGATTAGATCGGGATCTTGAGATCTCAAGGAACTTTTATTTAGCGAATAAGGTGTGTACCCTTACTATCCTTCGATATTTTATGGCTAAATATTTTAATATATGATTATGAATAAGAGTGTGAATGTGGCTATGTACCACAAATGTGGCAAAAAGTACCCAAGTACGTTTCCTACTTCTGATAGGATTGTGAAATATGTTATTTAATAACATGCGAATATATGTATATGAACATGAAATTAAGTTATGCACAATATATATTTTTGGGGCATTCGGATTTATGTGAAAGGGAAGAATAGGTGTTGACTTGGTCTCACCAACGAAGGTGTTGACTTGGTCTCACCAATGAAATATGTTGACTACGGTCACATTGCGAAATTTTGGTAACTTCGGTTACAATAGTGTCTAATGACACAACGTATAAATTTTATTATAGTGTCTAATGACACAACGTATATGGGCGAATGCCTTCGATGGAGCGTAGCGGATGGAGGGTTGACTTAGTAGTCCCCACGGTGTAAATGGCGAATACGGTGGTATGTAGTGGATGGACCATTAGGATTGGGTTTGGGTTGCATCATAATTTCATTATTATATGGACACGATGATTTAACCATGAATGCCCGATTTATTGAATGATAATATTGTGTGCACATTGAGTGCATTGACTCACCCCATTGTGGGAATTATTTTTCCGGTGATGAGCGGTGACGGATGGGCGGTGGACCATGAGGTGGCCATGCTACATGCGAAAATTTCATTTAGTTTGGACTTAATTTTATTTTTAGTCACGTTTGTTCTATTTTGGGTTTTACTTGATGTAATAAGGCCTTGAGGCCCAGTGGATTATTCTTTATGTTTGCTTCTTGTTAAGTTTCATGCTAAGAACTATATTGGATGTATTTAATTAAATGGGCTTACAAGATTAAATAAATGGGTTTCAATCTAAGCCCACTCAAAATAATAGTTTTTCTAAAAATTTACAAATTTTCTCTAAGTATCGAAAATGATTTTGAAATCGGTTTACTTTAGGAACATACCAGATCCGGTTCGGGCTCGTGGTAGGGTGTGGGGTGTTTCACATCTTAAGAAAAGAATAGAGATAGAAAATTGAATTCTAGGAGGTGATATAGTGTTTTCGGTTGTGAAGATGGGAAAATGGATTGCAAAGAAATGGTGTGGTGCTATAGATGGTGAGGTTTAAGAGTATGAGTAGAGAGAAAGAGAGATTCGGTAGAGGCTCAAGGGGTTTCGGCTTAAGAGTCTAGGTGAAAAAGAGAAAATGAAGAAAAATAATCAAAGAGAATGCACTAAAGCTCTCTCCAATTTCGGCTAAATGTTCAAAGAAGAAAAGAAGTAAAAGTTGCTACACTTTCGGCACAAAAGGAGTAGGAGCTCAAAGGGAATCAAAGAACACAAAAAGAGCTCAAAAGAGGCCTACACAAATCAGCACTCCACTCACCCTTAATGACCGAACCTACTCTAAAGAAAAACAAAAGAAGCCTAATACCCCCAAATGATTTTCGGCACACCCCTACTAGCACAAAACCGAATGCCTATCCCACCTAACACCACTCAAAAATTTGGCTAACACCCTTCTCCACCTTCATCCCTTTGATTCTCTCCTATCTTCACTCACAACCTCCCATTTGAATTGATTTGAACAAGTCAAATCCCACCTTTCTCTCATGGCCTCCAATTCAAAGTATTTGACCAATTCCACACCCCCTCTTCAAGGTCCCTTGCTGAAACAAACTCTACTCATCCTGACGCCAAAATAAATTCCCAAAAATGTAATCTATACTACTCGAACCTGCTCCCATACTGCTCCTTGTGGCGTCACCTCAAGCATACTAAGTGGCACCTCTATGCCACTCTTCCCACTATTTACTTGTGTCATCAAAACATAATTAAAAACCCTTAAAACCTACCTCAACTAGCTTCCCCCCTAAGGTGCCCAAAATTGAAATTTTGGCCAAGGCTTCAGCTTAACCCCAAGCCTTCTTGAGGACCCTAAACACACTCAAACACTAGATAAGGCAACCCAAACACACCGGATTAACACACAAGCATAGCATACCCACACAACACACATTAAATGTAAAACCCCAAAATTCAAGATATTACAGCCTTAAGAATAAAATGTGGGAAAAATGACACAAAAGGAGTTGTGGCCTTGTGGCAAGTGGCGCCACCTAGGGAGCAAGGGAGTGACGCTGATCGTTGTTTTGTCGAGTTTTAAAATTTATAAAGAATATGATCAAACCTAGAAACTAACTCTGACAACAATTATAGGCAAGTTTCCCTATCGAATAGTAGTATAGCTTAGGCAAGACTAGATTGTCAAACCCAAAGGAACTAAAAGTACTAATACTTACTTTCTTTTTATTATTTAGCCTAAAATATGGAGTGATTGGCTGATTTAATCTAATTTAACGACTACTAAGCTAAAGACACAAAGACAAAAAGAACAAATTGGGAAATAACTTGATAAAAAACTCAGTTGATCACGACGATACCCTCAAGAAAAATCCACCTGGACTTCACTTGTTATTTAACACTGAATCATATGATTTATTCACTTAGTTTGATCCGTAGGACTCCCTAACGTATCGAGGCGAATAACGTCTAACCCTAGGTTAATTAGTGAAACTCTCGTTCTCTTATAATAACCCCTAGAATAGCAGTAAATAATTTATGGACTCTCATATTAGGTTTCACCCTAATCTGGTAAAATCTTGTCACCTTATCTCTAGGCGTGCGATCAACTCCGCTTAATTATGCTAGATCTACTCTTAAGCAGGGTCTATTCCTCTTCCATCTAAGCACATCAGATTTGGATTAAGTATCCATAATTAAGAACAAACTAAGTATTTATCATATAATTCAGAAATCAATAACAATATTCATCTAGGTTTCATCCCCTTCAGGTATCTAAAGGGTTTAGTTCATAATGAATAAAGAAAACATCTCAAGAGAAAAGATAAAAAAAACATAGGAAATCCCTAAAACCCCCTGAAGGAATGGAATGAGAGATCCTCTGTCTTGAGTAGAATTCTGACTCTTCGAGATGGATCAACTGGCTATCTTCGAGTAATTCCCTAAACGAGTAAAGCTCTAGCAGACAATTGGTTATCTTCAAGTAAAGCTCTGGCTCCTTGAGATGGATCAATTGGCTATCTTCAAGTAATTCCCTAAATTGAACTGCTCTAGCTTTGGCTCTTTGGCCTCGCTGAACGCGCCTTATCAGGTTACACTTAGGGTGTTTATATAGACTTTCGGAATGCTTTACTTAGCCTCTAAGTGTCCCGATTCAAGTACACTTCCTATCGGTGTTTGAATAGGCTTTGGAATGTGTTTCTTTGCCTCAAAGTATCCAAATCTGAGTGAAATTGCTCTCTCCCACAGCAGGGGCACGGCCATGGTACACGCACTTGTAAATTGTTTTCAGGCCGTGTCTCGATTCTATTAATTGGGGCACGGTCGTGTAAATCGTGGCATAGCTGTATCTTAGTTAACTGTCGAGGCACGGCTGTGTGGCTTGAAGTCCAAGCCATGTCAATTTCTTCTTTGGCCCAAATTGGCCCATTTTAAGCCCATTTATTGTTCTTTTCGTCCTCGGGTGCTTTCCTAAGTAAAAACATGAAAAGAAATGATTAAGAGCACCCTTTTACATAAACCAAGGGCTAATCATCCAAAAGTATACTAAATGTGGGCTTAAAATATGTTACTTTCACGATTTATCAGACGCCACAAGGAAGCAAGGGGATCCAAGGTTCAAGTCTTGGTACTTGCATTTCTTTTGGATTACCTTTTTGAATGGAATCAGACTTTGGTTATGGACTTATCTTTAGTTGTGTATGTTTTAAGACACAAGGAGCCTACTGGCAACGTGGCTGTGGCATTATTTGCAGAGCAGGGAGGGAAGGAGTTCAAATCCCACATACAGCATATGGTGGTTTTATTTTGTGCTTAAGGAGGAGAAGAGGTGGAGTTAGAGTGGGACTCTACTTGGTGAAGGTTTGAAGTGGTCAAAGGTTTTGAATGAGAGGTGGGGAGTGATGGGTCGAGTAAAATGTGGAGAAAATCATGGAATAGAGTGGAGATGGTTGGCCGAATGTAGGAGCTTATGGGGGGTAAATTTTGGCTAAGGGGTAGGTAAGCATTTTGGTCTTTTGGAGGTAGAGTGTCGAATTTCCTTTGGCATTTTAAGCATTTTTGGGTCACTTTCTCTTGGCAATTCTCTGTTTATCGAAATCATTTTATCCTTTCTTCTTTTTCTCTATTGGAATCTGACCACTCGTGCACTTTGGTTCAACCTCTCATCTTTTCCACTTGTTCATTTCTACTCATTAGCCGAAATCCATATCCCCTTTTCTTCTAGTTTCATTTTCCTTACTCCGTTCTTCTCATTTCGGGTCCTCCATTTCAGTTCATCTCTTAGCCAAAACTTTGTTCTTGTGTTTGTCGAAGCTTCTTTGCCTACTTGGTTTTTTGGTGGTTGCAAGGTAGTGTCTTCCTCTTCATTTATTTCCTTCATGTTTCTCTTTTACTCTCTCTTCTAAAACCGATCAATCACCCTCTTCTTTTGACTAAGGCCAAACCTCTCACTCTGGTTCTCTATGGCTAGGATCAAACCAATTCTTTCTCCTACATCTATAATCCCTCTTATTCTTTTAGGGTGGCCGAACCTGTTGGGGTGTTAGCACACTCTCTTGTCATTCTTCTAACTTTGGGGATTTTGTAAATCGGTTGGTAAGTAAGTCATGGCCGAATGTAAGTGATGGGGGTTTTCTTAAGGGCTTGTTTTTACTCAAGCCTAAAGGCTATTATGATTACAGTTTTGGATGCGAATGTTATGGCTACAGTTTTCTCTCGGTTTCAATGTTGCAAGGGACTCAGTGGGTTTAAACCACGAAATCATTTTTACAATCTTCCCTTGCAATAAAAGTCTCGGATTGTTTGTAAGTGATGTAGATTGCTAGTCAATCTCAATATTTGGATGAAAATTTTATTTAGGTATTGGACTAACTGTTAGCCGATTATTACCTCAGGTGTTTTGAGAGCTGCTGAGTATTGCAACTTTGTAATCAGGTGTGTAATCTCACACCATTTTGATGTTAAATGCATGTGATGTTTTGAGAATCGACCATAAGCCGAAAAGCCGAAAAGTTGGTAACTGTGACCACTCGAGTATGTGAATGCTCTTAGTGATAAATCGAGACATGAATGACGATGATGGATCATTGAGAGTGTTGCGAGCACTCTCACGAAACTAAGGCTAAAACGGGCCTGATCGATCTAAAATGGGCTAAATGGGCTTACGGGCCCAAAAGGTCAAAATCGATGAAAAAATACTAAATAATAGATGCGAGTGAGAAATCTGCAAAACTAAAAGCGAAACCACGTGTAATGGGCACACGAGTGTGCAGGCCCTTTGGGCCTGAAATGGATTCTAGGCCCAATAGTACTGTAGAGACCCAGAAAGGGTCCTAAGTTACTCAAGGCGACAATAGGCCTTTGGAAAGGTTGTTAAATGAAGAAATCACCGAAATACCCTTAGAGGGTAAATGACCAAAATACCCCTGGGTTACAAAATTACGAAAATACCCTTGGAGTGTAAATTATCGAAATACCCCTTTGTTACAAAATTACCAAAATACCCTCGATAGGTAAAATTACCGAAATACCCCCGAGGGGGTGAAAATGATTGTTATTCCCTTAACTGTGATTGAATATCGTGTGTATGTTTTAATTACAGTCTTCTAAGTTGATACATGAAATTTTATTATATTGCATGGAGCGGGTTAATAACTGAAGAGAAGTGTAGCCCGGTGGCTCTGCCACCTACTGTTTTAGCGGCTATGCAACATATATATATATACTATGATTCTGGTGGCTCAGCCACAAATGTCGTGATTGGTGTGATTATTGGTGTGATTGGTGGGGTGGGTTGACTTGATCCCCACAGGTGACGATTGGTTGGTACGGGGGTGTGATTGGTTGGTTTAGGTCGGGGTACATTACATTACATTACATTATCTGCATTATCATGTTTATAGGGCTAAGGCCCAGATTGTTACCAATAGGGCTTCACCCAGTTTGCTTCTATATGGGCTTTGACCCACTATTTCTCAAGGCTCAGCCCCGCTAGTGACCGTTTAGGGATTACACACCGAGTTCTTGTAACTCATCCCTTTCCTTAATCTTGCGTAATCCCAGTTAGAGGATTTGGGCTCATGGAGGACCTTGGTGGCCATACATTGAGTACTTTTCACAAAAATTAGTAAATCTGGTTTTACTTAATTTATGATTATTTAATTTGGGTTTAATATGTTGTAATAAGGCCATTAGACTTAATTTTTGTTTAAACTTCCTTTTCGGCTATTATTAAATTGATAAACGTTTAAAGACTGGGTTTTCTTAAAATGTGAATAACCATTTTCAAAATCCCACATTTTCATAACTATTCAAGTTCGACTTTTCACAACAAAAATAGCTTTTCAAAATAGTAACGACATTAAAAAATTGGATGTTAAGGTAATTGGGTTTTTCTAACAAACAAGGAAAATCGGAGTTCAAAAAGAGATGCAACATTTTTAACGAACGTAAAATTTTTAAATAACCTTTCCATGTGACACGCTGGATCCGACCATAACGTCTAGGCCGGGTTTGGGGTGTTACATTAGCATTCTGTTTATGATGTCAGTAAACACTTAAGGGCACACGGCCTAGTCACACGCCTGTGTGTTGGCCCATGTGACGAATTGATTCTCGTAAATTTGATGTAGGGGACACACAACCTATCAACACACCCATGGGGCTGACTGTGTGTCACACACGGCCTAGACACACACCCGTGTGTCTACTCATATGGACAACTATAAGGCTATCTACCAAGCCAATTGCCACCCTTAAAAGTAAACACACTTATACCACCTCAAGCAACACATAACATAACAATGATACACTATGAATGATCACTAATTCATCAAGTAAACACTTCACATTTTACTCAATCAATTGCATGAACTTTCACTTCATAAAACTCACCATCATGGAATGTATGTAACTTAACAAGTATTGGCCAATTCCTAACGACCATTTACAAAATAAATGAGTAACCATAATAACCAATACTTTGGCTAACAAATATGGCATAACAAAATGACTAAGTTCCTATACATGCCATACCCAAAATAAATCGACTTTACTATACCAAAAGAATAGTTGATAGTGATATCCGAGCTCTGACGTCCAACGATCCTCGAGCTAGCTTGGCGATACTACAAGGAAAAGGGAAAAGAGAGGGGTAAGAATTAAGATTAGTAAGTTTGCATGAAATAAGTAGCATCATAAAGACTTATAATGACATCCATTCATCTCATTGAATAATAGCAACACAATTCTCAAATACATCAACATAAATTACTCATGCACAATCTTACCAATTCACACACACATTTCTTATTCATATCTCTTATATTACTCATGGGTAGCTATAGCACTTCATCATACAACTTTAGAACTTTTAATCTCTTAAACATAAACTTAGCTTTTAGTCATCTGTACGTAAACTTAGCTCTTTGCCCGTTGAACTACTCAGAATATCGAAGGATACTCAATCTCATCATACATGTATTATGATGCCAATGCCATATCCCATATATGATCTTACATGGGATCTCCTCTTGATGCCGATGCCATATCCTAGATATGGTCTTACACGGGATCTCTTATCTCTATGTTGATGACATATCCCAATATGGTCTTATACGAGAACGTATATAGATGTGGATGCCATGTCACTGACATGGTCTTACACGAGATCTTTCTTTGGCACCGAGGCTATGTCCTAGACATGGTCTTATACGAGATCTTCCTTATTAGGTACCGATGCCATATCCTAGACATGGTCTTCTACGGGACCTCTTTTATTCAGTGTCGATGCCATGTCCCAAAAATGGTCTTATATGAGACCTCTTTTACCCAGACATGGTCTTATACGGGACCTCCTTTATTAGGTGCTGATGCCATGTCCCAGACATGGTCTTATACAGGACCTCTTTTATTCGGTGTCGATGCCATGTCCCAGACATGGTCTTATACGGGACCTCCTTATCTCATGTCGTGACATTAGTATCCTTGCTATTCTGAATATTTAACTGGGACTTCAACTTAACATATTTTCATCATACCCTCTTCGAGTCATCATTAGTCAATTTCATAAAAATAATATTCAATTCTCATAATATCAAGCAAATTTAATATATAAAAACATTATGTAGCTTTAATTTCACACAAACTTACCTCGGTACTCAAAATGTGTGTAGATATTCGATTTAGTCCGCAACCTTGTTCTTGCCATGGTTTTGGTCTGGGCTTTGTGTTTCTTGATCTATAATAACAATTTCACTTGTTCAATACTCACATTGACTAAATTGACCATGAATCATATTTTGGCAAAATTATGATTTTGCCACTAAATTTTTACATAATTACACTTTTGCCTCTAGGCTCGTGAAATTATTTTCATTCCATTTCTTTGCATTTTAAGCCTAGCCAAGTTATTTTCTCAACTAAACTAGCCCCTAATTTCCACTATTTCACTCATGTATGTCCATTTTCATGACTTTTACAATGTCGTCCTTTTTATGAATTTCTCATGAAAATCACATAGAAAAAGATGTTTATCATACATCAATCTTTCATATTCTTCCATAAATCATCAAAATACATGCATGTCACACATGGGTAATTTTTTGAACATCAAAACTACCTCAAAATATAGCTAGAATTAGCTAAATCGAGCTACAAGGATTTCAAAAATATGAAGAACATTAAAAAAAATGCCCTTAAGGCCCCTTCTTGAGATTTTTCCTTCCCATGTCTATTTTTGTCCATCTTGACATATATTGGTCTAATTGATAAATAAGGACTTCTAATAATTTTTATAATGCTATTTCATACTTAAGTGTTCTAGAATCTCATATTTTCCAATCTTTGCAATTTAGTCCTAATAGACAAATTGTTCATTAACTTATAAAATTTATTCATGAAATTTTCACACAATCACTCAAGCATGCTATAGACCTCTTAAAAATCATAAAACACATATTTTTGCCCGAATTTGTGGCCTCAGAACCACTGGTCTGACTAGGCCCTAAATCAGGCTGCTACAATTCTCCCCTCTTAGGGATTTTTGTCCCCTAAAATCTTACCAGTGAAAAGGTTTGGGTACTGGTTGCTCATAGCCTCCTCAGGCTCTCATGTAGCCTCTTCTACCCCATGTCTTTGCCACAATACTTTCATAAGAGATATACTTTTATTTCTTAATTGTTTGGCTTCTCGTGCTAAGATCTTAACCGATTCTTCCCCATAAGTCATACCAGGTTGAATTTCAACCTCTATCAGTGTAATCGCATGTGAAGGATTTGATCGATAATGACGTAACATAGACGCGTGGAACACATCATGAATCTTTCCCAACTTAGATGGAAAAGTCAATTGATAGGCTACCAGCCCTATCCTCTTGGTGATCTCATACGTCCCGATAAAAAACGCGGGCTCAATTTGTCTTTCCAGCCAAATTTGAGAATTTTTTTCCACGGTGACACTTTCAAGAATACCTTATCACCAACTTGAAACTCGATCTATTTTCATTTCAAGTCCGAGTAGGACTTTTGTCTATCTAAGTAGCTTTTAAACAATCACGAATTATTTTTACCTTCTTTTCGGTTTCTCTAATCAGATCGACCTCGTGAATCTAATTTTCTTTGAGTTCATTTCAATACAAAGGCGTCCGACACTTTTGCCCATACAATGCCTCATAAGGCGCAATTCTCAAACTCGATTGAAAATTGTTATTATAGGCAAACTCTACCAATGGTAAGCACTTTTCCCAACTGCCTTAAAACTCAAGAACACAACACCAGAGCATATCCTCAAGTATTTGTATTAATCTCTCTGATTGTTGGTCGGTTTGTGTGTAAAAGGCTGTACTGAAACTCAACTTTGTGCCCAAAGCTTCTTGCAATTTTTTTCCAAAATCGGGATGTGAATCTCGGATCTCTATCCGATATAATCGACAAAGGCACTCCATGTAGTCTCATAATCTCTGAAACATATAAGTCTTTGAACTTATCAAGTGAATAATCAACGCGTACAGGTATGAAATGGGCCGACTTGGTAAGTCTATCTACCACAACCCATACGACATCTTTCTTGCTCGGTGTCAACGGCAAACCCGACACAAAATCCATAGTAATATGGTCCCATTTCCACTGGGAACCATAATGGGTTGAAATAAACCTGAAGGTACTTGGTGTTCAGCCTTCACTTGTTGGCAAATCAAGCATTTTAATACAAACTCAGGAATATCTTTCTTCATACTTGGCCACCAATACCATTTCTCCAAATCATTATACATTTTTATGCTGCATGGATGTACAAATAAACATCCGCTATGTGCCTCGTGTAAAACTTTCCGAATGAGCTCCTCATCTCTTGGTACACAAACTCTGTCTTGAAACATCAAACATCCATCAGAGTTAATTCTAGAATCTGATTCAACACCCGACTCAAACCGAACTCTTTTGGCTTTCAAATCGCTATCTCTTTTTTGAGCCTCACAAATCTCTTGGAGAAACATCAGTCTAGCTCTCAATTCAGCTAGGATATAACCATCATCTGACAATGTCATCCGTGTATTCATGGCTCTCAATGCAAACAAGGATTTTCAACTCAAAGCGTCGGTGACTACATTCGCCTTTCCTGGTGGTAGTCAATCACTAGATCATAACCTTTTATCAGCTCTAACCATCTTCATTGCCTTAAGTTCAATTCCTTTTGAGTCATTAAGTACTTTAGGCTTTTATGATCAGTGAATATCTAACATTTTTAACCATGTAGCACCTCAAACCCGGTCAACACACCATGACCGAATCTGGCATGCCACGGAGTGATAACCTTTTAAAAGCGAAATTTTGTCAGATAATTTTCATAGGAAACCCGTTTTGTAGTACGAAAAGTTTAGAAATCCTTGCTTGAAATCTATGTATTGTTGCAAGTTTTTAGAAAACATTTGAGTTATCTTTGTTATCATAATTTAAGTGGTGTTACCCGATGGCAATGCTTTTAAGAAAAACGAAGGAGTTATAGTTTTGAAAACATTGTTTTTTATCGGTTAACTTAACAAAACCATATATTCAACATAGTCAAAATAATAGCAAACAATAAAGAAAAACCCAAAATAAAACTTAGCGGCCTTGTTACAAAACCCAAAACCAAAATTTAAAGAAAATTAATAAAATTGAAATAGTAACTAAAAGAATTCAAAATCCAACGAACATGCATGGCCGCCTCGAGTCATCCCGGCTCCATCTCCGCAATCTATTCATCTGTAAAATATAAGGAAAGGGGTGAGTCGCCAAGACTTAGTGTATAAATCCCTAACCCGATAGTGCATTCACTTACACAAGCTATCAGTAAAAACATGCAAATCATGCAAATCATGCAACCCACAACCTAACCATCCAATCTCCTTTAACTACCACTGGTGGTCAAAACCACTGGTGACCGTAGTCACAGATATATCGGTGTGGTCAAAACCACTGATGGCCGAAGTCACAAATCAAATGATGGGGCCAACCCATCGTGTGGTCAAAACCATTGATGACAATCCCATAATCAACATGTGGGGCCAAACCACTATTGTACCAAACCATTGGGACGAGTCACAATATTCATATGTGGTCAAAACCACTGGTGGTCAAAACCACTGGGTCTTAGTAACAAAATATAATATCAAGACGGGGCCAACCCGTCGTGTGGTCAAAACCACTGGTGACAGTCCAAAATAAATCATCCCCCTCCTCTCATCAAACCCATCATCATGTTCATAACATACATGCCATAGTATCGAATGATCATGCAAATAACATTTAACATAGCATCAACAGATCATGACGATGTATACTAAAAGTCACATAACAGGGGACTTACCCGGTTTCTAAGTTCATGTCCACAAAGCATACTCACTGATTCAATAGTTATAATGGTAACACAATAAGCATATTATACTAAATAGGAGTGTGTAAGCGTTACACACCTGGTTGCTAACGTAATCACTAAATCTCAAGATCCGGCTCATCGCACTAGATCCCTTTGCCCCACATTCGCCAACACTTAGGTTATCACCAAAGCCATTCGGCTATACCAATAAATCTCAAGGACAAATCGCACAAGGATAACATCTTATTTAGTGCCGATTTGGTTTCAACCAAATCCCAAAACTAACAATGAACCCCTTGTATCGACCACACACTTAATCCAAAACAAATCTTCCAACTCCACTCGTATTCTGCTACTTCCCTTCCCCACAATCGCTAACACATCATTAGAGAACTATAGGCCATTCGGCCATACCATGAATCCGAAACCAAAAGAGTTTGACACCTTCTTACCTCAGTCGATAGATTTGGCTTCTATACACCAAAGGTCGGCACCCTAAATCGGTGTTAGGGGTTTTAGCTACCACATAGAACAAGAAAAATGTTTAGTGTATAGATCCTTAATAAAAGGGAGGATGGAGAGGAAATCACTTACCAAGGAATTCAGCTTGCCTCAAAAGAAAAAGATAGATTCAGTTAAGGAGGAGAAAACGCAAGAGATCTCTCTGGCTTTTGCCAAGATTCGGCTAACCCAAATGGAAGAGACCGGTTTTGGCACTCCACCAAAAAAAGAGATCTCACCCTTCAAACATTGAAGAAACAAAAGAGAATATGGCCAGTGAGATTTCAACTTACCTGAACCAATTGAGAAAAAAAGCGAAAAATATACTTACTAGGAAGGTTCGGCTATGAATCCAAAAGAAACAAAAGGAGAAATCGTAAGAGAGAGAGTGATGGTTTCGATTAGAAGAAGAAGAGAAAAGATTTGATTCGACTATTGAGGGTTTTCAAGAAAAAGATGAAACAAAAATAAAAGACAAATAGGTATGGTGTTTTCAGCTTAAGGAAAATAGGAGAGAATAGGTGAACAAAGATGGTTTTCGGCAAGAGAGAATAAAAGAGATTTTGGCACAATGAAAGGGGTTTTGAGAGAATGAAAAGAAAAGTGCCGAATGGGGGGTGAGGTTGTTGGTTTCGCTAAGAGGAAAAAAGTAGAGAAAAGCACCTAAGGTTCGGGTTTTAGCATAAAACGCAAGAAGGGGAAACCATCTAGGCTAGCTGAAAATACACTCCCCCTTGGCTAAGAAGATTCGGCCTACCCTAGCTTCCCAAACCGATTACACCTCCTCCCCCAAAGTCCAAAATTTAACCAACTCCTCAAGACTCTCACCCTAGCCGTCCCCTTATCTTGCCTTGAATTCTTCCCATCCACTCATTCAAACAGATTTGAATGAGTCCTACACCTATCACTTGAATTTAGTCTAATCCCTATCCTCAAAAAGAGTCCTCCCTGAGCACACCTCTGCTTGCCTGTGGCGTCAAAATAAATAAGCAAAAGGATTTCTACAACTCAACCAAGGTCCCCTTGCTCCGTGGCGTCACCTCCTTGTGACTTAAGTGGCGCCTCCTCACCACTTTACCAAGACACTTCTTGTGTCTAAAACTCCCAATAATATTCCTTTAACCCCTAATTTTTCTAGCTCCTTCTTCTTAAGTGCTAAAACAAAATTTTTAGCCATGACCCTGAACTAACCCAAGGTCATGCCTAGACCCCAAAATATATCAAACCACACAACATACTTACCAACACATGCAACCATATGCAAAATATAGAGACCTCGTTTTAAGGATGTTACAGTTCTACCCCTTAAAAATAATTTCACCTCAAATTACCTCGATCGTAAGAGTTGAGGTATTTCGCTCATCACATCCTCTGGTTCCCACCTGGCCTCCTCCGTACCATAGTTCCACCATAACACTTTCACCAAGGGTACTGACTTCCTACGTAGAACATTGACATCCCGATCTAAGATCTGTTCCGACTCCTCCTCGAAAGACAAGTCCGAGCTTACCTTAATCTTTGCAACTGGCACAACGTGTGATGGATCTGATCGATAGCGCCTAAGCATCGAAACATGGAAGACGTCGTGAATCTGACTTAACTCTGCTGGCAGCTCGAGCTGATAAGCTACCGGTCCTACTCGCTTCAACATCGTGTACGGCCCGATAAACCTAGGGCTTAGCTTCCCTCTCCGTCCAAATCTCAACACTTTCTTCCATGGCGATACTTTCAGAAAAACCTTATCACCTACTGCATACTCTATATCTCTGCGTTTAAGATCGTCGTAAGACTTCTGCTTGTCCGATGCTTCCTTGAGACGAGCCCGAATCACCTTAACCTTATCCTCAGTTTTTGCCACCAACTCCGAACTCGAAACATGCCGTTCACCCAATTCTGTCCAACACGTAGGAGTACGACACTTCCGTCCATACAGTGCCTCATATGGTGCCATCTGGATACTCGCTTGATAACTATTGTTATAAGCGAATTCCACTATGGCCCCAACTACCACTGAAATCCGTAACACGCCCTTAGCATATCCTCCGAATCAATTACCCTTCGATCGGCCCATCGATCATGGTGAAAAGTCATCTTTGAAATCCAACCTCCTACCCATGGCCTGATGTAAAGCTCTCCAGAACCTCGACGTAAACCTAGGATCCCTATCCGAGATGATTGACACTGGCACTCCATGCAACCTTACAATCTCGACTACATACAACTTGGCTAACTTTTGGAGCGAATAATCAACCCTCACTGGTATGAAGTGAGCTGATTTGGTCAGGCAGTCCACAATTACCCAGACTAAGTCTTTCTTGCTGGGCGTAAGGGGTAGCCTGCTGACAAAGTCCATGGTAATCCTTTCCCACTTCCACTAAGGAATCTTCACCTACCAAGTAAACTCGACAAAGAATGATGTTCGAGCTTTGAGCTGCGACACGCCAAACACTTGCCCACAAACTCATTCACTTTTCACTTCAGCCCTGGCCACCAGAACTACTTTCGCAAATCCTGGTACATCTTGCTACCTCCAGGATGCATAGCGTATGGGCTTCTATATGCATCCTGAAGAATTCTTTTCCTCAACTCCACGTTCTTCGGCATACAAGCTCTCCCTTGAAAACACAACACTCCATCGTGAGTCAAGCTATAACCTTCTAGCCCATTACTTTGTACTTGCAACCTCTGAGCACTCAAACCCTTATCCACTAACTATTTCTCCTTAATCTGCTCTACCCAAGTCGGCTTTACTTGTAATTCTGCCAACAAACTCCCATCGTCATATAGACTAAGGTGAGCAAACATCGCTCGCAAGTCTGCTACCACCTTACGGCTCAACGCATCAGCTACTACGTTAGCCTTACCCGGATGGTACTCAATCGAATAGTCATAGTCCTTCAACAACTCGATCCACCTTCACTGTCTCAAATTTAAATCCTTCTGCGTCAAAAGATACTTCAAACTCTTGTGGTCCGTGTAGACTATCGACTTTTCTCCATACAAATAATGCCTCTAAATCTTCAAAGCAAAAACCACCGCAGACAATTCCAAGTCATGCATCGGGTAGTTACCCTCATGCGGCCTCACCAAGCGACGATACGCCACTACTTTCCTTCCTCAGATCAACACACATCCCAAGCCAAGATGTGATGCATCGCAATAGACCGTGAATACCTTTCACGCCTTTAGTTATACCGTAACCGGAGCTTCCGTTAAAATCTTCCTCAACTTGTCGAAACTTTTCTACTGCTTCTCCATCCACACAAATGGGACTCCTTTCCTCAACAGTTTAGTCAACGGTGCCGCGATCAGAGAAAATCCTTCCACAAATCTCCGATAATACCCTTCCAAACCTAGAAAACTCTAAATTTTTGCAACTCGCGGTTTCCAATCCAACACCGCCTCAATCTTACGAGTGTCCACTCTAATCCTTCAAATGGACACTACGTGACCCAAGAAAGTTACTTCCTAAGCTTTAATTTGCACTTCATCGAATTTGGCAAATAATCGCTTCTCCTCGTAATTTGCAATACCACCCGCAAATGTGTATCATGATCCTCCTCAGTCCTTGAGTACACCAATATGTCATCTATGAATACTATGACAAATTGGTCCAAGTACTGCTGGAACACCGATTCATCAAGTCCATGAATGCTATCGATGCATTGGTTAATCTGAATGGTATTACCAGAAACTCGTAATGCCCATACCAAGTACGGAATGCTATCTTATGGACATCAGCCTCCTTCACTTTGAGTTGATGGTACCCCGACCTAAGATCTATCTTTAAGAAAATCGATGCACCCTTAAGTTGATCAAACAAGTCATCAATCCTGGGCAACGGATACTTGTTTTTCATCGTCAACTTGTTTAGTTGATGGTAATCTATACACATCCGCATCGTACCATCCTTCTTCTTGACGAAGAGCACTGGCGTTCCCCATAGAGATATACTCAGTCGGATGAAACCTCGATCCAACAACTCTTGAATTTAGGCCTTCAACTCCACCAATTCCTTTGGCGCCATCCTATACGGGGCTATAAACACTAGCATAGTTTCGGGTAACAGGTCTATCCCGAATTCCACTTCCCGATCCGGAGGCAGACCCAAAAGTCTTTCAGGGAATACGTCAGTGAATTCCTTCACTATTCAGACATTCTCCACTGCTGACTCCTTGGCCTCTAGGGCACACACCCAAACCAGAAACGCCTCACAGCCCTTCCTGACCATTTTCTCCGCCTTCAGTGCAGAGACCACATTCGATAAGTACTCTCTCTATTACCTATCATCACCACCTCCTCACCTTCCATTGTCTCAACACCATGCGCTTAGTCACAAGAATCCAAACCGGCCTAGTACTTCACCACCAATCCATCCCGAGAATCGATCAAACTCTCCAAACGGCGCCCATCAAATCACCAAGAACACGACCCTTAAAGTTCTAGGGTACATCCTTATATAGTTTACTTACTTCTATAGAGTGACCTAAAGGGCTTATCACACCATCTTCCTAGAAGTAATCTCAGAATCTAAGTTCATAGTTTCCACTATGCTACTGGCTACATATGAGTGTGTCGAACCCACATCTATTAAAGCATTGTAAGGTAGTCCAAAGATTAAGAACGTACCGGTTATGACGTCCGGTGTGTCACCCTCCTCTCGACGCCTCATCACAGAGACTAATCCAGGCTATCTCGCCTTTGCACCACCTGCACCTCTGCCCGGTGCTCCAAGGCCTCTACCAGAGCCATTACCTCCCTAGCAAAGACCACGGCCCTCCGTGGTCAGCCGACCATCCCTCGTGTTTTGAGTACGATTCGATCCCCAGATCGCAATCTAGTTGACCGTCAGGACAATCCTCGCTCGGTGCTCCATCGACCCACACTCAAAATATCCTCTGCTTCTAGTCCAAAGATTCTCCCGTGAGACTTCCCACACCGAGCACATCATGGCGCCATCGAGTATTATCAAGAGTAGGCCTAGTAGCTTGATTCACCCACTATATCTACCCCATTTCACCGATTCCCGCTAGACCCGATGATCCAAAGATTCCTTTTATTCCATCCCCTATCCCGATTTTGTCTAACTGACCGTTTAACTTCCTCAAAGAACTTTGGCCTTTTCTACTAAGACCAGAATTCTCTCTCCATCGTGGAGAAATCAAGAACCTCAGATCGTCCCTTAATCCATCCTCGAATCGACGACGCTCATGCTCCATTGCTATGATGCTCACATGATATCGGCTCAACCTTAAGAATTTCGCCTCATACTCCGACACGGACTTATTCCTCGAACCAACCTCGAAATGCCTTCCTCTCACAGATTAATATAACTGTCCCGACATACTTCTTCCGATATGTCGCCTTGAAATAATCCCAAGTGAGATCATCACCGCAAAGACCATCTTGAACTGTGAGCCACCACTGGTATGACTCATCTTGGAGAAGCGACACTACTCCTTTTAGCTTCTCTTCACCGTCAGGTCCAAGTCATCCATGATTCGTTCCGTCGCTTCCAACCAATACTCAGTCGTATTGGGTGCCACACCAGATACTCCTCGAAATACCTCATCTCCATTGGTTCGGAGTCACTCAGATACGGATTTCCGAGCTCTCGTACCCCAACATGCTCTAGCCACTCTTTCTAGCACTCGCAGCATCGCCTACGACACTGCATCCTCCCCCGTTTGATCTTGATACTCGACACCAGTAGCTGGTGGTGGTGGTATCTCATTCTCGGACCCTTGACCAGACCTAACGAGTTTCGATACGGTCATTCTGCCTCTACCACGTCCTCGCACATTCCAACCACGTCCCCTAGTACTCATGTCTATAGTCGCGGTTTATCTGTTTAAGGGATTTTTATGAATTAGCTTCTGTTTCACTGATTACCCACGAATAAGTTTTATGTAGAGAAATTTGGTAGTGGTTATTTCGATCATCACATAGTTTTTAGTTCAATTTCCTACCCTCATTCCACATGTAGGGCTATTCTCGTCATTTCACTACCCGAGGGTATTTTTGTAATTTAACCTATCGGGGTATTTTAGTAATAAAATAGGGTTAATTTGGAGGCCTTTACAAATCGTAGGTATTTCAAAAATTTTAGAAATCGGGGTATTTTGGTAATTTTATAAGCTAGGGGTATTTTCGTAATTTTTTTCCAACATATGGTTCCAGGTGATTTTACAAAATAAGGGTATTTTGAAAATTTTCAATTCGAGGGTACTTCGATAATTTTCCATACTAGGGGTATTTTGGTAATTTTCACAACTTAGGGGTAATTTGGTCATTTTTCAAATCAGGGGTATTTTGGTCATTTCTTAAATCAAGGATACCTTGGTAATTTCAAAACCAAGGTTTAAAGTGTTATCAAAATAAGATGGATGGTCCCTTTCGGGTTTTAGTTAAATTTAGCCTGTGAATAAATCGTCTCAGTTAGGGTGAACCGTCACTACACACCAAGTAAGATTCGAGTGGAGAGGAGGTGAGTCACTAGGACTGTTTAAATACCAAGCTCCCCCTGAATCCATTCCTAGACATGCGCACAATAGTTGCCACACCCTTGGCTCAGTGACGTACTCATAGGTTTGTTTAGTGGATCATTAAGTCTTATGTATTTTGTGTTGGAGTAGGCTATTCCTAGGGTTCAACAATTCCTAATCTACTAATCTACGATCCCGAAATACCCCTTTCCCCCACATATAATTCACACAACAGTAAGAAATACTTACCTGGGCGGATTGGTGCCGGAGACTCGGTGCAATGCTGTTCAACCCATGTACCTTTTCCACAAAACTTTTCAAAGTCAAATTTAAAACATTTTGGGCCTCGGGCCCACAGCTGAGCTTTTGAACTTGGCTCTGATACCAAAATTGTAGCACCCCAAACCCAGTCAACACACCATGACTGAATATGGCATGCCACGGAGTGATAACCTTTTAAAAGTGAAATTTTGTCGGATAATGTTCTTAGGAAACCCGTTTTGTAGTACGAAAAGTTTAGAAATCCTTGCTTGAAATCTACGTATTGTTGCAAGTTTTTGGGAAACATTTATCTTTGTTATCATAATTTAAGCGGTGTTAATCAATGGAAACGCTTTTAAGAAAAACGAAGGAGTTATAGTTTTGAAAACATTGCTTTTACCTAACTTAACAAAACCATATATTCAACATAGTCAAAATAATAGCAAATAATAAAGAAAACCCAAAATAAAACTTAGCGGCCTTATTACAAAACCCAAAACCAAAATTTAAAGAAAATTAATAAAATTGAAATAGTAACTAAAAGAAATCAAAATCCAACGAACATGCATGGCCACCGAGTCCTCCCTACTCCATCTCCGTAATCTATTCATCTGCAAAATATAAGGGAAGGGTGAGTCACCAAGACTCGTGTATAAATCCCCAACCCGATAGTGCATTCACTTACACAAGCTATCAGTAAAAACATGCAAATCATGCAAATCATGCAACCCACAACCTAACCATCCAATATTCTTTAACTACCCCTTATGGTCAAAACCACTGGTGGTCAAAACCACTAGTGACCGTAGTCACAAATATATCGGTGTGGTCAAAACCACTGATGATCGAAGTCACAAATTAAGTGATGGGGCCAACCCATCGTGTGGTCAAAACCACTGATGACAATCCCATAATCAACATGTAGGGCCAACCCACTGTGGTACCAAACCACTAGGATGAGTCACAATATTCATATGTGGTCAAAATCACTGGTGGTCAAAACCACTGGGACTTAGTCACAAAATATAATATCAAGACGGGGCCAACCCGTCGTGTGGTCAAAACCACTGGTGACAGTCCAAAATAAATCATCCCACTCCTCTCATCAAACCCATCATCATGTTCATAACAACACGCCATAGTATCGAATTATCATGCAAATAACATTTAACATAGCATCAACAGATCATGACGATGTATACTAAAAGTCACATAATAGGGGACTTACCCGGTTTCTAAGTTCATGTTCACAAAGCATACTCACTGATTCAATAGTTATAATGGCAACACAATAAGCATATTATATTAAATAGGAGTGTGTAAGTGTTACACACCTGGTTGCTAACGTAATCACTAAATCTCGAAGATCCGGTCTACTGCACTAGATCCCCTTTGCCCCTACATTCGGCCAACACTTAGGTTATCACCAAAAGCCATTCGACTATACCAATAAATCTCAAGGACAAATCGCACAAGGATAACTTCATTTTAGTGCCGATTTGGTTTCCAACCAAATCCGGAACTAACAATGAACCCCTTATAATCGACCACACACTTAATCGGCAAACAAATCTTCCTACTCCAATCAGATTCGCTACTTCCCTTCCCCTACAATCAACTTAACACATCATTAGAGAACTATAGGCCATTCAGCCATACCATGAATCAAAACCAAAAGAGTTTGACACCTTCTTACCTCAATGACAGATTCGGCTTCTATACACCAAAGGCTCAACCCTAAATTGGTGTTAGGGTTTCGCTACCACATAGAACAAGAAAAATGTTTAGTGTATAGATCCTTAATAAAAGGGAGGATAGAGAGGAAATCACTTACCAAATAATTGGCTTGCCTCAAAAGAAAAAGATAGATTCGGTCAAGGAGGAGAAAACGCAAGAGATCTCTCTAGATTTTGCCAAGATTCACCAACCCAAATGGAAGAGACCGGTTTGAGACTCCACCAAAATAAGAGATCTCACCCTTCAAACATTGAAGAAACAAAAGAGAATATGGCCATGAGATTTCACATTACCTAACCAATTGAGAAAAAAGGTGAAAACTATACTTACTGTGAAGGTTCGGCTATGAATCCAAAAGAAACAAAAGGAGAAATCGCAAGAGAGAGAGAGTGATGGTTTCGATTAGAAGAAGAAGAGAAAAGATTTGATTTGGCTATTGAGGGTTTTCAAGAAAAAGATGAAACAAAAATAAAAGAGAAATAGGTATGGTGTTTTCAGCTTAAGGAAAATAGGAGAGAATAGGTGAACAAAGATGGTTTTCGGCAAGAGAGAATAAAAGAGATTTCGGCACAATGAAAGGGGTTTTGAGAGAATGAAAAGAAAAGTGTCGAATGGGGGTGAGGTTGTTGGTTTCGGCTAAGAGGAAAAAAAGAAGAGAAAAGCACCTAAGGTTCGGGTTTTAGCACAAAACGCAAGAAGGGGAAACCATCTAGGCTAGCCGAAAATACACTCCCCCTTGGCTAAGGAGATTCGGCCTACCCTAGCTTCCCAAACCGATTACACCTCCTCCCCCAAAGTCCAAAATTCAACCAACTCCTCAAGACTCTCACCCTAGTCGTCCCCTCATCTTGCCTTGAATTCCTCCCATCCACTCATTCAAACAGATTTGAATGAGTCCTACACCTATCACTTGAATTTAGTCTAATCCCTATCCCTCAAACAGAGTCCTACCTGAGCACACCTCTGCTTGCCTGTGGCGTCAAAAATAAATAAGCGAGAAGGGATTTGCAATTCGAACCAAGGTCCCCTTGCTCCTATGGCGTCACCTCCCTTGTGACTTAAGTGGCGCCTCCTTGCCACTTTACCAAGACACTTCTTGTGTCTAAAACTCCCAATAATATTCCTTTAACCCCTAATTCTTCTAGCTCCTTCTTCTTAAGTGCTAAAACAAAATTTTTAGCCATGACCCGGAACTAACCCAAGGTCATGCCTAGACCCCAAAACATATCAAACCACACAACATACTTACCAACACATGCAACCATATGCAAAATGCAGAGACCCCGTTTTAAGGATGTTACACATCATATAGATGATGCCTCAATATCTTCAATGTAAACACAATGGCAGCCAACACTAAACCATGTGTCGGGTAATTCTTCTCATGCAGCTTTAACTGTCCAGAGGCATATGCTATCACCTTGCCCTCTTGCATAAGAACACAGCCCAACCTATTCAAGGCTGCATCGCTATAAACTACAAATTCTTTTCCCGGATCATGTTGCACTAGAACTAGAGCCTCAGTGAACAATGCCTTTAGTTTCTTGAAACTCCGGTGGCACTTTTCTGTCCACTCAAACTTTACATCTTTCTGTAACAACCTCGTCATTGGTGCAGCTATCATGGAAAATCTGTAACACCCCTAACCCGTAACCATCGTCGGTTTAGGATTAAGAGGCACTACCGGACAGATCAAAAAATTTTATGGATATTTCATATTACAGTCATCCAATGCAACCAAAGTGGCCCTTACATAGGTCAACAAGGCCTCAAGCATGCTTTAGAATAGGGTCGGGACTAAACCGAACACATAAAAAAATTTTTAAAAATTTAAAATTTTTTCTAAGTTAAAGGTCACACGCCCGTATGGGTAGGCCATGTGCCTCCCATGGCCTCAGACACGTTCATGTGTCTAACTGGTGCCAAAACAGGGCATACATACTGACTTGTCCACACAACCGTGGACACGCCTGTGGTTGATCTTGACTTGCACCATACGGCCAATCACACGCCCGTGTGTCTAGCCCGTGGTCGATCCTAACTTGTTTTTAATTTCAGCCACGAGGGACACGATCGAGCCACATGCCCGTGTACTCAACCGTGTGGGCAAATATAGGCCATTTTCAAGGCCAAATTGCCACCCACACTTGGGTCATTCTTATAAACATCATACCAATTCATTTCATACCCAAGTAACCAACTTATTTTAAGCATTCAAAGGCCTATAAAACTCAACAACTAATGCCACAATAGATCAACTAAAAAACAATCATTTCCAAGCATACTTCATCATATAATACCATTTCCTTATGATAACCATTCATCAAATACATGCTTACTAAGCATCCACAAACTTACCATTATCATGATTATTCCATAACATTGTAAACATACCAAAATCAACTTCATATAGCATAGTATCATAGACAAGACACAAGACACAATCACTTATCTTGCCACATCACATGGCTATATATAAACATGTCTCAAACACAACTCAAAAATAACTAGCCTATACATGCCATACTTAGTAAATACATTTTCAAAAGGTACCAAAATAAGTTGGAGTAATGTGATGATGATCCTCGACAATCCCTGAGCATCTCATAGCTTTAACGATTTATAAAACAAAATAAACACACACAAATTAAGCTTTCCAAAAGCTTAGTAAGCCATATACAAATAAACTTAACATATAATCATTCATAGCATAGCTATTTGCATTCTTTATGATATCTTTATTTCAAACACATGTATAATTTCTTTGGCTCATTTGGTTTGCCATTGCTTACCAATTCCTCATGTCTCAAACATTTCATTTACTCATATTTCAATCATACACATATCTCAAATATTCCTTTGTATCAATGCACATAGTTACTCACTTTTTATGCTTATACAAAGCATGCATATCAACGCACCTAAAACGGATGTACAACTCACATAGTCTTTCGTTTCTCGGACTTGCCCGTTGAACTATTCGGAACTAAATAGGATACTTAGAGTGCTCGAAAAAGTGGTACAATGCCAATGTCCCAGACGTGGTCTTACATGTAACCAAATATCGATGAAACTGTCCCAGACAGGGTCTTGCACGAATCAATACAATGCCAATGTCCCAGACATGGGCTTACACGTAAATCTCATATCGATGCTAACATCCCAGACATGGTCTTACACGAATCTTGAATCAATGCCATCATCCTAGATGTGGTCTTATATGATATTGAATTTCAGACACCTATGTCATGACATACGTAATTCCTATCTATTCCTAGGTTTATACGGGACTTCTCAGATATTGACTATTTCTCGATACTTTCTTGAAATCCATATATCCATCATTTCATGCACTTTCATCACAATGTAATCTCATATGAATATACATAATTTAATACAAATACATTTATTTGTATATAGACTTACCTCGGATTCGGATATTCGATCAGATTCGGTTATTCGATAACTTTTGACTTTCCACGATCTAAGTCTATTTTCTTTTGTTCTTGATCTATACATATTCAAATTTAATCCATTTATTCACCAGATCATTCAATTCGGGCAAATTGCAAATTAGCCCTTACATTTTCACATTTGGACAATTTAGTCCTTATTTCACAAAATCACAAAATATACATAATTTCAAATTACCCATGCCTAGCCAAATTTTCACATGCTTCATACTAGTCCATATATTTCATTTATTTCACAATTTAGTCCTTCAAAACACTATTTTCTCAATTAAGTCGAAAATACTCAAATTCATCAAAAACTCAAATACAAAATATGCTAATCAAGCACATATATTCCATATTTCATCATCAAATATTTCAAAACTCATATGTTCATCAAAGACACATTTCAAAATCATCATCAATTCTCAAAATTAAGACATGGGTTTCAAAGTTCTCAAACCAACGATTACGAAAACGTAGAAATTATAAAAAAAACCGATTAAAAACATACCTTGAATTGAATCAAAAGCTAGTTGAAACCTAGCTTCTTTTTCTTTTCTTCTTCTTTGGTATTTTCGGCCAAAATAAGATGATAATCATCATCTTTAATGGTTTTTTTATTATAACATATATTATTAATCTATTTACCATATTAACCTTTTCAATTAATAATTAAAACATATAAACATTAAGGCCATTAATGTCCTTTAACCATGCACTATCTTTTAAAATGGTTTATTTGCCTCATGCGGCCACTCCCTTTAAAAACCAACACAAATAAGCACATTAACATATAGTATGTCACTTTTACCTTTTATGCAATTTAATCCTTTTCTCAAATTAAGCATACAGATAGACAAATTAACTCACGAAACTTTAACACATACCAACTTACATGTTGTAGACTCGAAAAATAATATAAAAATATTTTTCTAACTTGGATTTGTAGTCCTGAAACCACTATTCTGACTAGGGTCTAAATCGGACTATTACAATTCTCCCCTCTTAGGGATTTTTTTCCCCGAAAATTTTACTGTTAAATATATTTGGATATTGTTGTCTCATTGCATCTTCAGACTCTCACGTAGCCTCTTCCACTCCGTGTCGATGCCATAGCACTTTCACTAACGAAATTTTCATATTTCTCAACTCTTTCACTTCACGAGCTAAGATACGGGTCGGTTCTTCATCGTAAGTCATATCAGATCAGATTTC
Source organism: Gossypium rotundifolium (assembly GCA_025506655.1). Taxonomy (NCBI): domain Eukaryota; kingdom Viridiplantae; phylum Streptophyta; class Magnoliopsida; order Malvales; family Malvaceae; genus Gossypium; species Gossypium rotundifolium. The sequence goes on along the minus strand of CP106729.1, from coordinate 42,778,568 downwards.
AATTTTAGACGGAGGAATCACATGTGATGGATCGAATCGGTATCTATGGAGCATTGACACATGAAATACATTATGTATCTTTTCTAGCTCGGAGGGTAACAACAATCTATACGCAACTGGCCCAACATGCTCGATAATCTCATATGGCCCGATGAACCTCGGACTCAACTTGCCTTTACATTCGAATCGGAGTACCTTCTTCCACGGAGACACTTTCAAAAACACTTTGTCACCGATCTCAAATTTGATGTCTTTTCGTTTCAAATTTACATAAGATTTCTGACAATCAGACGCTATTTTCAAACTGTTACGGATCACTTTCACTTTCTGTTCAGTATCTTTTATCAAATCAACCCCGTGTATCTTATTTTCACTAAGCTCAGTCCAATACAAAGGTTTTCGACATTTGCGTCCATACAAAGCTTCAAAAGGTGCCATTTTAATACTCGATTGAAAATTATTATTATAGGCAAATTCAATCAATGGTAGGTACTATTCCAACCTACCATCAAACTTAAGAATGCAACATCTCAACATATCCTTGAGAATTTGAATGATTCGCTCAGATTGACCATCTATTTGTGGGTGAAAAGCTGTACTGAAATGCAATTTTGTGCCTAAAGCTTCTTGGAGTTTCTTCTAAAATTGTGATGTAAACCTAGGATCTCTGTCAGAGACAATAGACACCGGACTCCGTGCAATCTTACAATCTCAAAATGTAAAACTCGGCTAATCTATCAAGTGAGAAATCATATCTCACCAAAATAAAATGGGTAGATTTTTTCAAACGATCAACTACGGACCCAAATTGCATCTTTCTTTCTCGGAGTCAAAGGCAATCCAGAAAAAATCCATCACTACTCAATCCCATTTCCACTTGAAATCAGAATCGGTTGTAGTAAACCGAATGGAACTTGATGTTCAACTTTAACTTGCTGACAGACTAAACATTTCAAAACAAAGTAAAAAATGTCTCATTTCATACCAGACCACCAATAGTGTTGCTTTAGATCATGATACGTTTTTGTACTTCCCGGATGAACAGATAGGCGACTATTATGTGCTTCATTTAAAATCAACTGAGCCAACTCTGAGTTTCTTGGAACACAAATTCGATCTCGGAATCTCAAACAATCATCAACATCAACTCAAAATTCGAAATCGAGTTCGAATCACACTAAGCTTATTTCACTAACATTTCATTATCAATCTTCTGAGCATCACATATTTGTTGTAAAAACAACGGTTTCGCTTTCAATTCGGCTATCACTGAACCATCATCAGACAAGTCTAAATGAGCATTCATAGTACACAATGCAAATAGAGACTTTTGACTCAGTGCATCAGCAACAACATTTGCCTTACCCGGGTGATAATCAATCATAAGCTCATAATCTTTCAACAGCTCGAACCATCTTCTCCGTCGCGATTCAAATCTTTCTAGGTCATCAAATATTTCAAACATTTGTTATCTGAAAACACAGGACACTTTTCACCGAAAAGGTAGTGACGCCAAATCTTTAAAGTGAACACAATCACAGCTAACTCAAGATCGTGAGTCGGATAGTTCTTTTCATGAGGCTTTAGTTGTCTTAAGGCATAAGCTATAACTTTTCCTTCTTGCATCAGAACACAACCTAGACCACTCAATGAAGCATCACTATAAATCACGAACTCCTTGCCCAATTCTGGCTTTACTAACACTGGAGCTTCAGTCAAAAGGGCTTTCAACTGATCAAAGCTTTTTGACATTTATCGAACCATTCATAATTCACATCTTTCTGAAGCAATCTAGTTAACAGAGTAGCTATTATTAAAAAGCCTTTTACGAATCTTTGATAATATCCATCAACTCCCCCAAAACTACAAACTTTAGACATATTCTTCGGAGGCTTCCATTCCAAAATAGTAGAAACTTTACTCGGATCAACTCGTATTCCAGAGGCCGATACAATATGTCCCAAAAATCAAATTCACACAACCAAATTTCACATTTTTGAATTTTGCATACAACTTTTCTCACAAAGTTTGTAACACAATTCTCAGATGCTCAGTATGCTCAGTTTCATCTCGAGAATAAATTAAAATGTCGTCAATGAAAACAACAACAAATCGATCTAGGTACGGTCTAAAAATTTTGTTCATTAGATCTATAAAAATAGCAGGAGCATTCGTTAGTCCAGAAGGCATAACTAAAAATTCATAATGCCCTTACCTCGTTCTAAAAGCTATTTTTGGAATGTCTGAATCTTTTACTCTCAACTAGAAGTATCCCGATCTTAGATCTATCTTTGAAAACATAGTAGCTCCTTTAAGTTGATCAAACAAATCATCAATTCTGGGCAACGGATATTTGTTCTTTATAGTCACTTTGTTCAACTGACGATAATCAATGCACATTCTCATCGTTCCATCTTTCTTTTCACAAATAGAACAGGAGCACCCCAAGGTGAGAATTCGGTCTTGCGAACCCTCTGTCAGTTAACTCTTGCAACTGTGACTTTAACTCTTTCAGTTATGTTGGTACCATTCTATACGGAGCTATCAAAATAGGAGTCGTACCAGGCAATAGATATATACCAAATTCAACTTCACGTATCGAAGGTAATCCTGGTACTTCTTCCGGGAATACATCAAAAAATTCACAGACAACAGACACTGATTCAACTTTCTATTCAGATACTTTTGAATCAATCATATAAGCAAAATATGCTTCATACCCCTTTTTCACATAACCTTGAGCTTTCAACACAAACATCACAGCAAGTAATCCAGTCAAATCATTAGACTCAACCCGAACTATTTCATCATTCTGACATCTCAAATCAATGGTCTTTCTTTTGCAATTCACAATAGCTTCATGCAAAGTCAACCAGTCCATACCTAGAATTATATCAAACTCATCAAATGGTAATAGCATCAGATCAGTAGGAAAATAGAGATTTCGAAACATCAACGGGTAGTTCTTGCATACTTTGTCAACCAGGACACTTTTACCTATTCGATACTCTAATAACAAATTCAGTGACTCTACAGGCAAAGTCTTACTAGATACTAACTTCATACATATATACGAATGTGTAGAACCAGAGTCTATCAATGCAATCATAGAAGTATCATAAAGAGTAAATGTACCCGTAATAACATCTGGAGATGAAGCTTCCTCATGAGCTCGGAAAGCATATGCTCTGGCAGGCACTCTAGCTTCAAATCTCGCTACAATATCTCTCGTAGTTCTTTGACTACCATTGACATTTCTTGCATTTTGAAAAGTTCTACCCCTCGTTAGAACATTATCAATCTCGGATTCTGAATAATCTCTTGCTCAACAGACTCTGGGCAGTCTCGAATAAAATGATCTAACGATCCACATTTGAAGGAAGCCCGATGATTCAATCTACAACTTCTCGGATGTCTTTTACCACAGTGCTTACATTCAGGTCAATCGGATCGACATTTCCAACACTATCCATCGATGTTACTGGAGCTTTGGAGCTCAATTGTGATCTAGCTCGATCTCTATCTGAATGTCCCACATTAGCCGTTGAATGGGTATGCTCATCTTAGAATTTCTTCGAAACAGACTGAAATGATTTGCTCGAAAATCTCTTTTTCACATCTCTAGTTTCAGACTTAGCTTTTCTTTTTTCTTTCCCAAGTGCCTTAGCTTTACATGTTCGGTCAACAAGCACAACAAACTTTTTATCTCCAGAATACCAACTAGCATATGAATGTCTTCATTTAGGCCATATTCAAATCATTTGCACATTATTGCCTTAGTCGATACACATTCCCGAGCATACTGACTTAGTCTCACGAACTCTCGCTCATATTCAGTGATAGATATGTGACCTTGTTTCAAATACAGAAATTCCTTTCGTTTCTGATCAATGAATCTCTCACTGATATATTTCTTTCGAAACTTAGATTGAAAGAAATCCTAAGTAACCTGTTCCTTTGGAACCACAGAAGTTAAAGTCTTCCACCACTGATAGGCCGCGTCTCGTAACAAAGAAACAACACACTTTATACATTCTTCGGGACTCAACGACATTTCATCAAATACTCCGATTATGTTTTCTAACCAAAACTCGGCTTCCTCAGCATCGTCATCATAAGTAGCCCTGAACTCTTCAGCCCCATATTTATGAATTTTGTCGACCAGAGGCTTGTTCAACCGATTCATATTCATAACTAGAGGGATAGCAGAAGTTTGAGGGGGATTAGGTGGAGGCAGAGATTGTGAAACAACCAGATTATTTCTCACAAACTGAGTGAACCACTCACTCACCATTTGCAAGAAAGCTTGTTTAGCTTCTCCCTCTTGACCGCTCGTAGCCGGTCTCAATTCAGATGGCACTGTCTCTTGAGTGGGAGCAGGTGCATTACTTTCTAGGTCATCAGCTACGGCTCTTTCGGGATCCATTACTATAGGATAAACACATTTTCTATGGCAGGATTCATCACACTATCACAAATTAATATATGTCATGTATAGCTAGACTCTCACACGCTACATTAGTCGAAAATCAAATCGTAGCTCGATACAATCAAATGTAACACCTAACCTATACGGATAGGGTTAAAACATCCAAACATATCAAAAACTTTACGGATATTTCATCCATCCATACAACCAAAGCATCCCTTACATAGGTCAACAAGGCCTCAAGTATGCATTAGAATAGGGCCGAGACTAAAACGAACACATACAAAAATTCTTAGAAATTTAAAAATTTTCTAAGTTAAAGAGGTCACACGCCCATGTGGGCAGGCCGTGTGCCTCCCACGGCCTCAGACACGCCCGTACGTCTAAGCTGTGCCAAAACAGGGCATACATACTGACATGTCCACACGACCTTGGACACGCTCGCATGACTCACCCGTGGTCGATCCTGACATGCACCATATGACAAGTCACATGCACATGTGTCTAGCCCGTGGTCGATCCTGACTTGTTTTGAGTTTCAACCATGGGGACACGGTCAGGGCCACACGCCCATGTGGTCAACCGTGTGGGCAAATATAGGCCATTTTCAAGGTCAAATTGCCACCCACACTTGGTTCATTCCTACAACCATCATACCAATTCATTTCATACCCAAGTAACCAACTTATTTTAAGCATTCAAAAGCCTATCAAACTCAACAACTAATGCCACAAGAAAGCAACTAAATAACAATCATTTCCAAGCATATTTCATCATATACATACCATTTCCTTATGATAACCATTCATCAAATACATGCTTACTAAGCATCCATAAACTTACCATTATCATTATCATTCCACAACCTTGTAAACATACCAAAATTTTCATTCTTAGCATAGCATCATATACAAGACACAATCACTTATCCTGCCACATCACATGGCTATATATAAACATGTCTCAAACACAACTCCAAAATAACTAGCCTATACATGCCATACTTAGTAAATACATTTTCAAAAGGTACCAAAATAAGTTAGAGTAGTGTGATGATGATCCTCGACGGTCCCCGAGCCTCTTGTAGCTTTAACGATCTATAAAACAGAATAAGCACACACAAAGTAAGCTTTCCAAAAGCTTAGTAAGCCATATACAAATAAATATAACATATAATCATTCATAATAGCTATTTGCATTCTTTATCATATCTTCATTTCAAACACATATATAATCTCTTTTGCTCATTTGGTTTGTCATTGCTTACCAATTCATCATATCTCAAACATTTCATTTGCTCATATTTCAATCATACACATATCTCAAATGTTCCTCTATATCAATGCACATAGTTACTCACCTTTCATGCTTATACAAAGCATGCATATCAACGTACCTGAAACAGATGTACAACTTACATAGTCTTTCGTTTCTCGGACTTTCCGTTGAACCGTTCGAACTAAATAGGATTGTAACATCCTAGATTAGGGGTTATCGTTAGTGCATAATTCATGAGATAGTGGGATCGATTGGGTGTGTTGGATGTGTTCGAAGAGTTTCAAGAACCCTAAGATGAAAAAATGAAAGGAAATGTAAGGAAATGTAAGGAAATGTAGGAAATGTAAGGAAAAGTAAGGAAAATGTAAGGAAATGAAAGGAAATGAAAGGAAATGAAAGGAAATGTAAGGAAATGAAAGGAAATGTATGGAAATGTATGGAAATGTATGGAAATATATGGAAATGTAAGGAAATGTATGGAAATGTATGGAAATGTGTGGAAATGTAAGGAGATGTATGGAAATGTAAGGAAATGCTTTAGAAATGTTAAGTTTTGGAAACTAAACTAAAATAGGAAAGTGACCATTTTGGAAACCGAAGTAAATTAGGAAAGTGAACATTTTGGAAACCAAGCCAAAAGAGGAAACTAAACATTTTGGAAACCAAGCCAAAATAGGAAACTAAACATTTTGGAAACACAGAAAATCTGAGTCAGCTTGAAAATTTTAGAAACTTAAAATTGACCGGAATGTTGAATTTAAGAGCCCAAAGGGAACTTAGGGCCAAGTGACCTAAAAATATAAAGTACATGAAATTTGACCCAATAACGGACTTGGAAATGTGGCTGAAGATGCCACCTAAGGCCTTAAAAATGGCCCACATGCAAAAGGTTTTGGGCTTGAGTTCGAGTCACGTAAGAAGCAAATAAAATAAGTTTTATTTTGCTTCTAGAAGCCCAAGAGGTGGACGGCACAAGCTTGTAAAAGAGGAGTTTCATTCTCTTTAAAACTCGGCTAATTAGAAGATCATAAGGACTCTTAAGGGAAGAGTTTAATTCTCTTTAAAATTCGCTAAATAGGTGGATAAATGAAGAATTATTCTTTAATTAGGAAAATAAGGAAGAGTGGTGGCCAACTAAAGGATTCTTGGCCTAGTAAATTCGGCTATAAAAGGAGGGGACTAGGGTCATTCATTATTCATTCTCCCTCTCTTTTCCTCTGCCAAATATTCTTCTTGAGCATCCATTCTTTTCTTCTTTTCTTTTAGCCTCCCAGCCGATTTCCTTCTAAGCCTATTATTCCTCTCTTCTTTCATCTTTGAAACCAAATACATAAGGGAATCATAGCCGATTGTTCATCAAGTCTCTAAGCCTAATCTCGAAGGTTGAAGTGAAGGTGCAATCGATTCCTTCAAATAAGGGTAAGATCCAAGTTTAGTTTTCCATTCTTTTATATTCTAGACTTATTGAAATTTAGAGACTAATTTCGATTATTAATCTTGGCGAATCATGGAAGAAGAAATTCTTTTCGAAGGTACACCATAGGCCACGTGTTCCCTAGTTATTCGGTGAATTTCGGATTTAAGATCCACAAGGTAAGTACCTAAAAGTATTGACCAAAGCTTGTATGATTATCTAGATCGGTTCTTTAATTATTAAAAAGCCAAAACTAACCCATATTGAGATTCAAGGTTGGTAGAATATCAAGTGAAGGAAAACCAAGTTTTGGATTTGAATAAACACCAAATCGGCATCAAAGGTAAGTCTTTTACAAATCCTACTAGGATTTGGATATCATAACCAAATAAATTTATGCTAAGTAATAAAAGATGAGTCAAATGTAGGGACTAAGGATCTAAACTTTAGATCTAGCTTTTCGGAATCTCAAGGAATCGCTAAACAAATCAGGTGTGTACCCTTACTAACCTTCGATATTTTATGGCTAAATATTTTAATATATGAATATGAATAATATTGTGAATGTGGCTATGAACCACAAATGTGGCAAAAAGTACCAAGGTACGTTTCCTACTTTTGATAGGATTGTGAAAAATGTTATTTTATAACATGCAAATATATGTATATGAACATGAAATTAAGTTATGCATAAAGTATATATTTTTGGGGCATTCGGATTTATGTGAAAGGGGAGAATAGGTGTTGACTTGGTCTCACCAACGAAGGTGTTGACTTGGTCTCACTGTGAAATATGTTGACTACGGTCACATTGCGAAATTTTGGTAACTTCGGTTACAATAGTGTCTAATGACACAACGTTTAAATTTGATTATAGTGTCTAAAGACACAACGTGGAGAGTAGCGGATGGAGGGTTGACTTAGTAGTCCCCACGGTGTGAATGGCGAATACGGTGGTGTGTAGCGGATGGATCTTTAGGCTTGGGTTGGGTTGCATCATCATTTATCTTTATATGGTTATGAATTTGATATGAACATGTATGCCTGATTAGTTGAATGTTAGTACTGTGTGCACATTGAGTCTGTTGACTCACCCCGTAGTGGGAACTATTTTCAGGTGATGAACAGTGACGGACCGGGCCGGCAGAACTTGTGGTGGCCATGCTACATGCGAAAATTTCATTTAGTTTGGACTTAATTTTATTTTTAGTTACTTTTATTTTATTTTGGGTTTCATTTTATGTAATAAGGCCATCGTGACATTTTATTTACGCTTTAATTACTATGTTATGAATTTAGGGCTTCACAAAGAATAAGCCCATTTAATTTAAAATAATTTTAAATATTTTGTCACCAAACAAATGGGTTTTGTTATAAGATAAATTTGTTTTCAACTCGAGCCTAACCCACAACAAACAATCTTTCAAAACACACGTTTTCAAAGTATTGAATGAATTTTGAACAAGGTTACTTGAGGAACATACGGATCCGGTCCATTCTCGTGGGCGGTGTAGAGTGTTTGATTTGGTATCGAGCCAGTTTTAAACTCTCGGCTTTGTGGCTCGGGCCCAAACGTTTTCAAAGCGAGCCAAATGATTTTCTTTGAAAAATAAGCGGGCTTTTGGCATGGCCTCTAAGTCTCCAACCATGATCCACCGGTAAGTACCCCTAACTATATGTGTGATTACATGATTTATAGAAGGGTAGGAAAGGCATGGAGCGTAGAATAGAATAATAGGAACTTGAACCCAGGAATAGACTACTCAAACGTAAACACATAAGACTTAATGCACCGAACCAACCTATGGCTAAGTCAACGAGCTAGTGGTGTGGTAACCCTTGTACGCATGTTTAGGATTGGATCCGGAAGAGCTTGGTACTTGGCGCCCTAGTGACTCACCTCCTCTTGCAGAGTCCTACACAGTGCGTAGCTTCGGCACCATAACTCGGAGGGCTCGATGGTGTGGCAACCTCATGCGCATGTCTAGGAATGGTTTCGGTGGGAGCTTGGTATTTAAGCGATCCATGTGACTCACCTCCTCTCCACACGAATCCTGCACAGTGCGTAGCTTTGGTTCACCACGACCAAGAGGGCTCGGTCATAAGGCTAAACCCAATAACTAAAACCCGAAAGGAACTAGCCATGTTTTAAAAAAAAAAGAGAACAAAACAACAAACCCTAGATTCTTCAAAATTTTAAAACTTTCTTTTAAATCGAGAAAATTATTTTACAACATTTTACGAAAAACTCTGATTTGCAAAAATTACAAAAATGCCCTTAGCAGTAAAATTACCAAAATGCCCTGGTTTGTAAAATGTTCAACTACTCAACAGCTTTATCAGAATGTTATTATGTTATAAAAGTCCAAAAACCCTAATTTGCAAACTATCAAAATACCGTGACTTTTGGAAAATTACAAAATTGCCCCTAACTTACTAAAATTTCCAAAATGACCCCGATTTCCAAAATTTTTGCAACTTCATCGTGCTGGAAAATAAATTTCTTAAAAAGAACCCTCAAAGTTTTGCAACTTCTAAAATATCCCTGATTTATTAAAATTTTACAATTTACCCCGATTTGTGGAAAAATTACCAAAATACCCCCAAGGTCTAAAAATTTTTGAAATACCCCCGGATTTCAAAATTTTTCAAATCACCCCTAGACTTTAAAATTTTCAAGAATAACTTTTGACAAAAACCCCAAGAAATGTTTTTTCCTGAAAAATTACGAAAATACCCTGTAGGACAAAATTACGAAAATACCCCCGGGTAGTGGAAAACAACAACAAACAACAAAAACTACAACGTTTCTCTGAATGAACGGAAGTTCATACTTGTTTGATGAGTGAATGGAAGAATGGAAAAGACTGTGTGTTGTATGATACGAAAGAACCACTCTAAAATCCCTTCTCATAAAACTTCTTCGCTGATAAATAAGTGGAACATTGACTAATCCATAAAATTTCTTAATCAGATCTCGACGTTAGAAAATGAGTTCTAAGGAACGTGAACTTAGAGAATGTGCCCGAAAGTATGATAGTTCTTTAAGATCGAGTCTGTGCAATAATAGCGCGATGTGGTGAGTTAGACTGCATGGATGAGCGATAGTAAGTAATTTCAAGACGAAATTATTTTTAAGGGGTAGAAGCTGTAACATCCTAGATTAGGGGTTATGCGTTCGTGCATAATTCATGAGATAGTGGGATCGATGGGTGTGTTGGATGTGTTCGAAGAGTTTCAAGAACCCTAAGATGAAAGAAAATGAAAGGAAATGTAAGGAAATGTAAGGAAATGTAGGAAATGTAAGGAAAAGTAAGGAAAATGTAAGGAAATGAAAGGAAATGAAAGGAAATGAAAGGAAATGTAAGGAAATGAAAGGAAATGTATGGAAATGTATGGAAATGTATGGAAATGTATGGAAATATATGGGAATGTAAGGAAATGTATGGAAATGTATGGAAATGTGTGGAAATGTAAGGAGATGTATGGAAATGTAAGAAATGCTTTAGAAATGTTAAGTTTTGGAAACTAAACTAAAATAGGAAAGTGACCATTTTGGAAACCAAGTAAATTAGGAAAGTGAACATTTTGGAAACCAAGCCAAAGAGGAAACTAAACATTTTGGAAACCAAGCCAAAATAGGAAACTAAACATTTTGGAAACACGAAAATACTGAGCAGCTGCCGAAAATTTTAGGAAACTTAAAATTGACCCTTAATGTTGAATTTAAGAGCCCAAAGGGAACTTAGGGCCAAGTGACCCTAAAAATATAAAGTACATGAAATTTGACCCAATAACGGACTTGGAAATGTGGCCCAAGATGCCACCTAAGGCCTTAGAAAATGGCCCACATGCAAAAGGTTTTGGGCTTGAGTTCGAGTCACGTAAGAAGCAAATAAAATAAGTTTTATTTTGCTTCTAGAAGCCCAAGAGGTGGACGGCACAAGCTTGTAAAGAGGAGTTTCATTCTCTTTAAAACTCGCTAATTAGAAGATCATAAGGACTCTTAAGGGAAGAGTTTAATTCTCTTTAAAATTCGCTAAATAGGTGGATAAATGAAGAATTATTCTTTAATTAGGAAAATAAGGAAGAGTGGTGGCCAACTAAAGGATTCTTGGCCTAGTAAATTCGGCTATAAAAGGAGGGACTAGGGTCATTCATTATTCATTCTCCCTCTCTTTTCCTCTGCCAAATATTCTTCTTGAGCATCCATTCTTTTTCTTCTTTTCTTTTAGCCTCCTAGCCGATTTCCTTCTAAGCCTATTATTCCTCTCTTCTTTCATCTTTGAAACCAAATACATAAGGGAATCATAGTCGATTGTTCATCAAGTCTCTAAGTCGAATCTCGAAGGTTGAAGTGAAGGTGCAATCGATTCCTTCAAATAAGGGTAAGATCCAAGTTTAGTTTTCCATTCTTTTATATTCTAGACTTATTGAAATTTAGAGACTAATTTTGATTATTAATCTTGGCCGAATCATGGAAGAAGAAATTCTTTTCCCGAAGGTACACCATAGGCCACGTGTTCCCTAGTTATTCGGTGAATTTCGAGTTTAAGATCCACAAGGTAAGTACCTAAAAGTATTCGGCCAAAGCTTGTATGATTATCTAGATCAGTTCTTTAATTATTAAAAAGCCAAAAACTAACCCATATTGAGATTCAAGGTTGGCCGAATATCAAGTGAAGGAAAACCAAGTTTTCGGGATTTGAATAAACACCAAATCGGCATCAAAGGTAAGTCTTTTTACAAATCCTACTAGGATTTGGATATCATAGCCAAATAGAATTTATGCTAAGTAATAAAAGATGAATCAAATGTAGGGACTAAGGATCTAAACTTTAGATCTAGCTTTTCGAATCTCAAGGAATCGCTAAACAAATCAGGTGTGTACCCTTACTAACCTTCGATATTTTATGGCTAAATATTTTAATATATGAATATGAATAATAATGTGAATGTGGCTATGAACCACAAATGTGGCAAAAAGTACCCAGGTACGTTTCCTACTTCTGATATGATTGTGAAAAATGTTATTTTATAACATGCAAATATATGTATATGAACATGAAATTAAGTTATGCATAAAGTATATATTTTTGGGGCATTCGGGATTTATGTGAAAGGGGGAGAATAGGTGTTGACTTCGATCTCACCAACGAAGGTGTTGACTTGTCTCACCAACGAAATATGTTGACTACGGTCACATTTCAAATTTTGGTAACCGGTTACAATAGTGTCTAATGACACAACGTTTAAATTTGATTATAGTGTCTAAAGACACAACGTGGAGAGTAGCGGATGGAGGGTTGACTTAGTAGTCCCCACGGTGTGAATGGCAGGTACGGGTGGTGTGTAGCGGATGGATCTTTAGGCTTGGGTTGGGTTGCATCATCATTTATCTTTATATGGTTATGAATTTGATATGAACATGTATGCTCGATTAGTTGAATGTTAGTCTTGTGTGCACATTGAGTCTTGACTCACCCGTAGTGGGAACTATTTTCGTGTGATGAGCAAGTGATTGAATAAAGCGGCAGAACTTGTGGTGGCCATGCTACATGCGAAAATTTCATTTAGTTTGGACTTAATTTTATTTTTAGTTACTTTTATTTTATTTTGGGTTTCATTTTATGTAATAAGGCCATCGTGACATTTTATTTCTGCTTTAATTACTATGTTATGAATTTAGGGCTTCACAAAGAATAAGCCCATTTAATTTAAAATAATTTTAAATATTTTGTCACCTGAAACAAATGGGTTTTTGTTATAAGATAAATTTGTTTTCAACTCGAGCCTAACCCACAACAAACTATCTTTCAAAACACACAGTTTTCAAAGTATTCGAATGAATTTTGAACCGGGTTACTTCGAGGAACATACCAGATCCGGTCCATTCTCGTGGGCCGAGTGTGGGGTGTTTCAAGGATACTCAGAGTGCTCAAAATAGTAGTACAAAGCCAACATCCTAGACATGGTCTTACATGTAACCAAATATCGATGACATTGTCCCAGATAGGGTCTTGCACGAATCAATACGATGCCAATGTCCCAGACATGGTCTTACATGTAAATCTCATATCAATGCCAACGTCCCAAACGTGGTCTTACACGAAATCTTGAATCAATACCATCATCCCAAACGTGGTCTTATATGATATTGAATATCACACTATGTCATGACATACGTAATTCCTATCTATTCCTAGATTCATACGAGACTTCTCGAATATTGACTATTTCTCGATACTTTCTCGGAATCCATATATTCATCATTTCATACACATTCATCACAATGTAATCTCATATGAATATACATAATTTAATACAAATACATTTAATTATATATAGAATTAACTCGGATTCAGATATTCAATAGGATTCGGTTATTTGATAACTTTTGACTTTCCATGATCTAAGTCCATTTTCTTTGGTTCTTGATCTATACATATTCAAATTTAATCCATTTATTCACCAAATCATTTAATTCAATCCAAGAACACACATTTAGGGTAATTTACAAATTATCCATTACATTTTCACATTTGGACAATTTAGTCCCTATTTCACAAAATCACAAAATATACATAATTTCAAATTACCCATGCCTAACCGAATTTTCACATGCTTCACACTAGTCCATATATTTAATTTATTTCACAATTTAGTCCTTCAAAGTACTATTTTCTCAATTAAGTCCAAAATACTCAAATTCATCAAAAACTCAAATACAAAATATGCTAATCAAACACATATATTCCATATTTCATCATCAAATATTTCAAAACTCATGTGTTCATCAAAGAGACATTTCAAAATCATCATCAATTCTCAAAATTAAGACATGGGTTTCAAAGTTCTCGAAGCAACGATTACGAAAACGTAGAAATTATCAAAAATCGATTAAAAACATACCTTGAATTGAATCAAAAGCTAGCCAAAACCTAGCTTCTTTTTCTTTTCTTCTTCTTTGGTATTTTCGGCCAAAATAAGATGACAATCATCATCTTTAATGTTTGTTTTATTATAACATATAATATTAATCTATTTACCATATTAACCTTTTGAATTAATAATTAAATCATATAAACATTAAGGCCATTAATGTCCTTTAACCATGCACTATTTTTTAAAATGGTTAATTTGCCTCATAAGGCCACTCTATTTAAAAACCAACTCAAATAAGCACATTAACATATAGTATGTCACTTTTACCTTTTATACAATTTAATTCTTTGCTCAAATTAAGCACACAGACAACAAATTAACTCACGAAACTTTAACATATACCAACTCACATGTTGTAGACTCAAAAATAATATAAAAATATTTTTTGACTCGAATTTGTGGTCCCAAAACCACTGTTTCGACTAGGTCTAAATCAAACTATTACAAAATCCCTTGATAAACCGTCTGTAATAGCTTGCTAGGCCCAGAAAACTTCTAACCTCGGAGACATTCCTCGGTGATTTCTAATCAACAATAGCTAAAATCTTGCTCGAGTCAACTCAGATTCTATATCCCGAGACTATGTGCCCCAAAAACCCAACTTCTTTAAGCCAAAATTCACTTTTACTAAACTTGGCATACAATTGATTATCTCATAAAATATGTAAAATTATTCTTAAGTGCTCGGCATGCTCATTCTCATTAAGAGAATAAATCATTATATCATTAATAAAAACCATGACAAATTTATCCACGTATGGCCGAAAGATGCGGTTCATTAAATCTATAAACAAGCAGGGGCATTTGTTAAACCAAAATGCTTGACTAAAAACTCATAGTGACCATACCTTGTCCGAAACACGGTCTTCAGCACATCTGAGTCTTTTACTCTCAACTGGTAATATCTCGACCTCAAATCTATTTTGGAAAACACAGTAGCTCCCTTTAATTGATCAAACAAATCATCGATCCTTGGCAATGGGTATTTGTTCTTCACGGATACCTTATTAAGCTCCCAGTATGCTATACATAATCTCTTGGAACCATCTTTCTTTTTCACAAATAATACTGGAGTGCCTCACGGAGAATAACTCGGTCTTGCAAAACCTTTGTCCATCAACTCTTGTAACTATGCCTTTAATTCTTTCAACGTAGTTGGAGCCATTCTGTATGCAGTAATCAATATAGGTGCAGTACCAAGGGCTAACTCAATACCAAATTCAACCTCTCTAACGTGAGGCAACCCTAGCAATTCTTCGAGGAATACATCTGAATACTCACACACTATCGACACTGATTCAATTATTAACTCAGTCTCTTTGGCATTCATCACAAAGGCAAGATATGCTTCATATCCCTTTCTTACATATTTTAGGCAGACATATGAGAAATCACTACCAGCGATCTATCTTGTATATCTAATTCAACACGATGAGTGTCCCCATTTTCACATCTCAATTCAATGTATTTTTTTCCACAATTTACTCACATCATGAGCTATTAACCAGTTCATACAAAGAATTATGTCGAATTCATCAAATGGCAATAGCATGAGATTCGCCTTAAAATAATAACCTCTAATCATCAATGGGCAATCTTTGCATACCTTATCAACTAGTATGTATTTGCCTAAGGGATTGGACACTTTTATCATGAATACTGTAGACTCTACAGGCATGCTCATACTAGATACTAATTTCATGCAAATATATGAGTGGGTAGATCCCGGATCAATTAAATCAACAACATTAGTATCATGAAGAGAAAACATACCCGTAATTACATTAGTGGGTGAAGCCTCTTCGCGAGCGCGAATGGCATATGTCCTCGCAGGCACTCTACCCTCAAATCTCGTAGCTTGCTCTCTGGGTGTACTCTTACTACTCATTCCACTCCCCGAGTTTTTTATTGCCTCACTCTAGTAGTGCTTGTCGATCTTGCACTCTGAATTTTCTCTTTTTCAACCATCTCATGGCATTCTCTAATAAAATGATCTTGGGAATCACACTTAAAATAGGCTCTCTCATGTGGCATTCACCGAGATGACGTCTACCACACTGTGGACATTTTGGTCTATTAGGTCGAGTGTTCCCAACACTAGCAACTGAAGTAGTCTGAGCTTTAATCCCCGAGTACGGTTTACCCTTACTTCTATTTGAAAACTCGACTGAAGTAACTGATAGGGTAGGGAAGTCTCTTGACTTCTTGGATGAGGATTGAAATAACTTACTCAGTTGTCTCTTTCTTGAGTAATAAGACTCCATTTCTGCTTTTCTTTTCTCCTTAACCAACTCCTTAGCTTTGCAAGCCCTGTGCACTAGTACAATAAATTCCTTCAATTCTAGGACACCAACAAATAATTGGATATCTTTATTTAATCCATCCTCAAACCTTTTACACATAATAGCTTCAGAGGATACACATTCCCGAGCATACTTGCTGAGCCTTACAAATTCAAGCTCATACTCAGTTTCTGTCATTGACAAACCGTTAAAATAACATATTTTAACCCCATATTTAGTATGCTTTTAGGATGATTTAGCCTTGATTTATGTAAAAAGGTGCTCTTAATCCTTTCTTTTCATTTGTTACTCAAGAAAAGCACTCGAGGATGAAAAGAATAAGAAATGGGCTTAAAACAGGCCAATTTGGGCCAAAGAAGAAATTGACACAGCTTGGACTTCAAGCCACACGATCGTGCAATGACAATTAACTAAGACACGGCCATGCCACAATTTACACGACCGTGCCCCAATCGACAGAATCGAGACACGACCCAACCACGATTTACATGGGTCTGTGCCATGGTCGTGCCCCTGTTACGGGAGAGAGCGATTTCACCTAGATTTGGATACTTAGAGCCAAAAAGCACTTTCCAAAACTTATTCAAATACTGAGTAAGAAGCAGACTTAAATTAGGACACTTAGAGGCCAAGTAAAGCATTCCAAGATCCTATATAAACACTCTAAGTGCATCTTGAAAGGGGGCGGTTAGCTAGGCCAAGGAGTGAGCCAAAAAGATCACATTTGTGGGAATCATTTGAAGATAGCCAGTGGATCCATCTCAAGAAGCCGAAGTTCTACTCAAGATGGCGGATTTCTCATTCAATTCCTCTAGGAGGTTTTAGGGATTTCTTATGTTTTATTTTATCTTTTCTCTTGAGATGTTTTATTTTAAACTTATGAACTAAATCCTTCAGATACCTGAAGGGGATGAAACCTAGATGAAGTTTGTTATTATTTCCTGAATTATATGAAAAATACTTAGTTTGTTCTTAATTATGTTGCTTAATCCAAATCTGATGTACTTAGGTGGAGGAGGAATAGACTCTACCTAAGAGTAGATCTAGCATAATTAAGCAGAGTTGATTGAACGCCTAGAG
Source organism: Gossypium rotundifolium (assembly GCA_025506655.1). Classification (NCBI taxonomy): domain Eukaryota; kingdom Viridiplantae; phylum Streptophyta; class Magnoliopsida; order Malvales; family Malvaceae; genus Gossypium; species Gossypium rotundifolium. The sequence continues at coordinate 42,761,119 of CP106729.1, read as the reverse complement.
ATAGGGTTACAACATTTTGCCAGATTAGGGTGAAACCTAAGATGGGAATCCATTGATCGATTTACTGCTATTCTAGGGGGTTATTATAAGTGAACGAGAGTTCCACTAATTAACCTAGGGTTAGATGTTATTCACCTCGAGAGAAGGTTTAATATAGGTTAGGAGTCCTACGGATCAAGCTAAGTAAAGAAATCATATGATTCAGTAATAAGTAGCAAGTGAAGTCTAGGTGGATTCTTCCTGAGGGTATCGTCATAATCAATTGAGTTTCTTCGAGTTATTTTCCAATTCATTCTTTTGGTCTTTGTGTCTTTTGCTTAGTAGTCGTAAGTTAGTTAAAGCAGCCAATCACTCCATATTTTAGGCTAAATAATAAAAAGAAAGTGAGTATTAGTACTTTTAGTTCCTTTAGGTTCGATAATCCAATTTTGCCTAAGCTATACTCTTTGAGCTATACTCTCGCTCGATAGGTGCACTTGCCTTTAAGTCATTGTCAGAGTTAGTTTCGAGGTTTGATCATTCTATGTATAAATTTTAAAGCTCTGATTTGATGATCAAGTTTTTGGTATTTGTTGCAAAGAACTAAAATATTAAAAAAACTCTATTTTTATTACTTTAGCCATTATTTTATTTTATTTTGCAATTTATTTTATTTTCATTATCTTTTACTAAATTTTATTTTACTTTCTCTTTCCTAGCAGGTACCTCTAGTTTATGACTAGAAGGAACCCGATAGGACCTCTAGTATATGATAGTGAAATTGAAGCTACCGCTCGGAGAAATCACAGAGAAATTAGGCAAGTTCTAAATTACTCAGAAGAAGAGCGAGAAGACAAATCCAATCCTACTGAAGGGATGGACGAGAATAACCTACCACGAGATGTGGTGGATGCTCCACGCACTATGTATGATTATGCTAAACCCAATTTGACAGGAACAGAATCTAGTATTGTTAGGCCTGCTATAGCTGCTAATAATTTTGAATTAAAGCCTAATACAATACAAATGATTCAAAAATTTGTTCAATTTGATGGTTTGCGGGATTTAAGACCCGATACACTCATATAGCAAATTTTTTAGAGTTACGATACTTTCAAAATAAATGGCCTTTACGATGATGCCATTCGCCTTGATTATTTCCTTTTCATTAAGGAATAAAGCCAAGCAATGGTTGAACTCGTTACCACGAGGGTCAATCACTACATGGGAACAAATGATCGAAAATTTTTTATTAAAATATTTTCCACTGGCTAAAATAGCTAAATTACGAAATGATATTTCTTCTTTTATGCAAATGGATTTAGAGACATTATACGATGCATGGAAGAGATACAAAGATCTCTTGAGGAGATGTCCACACCACAGATTACCATTTTGGCTTCAAGTCCAGACCTTCTACAATGGTGTAAATCCCTCAATGAGACAACTAATTGATTTAGCCATCGATGGAACCTTGAATAATAAAACTCCTAAAGCAGCATACAAATTCATTGAAGAGATGTCGTTGAATAATTATCAGTGGCAGGTTACAAGGACAAAATTGAAAAAATTAGAGTCTACAGCATTGATACAGTATCCATGCTATCAAATTAGGAAGATGATGAATAAAAAGCTTGACAGTTTATGTTATTCGCAGATACACCCAGTCATGCAGTGCGACACAAGTGGAACTGTGGTGAATCCTGAGTACCCACCCTACCAACCAGGAGCAGAGAACAAATAGACAAACTATATAGGTAATAATTTCTGATCCAATAATAATCCTTATAGTAATACTTATAATCCAAGTTGGAGGAACCATCCAAATTTTTCATGGGGACGTCAAGAAAATCAAGGAAATCAAAGACAACAACCTCCTCAAAACTTTCAAAATCAGCCTTATCCACAAGAGAAGAAACCAACCCTCGAGGAGATGCTAACAAAATTTACGTCAGACATAGAAAAATGCTTCCAAGATATGGAGAGAACATTTAAAGATCAACAAGCATCAGTTGAAAAACTTACTGAGTCATTCGAGGAGCTCACTAAGTCAATTGGACCACTTACTAGGATGATTTGTGAAATACGGGCAAAATTTTTTTCTAAAGAAATAGAATAGGTAAAAGCAGTTACACTAAGAAGTGGAAAGGAATTAGTAGAACCAAAGAAACAAATCCCACACGAAGATAACAAAGCAAGAGATAAGGGAGTGGAGAATATAAATCCAGTACTCAAAGAAAGTAAACCACCAATCCCATATCCAGTAAGGCTAAAGAAGGAAGGACTAGATGCCCAATATGGTAAGTTCCTTGAACTTTTTAAACAAATACATATTAACTTACCTTTTGTTCAAGCTATTTCACAGATGCCAGAATATGCAAAATTTTTAAAGGAACTCTGGCGAATAAAAGGAAGCTTGAAGAAGTATCGACGGTAGAACTTAATGAAGAATGCTCAACCATTCTCCAGAACAAGTTACCAACCAAATTAAAAGACCCAGTAAGCTTTACTATTCCTTGCTTAATTGGTAGCCTAAATATTAAGAAAGCATTAGCTAATCTAGGTGCCAGTATTAATCTAATGCCTTACAAAATGTTTAAACAATTAGATCTTGGGGAACCAAAACCCACTAGGATGATATTCAATTGGCTGATAGATTTATTAAATATCCTAGAGGAGTTATCGAAGATGTTTTAGTAAAAATTGATAAATTTATTTTCCCTTTTGATTTTGTTGTGTTAGACATTGAAGAAGATATTAATGTTCCTTTAATTCTAGGATGCCCTTTTTTAGCCACTACTAGGGCCGTTATTGATGTAGGTGATGGTAAACTTGCATTAAGGATAGGTGATGAAAAATTATATTTCAAATTTATAATGCCATGAGATATTCCAAAGAGCAAGATGATTCTTGTTATTTTATTGATAGTACTGATCATATCATTCAAAATTCATTACAGGAAATTGTACATGACGACACAGTGGAACTTTGCCTGACTCAAGAAGAGGGGGAAAAAAATGAAGGCGATGAGATGAATTTGAATACATCATTATTCAGGCAACTGAAAGAAGAAAGCACTAAAACAATGAATAAATAAAATAGAAATCCTCCATTGATGAGCCAGCCAGTCTAGAATTAAAACAATTATCAAAACATTTAGAATATGTATTCCTCAGAGATAATTCTACGCTACCGGTAATTATCTCTTCAGAACTAGAACCTAAGGAAAAAGAGGAGTTGATAAAGGTACTAAGAGAACATAAAAAAGCCATAGCTTGGAAAATATCTGATATAAAGGGTATAAGCCCCTCATTCTTGTAACATCCGGGATTTAGGGGCTTTGCATTCATCTTGTTTCTGTGTGTTTGGTAGGCTCTGTATGTTGTTTGAGTGTGTTTAGGGTCTCCAAGAAGGCCCGAGGTTAAGTTGGAACCTTGGCTAAAATTTTAGTTTTGGGCATTTTAGGAGGGAGGCTAATTGGGAGCAGGACTTAAGGGGTATTGTCTGCATTTGGGTGACATAAGAGGTGCAATGGAAGAGTGGCAAGGAAATGTCACCTAGCATGTAGGGAGATGGCATCACAAGGAGAAGCTGAGGGGGAGAGGGTTCAAAACTCTCAAGCAGCACAAGGGAGTATTATTTTTGGTTCAGGTAAGGGAGGTAGTGGATGGTAATTAAACTCTGGAGGAGAGAGACAAGACCCACTCAAGCTGTTTCAAATGGATGGTGGAGAGTGATTAAGGGAGTTTGAATTATTCAAAATGGTTTGAATAAGTGGAGGAGAGGGAATCAAGGAATCTTTCAAGGGGATGACATGGGGATTGAGGTGAGATTGGTTGTTAGCCAAATTTTGAATAATAAAGGGGTGAGGGTGAGGTTTTCGATTTTTGTTGGGGAGTAGATGCCGAAAGAGTTAGAAATATTAACTTTTAGGTATAGTGAGCTTCTCCTTTTCGGCATTGGTTTGTAGTGCATTTGGAGCGAATTGGTTCATTCTTCCTTTAGCTAAGCCGAAACATTTTCTCCCTTTTTGTCATTTTGGTATCGTGTAAGCCTTGCTTCATCACCTAGAGCTGAACCCTCTTACCATTCTCCTCTCATTACACCACTTTCACTTAATTATTTTAAGAGTCGTACCTTAACTCTCTTTCCTCTCTTTTACATCTTGGTAACTTGAGTTGAGTATTTCATCATCAAAGCCAAAGCAATTCTTTTTTTCTAATGGTGAATCGAGTTTCTCATTTGATAAACAATAGCCGAACCTTCTAATCTTCTCCATTCCATTATTTCTTTCTTCTATTTGGTTACCTCTCAAGTTCCATCTTTTGTCGAATTCCCTTTTATCTTTTCTTTCTCTTTTGGTTCTCATCTTATCTATTTTAGATGAAATCCCTCCCTATTTCTTCTCTTTGAGGTTATTTCCGTTTTCTATTCTTCTAAAGCCGAACCTCTCTTGTGTGGTTACTTCTTTTCACTTGTTGTTTTGCTAGAAGATTGCCATCACTCTTCTCTTCAACCTTATCAATTGGATTCTTCTTAGTAGTGGTAAGTGTCCCTTTTCTTCGAATCTATCTTTTCTCTTTTGGTTTGCCGGGTCAAGGCATTAATCCTGTTCCTTGGTTTTTCGGTTGAGTAAAGGAAATGCGTGGTTTTGAATTTCTTTTGCTTCAGAGTCTTTGGGATCAACCGAATTTGATCAATCAAGGGACTTTAGTGATCTATTAAATCAGTGTAGAACCCACTAGGTTCTACCGACTTCGGTAAGAACTTCTTCGTTCAAAGTAAATATTTTTTTGCTATTATCTTATTCAACGATTTAACTGGGTTTTCTGACCAAGATCTTTGATGGAATCCAATATCAGTCAAGCAAAGAGGGGCTTAGACCCATAATCCCAGTCCCTAAGTTCAAAAGACGTGCGGTGTCTGCTATTCGAGATTGGTCTCTAGGTTGTGGGCTGGCTTCTAAAAGGTATAAGTAGATCACTATGATCCTTGCAAGTGAGGACGTTAGTGAGATTGATAGTTTAGTTCTTTAGGTTTTCAGGTGTGTAATTATCAAACTATCTCCCTAATTTATAAATATGTATGTATATGCTTGAAAGTTGAAATTAGCGGCAATAGTGGCTGAGTTATCCAGGATGGGTAAACCGGGACCTTAGGTCAGTATGTTATATCTAAGCCTATTTAATACTTGTGGATAACATGATTGTGGATGTGTGCTAAGTATTACATGAATCATATCTTATATTCTATCTTTTATTTTATGTTGCATGTGCATGGGATATTGGGATGATAATGATTAAAGGGGAAGTGTATATTGGTGACTCTGTCACGATTAATGATGGCGTGGTGCTTCAATGTGGAATTAGTGATTTAATCACGTGTGGATCAGTGGCTAGACAACTATATGTGGACTTTGAGAAGTGTGTCTGTTAGCATGACTGCCAAAGGGTGTGTAACGGATGGAGGGTTGATTATAGAAATCCCTACAGGTGTGTATAAGGATGGACATACGGAGCGGTGTGTAGAGGATGGAATACTAGGTTGGGTGGGGCTATCATTTTGATTACTTGTGCATAATGTGATAATTTGGTGATGGTTGGGGCTCAAGCCCACTTGTGGAATTTGTGGACTAATTACACACTAAGTCTTGTGACTCACGCTATTTTCTTAACATTGCAGATAGCTCATGATTTTTAGGATTGGGTTGGAATAGACTCGAGGTGGCCATGCACGAGTTAATTTTTTAAACTTTATTTTAAATTATTAATTGCTATTTTCTTTTGGGATATTTTTAATATGTAATAAGGCCACTTTAAAATTTTGTAAATTTTGGATTTAAAGTTTGTGTTGTTACACCTTAATTACGAACTACTCGATGGGACATTTTAACAAGATAAACAAAAATTTTCTTCGTAACCTGTTTAACACACATTACCTATGAAACTAAAATTTTATGGATATTCCATAAATCAAAAAAATAATAAAGAGAAAATCGCTAAGTTTTCAAACATCGCCTAAACACTAGGCTTAGCTAATTAACGAATAATGAGTTTCAAGTGAGCCATGAAACTTGGTTTTATCAAAGTAATTCTCCAAAAATTATAAAACTTTTCTAACCCATTTTCCCTAGTGATATGTTAGATCCGGTCGTGGTGTTTGGGCCGAGTTTGGGGTGTTACAATTTTGGTATTAGAGCCTGGTTCAAAAAGCTCGGCCTTGGATTTTGGGTTCAAAATGTTTTCCAAATTTTGTATATAATACAGTTTTAATATATATATGAACCTATTTTCTAGAAGTATAGCACCCGAGTCTCCGACCCAAGTCTGCCAGGAAAGTCTTCTGATTGTTAAGTGATTTGTCTAAATTGGATGTATTGTGTGAATATGTTTCCACAGATGATAGGATCAGGAAACTTTACTGTAGAAATGAAAAACTCTAGGAAAATAGGTGCTTGCAAAAAATTACTTATAACCCTATCTTCCTAAAATTACTCGTTTAATCAACAGTGGAAAGAAATACTAATGCATAAAATTTGTAATCACAGTAAGTCGGAGTGATAGACATGAGTGGTAGAGGACGAGGACGTATTATACGCGACCGTGAGAGAGGCCGAGGTAATGAGGTTGAATTCTCGGAAGCGAGAAATAAGCCTGAAGGCGAAGCGCTAGCATCACCTATAGCGAAGTAGGATCGTAGGATAGAATGGGAGGAGATGATGCCCTGTTACAGGCAATGTTGCATGTGTTTGAATAAGTGGCTGGGGCAAGCACCGGAACAACAACCCAAAAGTCCATTCTTGAGCGACTCCAAGCTAATGGAGATGAAGTGTTTAGAGGTATCTCTAGAGTAGCTCCAAACGTGGCTGAGTATTGGTTAGAGGCAGTCGAGAGAATTATGGATGATTTGGACTACACAGTAGAGGAAAAGCTGAAGGGCGCGGTGTCTCTACTTAGGGATGAGGCCTATCAGTGGTGGCTCATCACGAGAGAGGGTACTCCGGCGGATCGAGTTGATTGGGATTTCTTTAAGACGATGTTCCAAGGAAAGTACGTTGGGGCCACTTATGTGGATGCTCATAGGAAGGCATTCTTGAATGTAGTGCAAGGGGGTAAATCAGTAGCAGAGTATGAGGCAGAATTCCTACAGTTAAGTCGGTATGCTCGAGGGATAATTACAACTGATTATGAGCAATGCGTAAGGTTCGAAGATAGTCTGCGAAACGAGCTGTGAGTGTTGATAGCTCCATAGCGGAGAGAGACTTTGCTATTTTGGTGGAAAAAGCTAAGATAGCTGAGGAGGTAAAGTGAACTGAGAAGCAAAATAAGGACAAGGATAAAGGCCGGAATAAGAGGAGTTTCAGACCTTCAGGGTAATTTGGGGGTTCCTAGAAGAGGCTCAGGGTTGATGGACCAAGTCGTGTTGCAAAGCCAGCTGCTGTTAGGCAATTTCGATAGTGTGTTCAATATGGGAGGTCTCGTACAGGAGAGTGTTGGGGCAAAAATAAGGAATGTTTCAAGTGTGGGTCAAAGGATCATTTGATAAAGATTTGTCCGTTGGATATAACCAAGGCTCGGATGGTAAGACAAGGGTATATGTAGCCAAGAAGGGGTGGTCAACAGATACCGAGAGGTCGTGGTCCGAATAGAGGAGGGAATGGTTTTGGTCGGGGCCACGAGCACCGGGCAGAGGTGTTGGAAATATAGAGGCAAGGCAGCCCGTGTTAGTTTATGCAGCCAAACACCGAGAAGAGGGAGACACACCAGACGTCATAATGGGTACGTTCCTCATTTATGGTTTACCCTTTACTACATTAATTGATGTTGGGTAGACGACATTCTAGTTTATTCCAAGTCAGAAGAGGAGCATGATTCGCATCTTCGGGTGGTTCTATAGATTTTGAGGGAGAAGCAGCTATACATCAAGTTTAGCAAGTGTGAGTTTTGGTTGAAGGAAGTTACATTTCTGGGTCATGTGGTATCTGCTGAGGGGATTAGGGTTGATCCTAGAAGATTGAAGCGTTGTTGGAGTGGAAACAACCTAAGTACGTGGCAGAGATTCAGAGTTTCCTTGGGTTGGCTAGATATTATCGTAGGTTCGTTGAAGGGTTTTCCTTGATTGCGGCACCATTAACCAAGCTATTTGATAAACTGTAAAAGTAACATATTTTAATCCCACATTTAGTATGCTTTTGAATGAATTTATCCTCGATTTATGTAAAAGGTGCTCTTAATCCTTTCTTTTCATGTCTTATACTCAGGAGAACACCTAAGGATAAAAAGAACGTAAAACGGGCTTAATACGGACCAAATTGGGCCAACCTAAGAAGTCGACATGGCCTGGGCTTTATTCACGACCATGCCTTGCTATCCACCTAGAACATGGCTGTCACCAATTTACAAGGTTGTGTCTCGTTGACAAAAAGCCCAACACGGGTTATCCCCGATTTGCATGCTGTGTCCCAATCGATAGATTCGAAGCATAGCTTGACTCTTGACTTGCACGGGCGTGCCACGGCCATGCCTAAATCAATAGAATAAAGACATGGGCTGAGCCTCAATTTACACGAGCATGCCTTAGCCATGCCCCTGCCGTGGGAAAGAGCAATTTCACTCGAAATAGAATGCTTGGAGCCAAGAAACGCTATCTAAGTCTACTCAAACACCTAGGATGAATTATACCTGAATTATAAGTACTTAGGAGACAAGTAAAGCATCCCAAAGTCTATAAAAACACCCAAGGCGGTTATTCAAGGGGGTCGATCATTGAGCAGAGTTTTCTGCCAAGCCTTCCTTATTTAGGGATTGTCTCGAAGATAGCCAATTGATCCATCTCGAAGAGTCGGAGTTCTACTCAAGACGGAGGATCTCTTCTTCAATTCCTTCAGGGGGTTTTAGGGATTTCTTATGTTTTGTTTTATCTTTTCTTTTAAGATGTTTTCTTATTTAGTTATGAACTAAACCCATCAAATACCAAAAGTGGATGAAACCTATGATGGATTTTGTTATTTAATTATTTCGATTTATATGATAAATACTTAGTTTGTTCTTAATTATGTTGCTTAAATTTATCTTATGTGCTTAGGTGGAGGAGGAATAGACCCTTCCTAACAGTAGATCTAGCATAATTAAGCGGAGATGATCGGGTGCCTAGAGATAGGGTTACGAGATTTTGTTGATTAGGGTGAAACCTAATATAAGAATCTATTGATCGATTTACTGCTTCCTTAGGGGGTTATTATAAGAGAACGAGAGTTCCACTAATTAACATAAGGTTAGACGTTATTCACTTTGAGAGAAGGTTTAATATAGGTTAGGGAGTCTCACGGATCAAGCTAAGTAAAGAAATCATATGAATTGAAAAGGTAGATAATAAGTGAAGTCATAGGTGGATTCTTCCCGAAGGTATCGTCTTTATCAATTGAGTTTTCTTCAAAGTCTTTTCCCAAAGTTTTGTTTCTTTTGTCTTTACATTTAAGTTTAAAGTATTTCATTTGTTTTAGATTAATAAACCAATCACTCCATATTTTAGGCTAAATAATAGAAAGAAAGTGAGTAGTAGTACTTTTATGTTCCTTGGGTTCGATAAGATATTCTTGCCTAAGCTATACTATTGTTCAATAGGTGGGCTTGCCTTTATCGTTGTCGCAGTCAGTCTATAGGTTTGATCATTCTTTTATAAATATTAAAACTAGACTGTTTTGCAGCGATCACTGTTGAGGAAAAGGGTACCTTTTGTTTGGACTGACAAGCAATAAGAAAGCTTTGAGAAGCTGAAGAGGATTTTGACAGAGGCTCTGATTTTGATTCAGCCTGAGGCTGGTAAAGAGTTCTTGGTTTATTGTGATGCTTCACACATGGGGTTAGGATGGGTGTTAATGTAGGATGGGAAGGTTGTTGTATATGTCTCGACGCATTAAGACCGCATGAGATTAATTATCCACATGATGATCGGAGTTAGGTGCGATAGTTTTCGCTTTGAAGATTTGGAGGCATTATTTATATGGAGAGAAGTCTGTTATCTATACCGACCATAAGAGTTTGAAGTATCTGTTAACTCAGAAGAAGTTGAATTTAAGGCAGTGAAGGTGGATTGAGCTGTTGAAAGATTATGACTGCTCGATCAAATATCATCCGGGTAGGGCTAATATGGTAGTAGATGCCTTAAGTAAGAAAGTAATATTATATTTGAGAGCGATGTTCAACCATCTTAGTTTGTATGATGACAAAAGTCTGTTAGCTGAGCTGCAAGTAAAGCCGATGTGGGTAAATTAGATTAAAGAGAAATAGTTATTGGATGATGTCCTGAGTGCTCGACTTCGGCAGGTACAGAATGGTGGGGTGGAAGATTACAGTTTGAGTGATGATGTGGTTTTGTGTTTAGGAGAAGGTTTGCATGCTGAAGGATGTGGAATTGAGGCAGATGATTCTTCAGGAAGCACATAGTAGTCCTTATGCTATGCATCCTGGAGGGAGTAAGATGTACCGGGATCTACGTGAACAATTCTGGTGGCTTGCATTGAAGCGAAAAGTTACGGAGTTTGTAAGGAAGTGTTTAACTTGTCAGCAAGTTAAAGCTGAGCATCAGTTTCCTTCAAGATTATTGCAGCGGTGAAGATTCCACAATGGAAATGGGAGAGGATCACTATGGACTTTGTTAGTGGGCTACCTTTTACGCCTACTAAGAAAGAGGTGGTATGGGTAATTATGGATCGATTGACGAAGTCTGCTCATTTCATACTTGTTCATGTCGACTTTTCTCTCCAAAGGTTGGCTAAGCTGTATGTAGTAGAAATTGTGAGATTACATGGGGTGCCAATATCGATCATATCAGATAGAGACCCTAGGTTTATGTCGCGATTCTGGAGGGCACTGCATCAGGCATTGGGTACAAGACTGGACTTCAGCAAAGCTTTTCATCCTCAGACTGATGGTCAGTCTGAGAGGGTAATTCAGATCTTGGAGGATATGTTGAGGGGCTGTGTCATTGAATTCAAGGTAGTTGGGAAGAGTTCTTACCGTTGGCAGAATTCGCGTACAACAATAGTTACCAAGCTAGTATTCGGATGGCACCCTATGAAGCGTTGTATGGGCGGAGGTGTCATACTCCTACCTGTTGAACAGAATTAGGTGAACGCCAGATTCTAGGTCCAGAATTGATCCTAGAGACAGAGGAAAAGGTCAAGGTAATTAGGGCTCGATTGAAAGAAGCGTCTGACCGAGAAAAAATCGTATGCAGATCTGAAGTGAAAAGAGATAGAGTTTGCAGTAGGTGTCTTGAAAGTTTCACCTTGGAAGAAGGTGATGAGATTTGGATGGAATGGCAAGCTAAGTCCTAGGTTCATCGGGCTTTATCGAGTTTTAAAACGAGTGGGACCGGTGGCATATCAATTGGAGTTACCTTCTAAATTGAAATAGATTCATGATGTGTTCCATGTTTCAATGTTGAGACGCTACCGTTCAGATCTGTCTCACGTCGTGCCAGTAGAGGAAATTGAGGTAAGGCCAGACTTGTCTTGTGAGGGGGAACCAATCCAGATCTTAGACCGAGACGTTAAGGTGCTAAGTAGAAAATCAGTTCCTTTGGTCAAAATTTTGTGGCGAACCATGATTTCGAAGAGGCAACGTGGGAGCCAGAGGATGCGATACGATAGTAATACCCTCATCTCTTTTGACCAGGTAATTTTGAGGTTGAAATTTCTTTAAGGGGGTAGAATTGTAACATCCGAGATTTAGGGGCTTTGCATTTATCTTATTTCTGTGTGTTTGGTAGGCTCTGTATGTTGTTTGAGCGTGTTTGGGGTCTCCAAGAAGGCCTGAGGTTAAGTTGGAACCTTGGCTAAAATTTTAGTCTTGGGCATTTTAAGAGGGAGGCCAATTGGGAGCAAGACTTAATGGGTATTGTCTGCGTTTGGGTGACACAAGAGGTGTAGTGGAATAGTGGCAAGGAGACGCCACTTAATATACAGGGAGATGGCGTCACAAGGAGAAGCTGAGGGGGAGAGGGTTTGAAACTCTCAAGCAGCACAAGGGAGTATTATGAGGTAGCTGGATGGTAATTAAACTCTGGAGGAAAGAGACAAGACTTGGTCAAATATTTCAAATGGATGGTGGAGAGTGATTAAAGGAGTTTGAATTATTCAAAATGGTTTGAATAAGTGGAGGAGAGGGAATCAAGGAGTGTTTCAAGGGGACGGCATGGGGATTGAGGTGAGATGGGTTGTTAGCCGAATTTTGAATAGTAAAGGGGAGAGGGTGAGGCTTTCGGTTTTGGTTGGGGAGTAGGTGCCGAAAGAGTTAGAAATATTAACTTTTAGGTATAGTGAGCTTCTCCTTTTTGCATTGGTTTGTAGTGCATTTGGAGTGAATTAGTCCATTCTTCCTTTAGCTAAGCCGAAACCTTTTCTCCCTTTTTGGCATTTTCGTATCGTGTAAGCCTTGCTTCATCACTTAGGGTCGAACCCTCTTACCATTCTACTCTCATTACACCACTTTCACTTAATTGTTTTAAGAGCCGAACCTTAACTCTCTCTTCCTCTATTTTACATCTTGGCAACTTGAGTTGAGTATTTCATCATCAAAGCCGAAGCAATTCTTTTTGTCTAGTGGTGAATCGAGTTTGTCATTTGATAAACAATAGCCAAACCTTCTAATCTTCTCCATTCCATTATTTCTTTCTTCAATTTGGTTACCTCTCAAGTTCCATCTTTTGGTCGAATTCCCTTTTATCTTTTCTTTCTCTTTCAGTTCTCATCTCATCTATTTTAGATGAAATCCCTCCCTATTTCTTCTCTTTGAGGTTACTTCCGTTTTCCGTTCTTCTGAAGCTGAACCTCTCTTGTGTGATTACTTATTTTCACTTGTTGATTTGCTAGAAGATTGCTGTCACTCTTCTCTTCAACCTTATCGATTGGATTATTCTTAGTAGTGGTAAGTGTTCCCTTCCCTTCGAATCTATCTCTTCTCTTTTGGTTTGTCGGATCAAGGCATTAATCTTGTTCCTTGGTTTTTCGGCTGAGTAAAGGAAAAGTGTGGTTTTGAATTTCTTCTACTTCAAAGTCTTTGGGATCAACCAAATTTGATCAATCAAGGGACTTTAGTGATCTATTAAATCAGTGGGTTTAGGTTCTGCTGACTTCGGTAAGAACTTCTTCGTTCAAAGTAAATATTTTTCCGCTATTATCTTATTCTACGGTTTAACTGGGTCTTCTAACTAAGATCTTTGGATGGAATCCAATATCAGTCAGGCAAAAGAGGGGCTTAGACCTGTAACCCCAGTCCTTAAGTTCAAAAGATGTGCGGTGTCTACTGTTCGAGATTGGCCTCTAGGTTGTGGGCCAGCTTCTGAAAGTGATAATCAGATCACTGTGATCCCTGCAAGTGAGGATGTTAGTGAGATCGATAGTTTAGTTCTTCGGGTTTTCAAGTGTGTAATTATCATGTTATCTCCCTAATTTCATAAATATGTATGTATATGCTTGAAAGCCAAAATCAGCTGCAATAGTGGTGGAGTTGCCCAGGATAGGTAAACCGAGACCTCAGGTTAGTATGTTACATCTAAGCCTATTTAATACTTGTGGATAAAATGATTGTGTATGTTTGCTAAGTATTACATGAATCATATCTTATATTCTATCTTTTGTTTTATGTTGCATGTGCATGGGATATTGGGATGATAATGATTAAAGGGAAGTGTATATTGGTGACTCTGTCACTATTAATGATGGCGTGGTGCCTCCATGTGGAATTAGTGATTTAATCATGTGTGGATCAGTGGCTAGACCACTATATATGGACTTTGAGCGGTGTATCACATCGGCATGATCATGAAAAGGTGCGTAACGGATGGAGGGTTGATTGTAGAAATCCCCACAGGTGTGTATGAGGATGGACATACGGAGCGGTTTGTAGAGGATGGAATACTAGGCTGGCTGTAACAACCCGAATTAGGGCTAGCCGGAACAGTGGTCTTGGGACCACTAATCCGAGGTTGAGGAGAATTATTTTAGTACTATTTTATGTGTTGTGGTGTCACTATATGATTATATAGAAATTTTGGTGCCTTAATTTTACTAATAGCATGACCAATTGAGAAAAATGACTAAATCGCATTAGATGCAAAAGTCCTATTTTTAAGGTAGGGGTAACAAATAGCCATAGATTGTTAAATTGAGGTATTTTAAAGGGCGATTTATCCCTTTTAATTGCTTGGCCCGTCATGGGCTATGTGGGAGACAAAGATGGACAAAATTAAGTCAAAGTTAGTAGGAGTTGGTGGCTAATTTGACTAGTTTAATATTAGAATAAAGAAAGAGAAAAATATCATCATTCTCTTCATCATTCTCCACGAATTTTTGCAAGAAAATAGAGGGTTAAAAGTTCAAAAATTTTCAGCAAGCTCTCCTCCAATTTTAGTAAGTGATTTTGATAATTTCTTAGTAATAGTTGTACCTTTGAAACCCCAAAAGCTTAAGCTTTCAAATGAGGGGACTATTGTTCAATTTTGTGTAAAGCTTAGAGTTTTCCCATGAGAGCAATAATTGTTATTTGCTGCATTTTTATAGGAGAAAATGAAATTTAGGGAGATGAGAAACAACTTTTGTGAAAGATGTTGCATGAAAACACCTAAGTAGGACTTAAATACAAATAGTGAGATTGTGTCATAAATGCATGAAATAGTTGGAATTTTGAGTAGTTGTAAGAGAAATAAATGTTTAGCTAGGCTTGTTTAATGAGAAAATGTGTTGAAAAATAAATTAAGAGCCTAGGGGCAAAAATATTAATTTTGCCAACGTACAAGGGAAAAATGGTCATTTTTGCCCAAGTGTAGAAATTGATTTATTATGATCATAGGAAATCTAAATGAATGAATTTCATGATTATAGATCAAGAAAAACGAAGCCCCGATCGAAACCGAGGCAAGAACAAGGTCGAGGACTAAATTGTACATCTCTTTACATTTTGTATATTGAGGTAAGTTTGTATGATTTCTAAGCTTTATGATTACTATCATTGAATTGCTTAGTGTAATATACATTGCTATTTTGTAATGCCTACAATTTTTGTGAACAAAGAGATTAAACATGAGAAAGCCCCAATTGAAATGAATTCCCCAGATTGAATATGAATTCCAAGGCAAGCTAGGATTGATCAAGATATCATGATATACAAGCACAAGATATCATATAAGTCCAAGGCAAGCTTGGCATTGATAAAGATATCATGTAAGTCAAAGGCAAGCTTGGCATTGATCAAGATATCATGTAAGTCCAAGGCAAGCTTGGCATTGAGTAAGTTATCAAAGGCAAGACTTCATGTAAGTCCATGTCAAGACATGGCCTTGAAACCAAGATGAGAAATTCCATGTAAGACCATGCCTAAGATATGGCTTTGGTGGCATGATAAGTGGGAAGTGATCTAGTATCCTCGGGTATTCATAGAAGTTCATCAGGCAAACAAGTAAGATTAATAATTAAGGAACAAGAGGACTAGGAAAGCAAAGCTAGCATCAAAATGAATTAAACATTACTCATGTTGTGAATGAAGTATTAGAGATCATAATGATTATTGTTTAAGTACGCTGATCAATGTGATCAAGTGACATAGGTATCATGTTTACTATACAAAAATGAGTACAGTGAGCATCATGAGGCATGTAAGAACCATGTATGAGTAAGTAAGCTTTAGAGCTGAAATTATGATACTATTGTTATGCTAAATATTTTTTATTTAGCAAGCTTATTGACATGTGTTTTACATGCAAACTTACTAAGCTAAATGCTTACGTATTTGATTGTTTCTTTCTATGTAGTCCTGCCAAGCTAATTTGTGGATCATCAGAGTCGGAGCTCGTAGCACTATCAACTCTTATTTTGGTATAGCCAAGTTACTTTACTAAGTATGGCATGTATAGGAAACATACATTTTATGGACATGTTTTTAGAAGGGCCTTTGTAAAGGCTATCAAGTTTATTATTCTTTTGTATATGGCTAGTGATTGGCCAAATTTGACTAAGTATTTCTGTTTATCGATATCAATGAAGCATGTAGTATTATTCATAAAATTTGGGTTGTTATTGCATCGTTGAATTGTGTATGGATATGATCTTCATTTTAGGGTGGCTAACGGCTTGGTAAATAGCTTATAAGTTCCCATACGGTTGGATACACAGGCGTGTACCAAGGCCGTGTTAACCCTGCGCCTTAGTATTATTAATCAGAATAGGCCATGGTAAATTTCCACGGCCGTGTGTATAGGCCGTGTTATACACACGGGTTGGACATGGGCGTGTGCCCATACCATGCTGATTTAGCTAGTATATCAAGGATTAGCACACGATCTAAGCCCACGGGTGTGTCATGGTCGTGTGAAATTAGTCAGTAGCCTCCTACGGTTGGAAGACATGGGTGTGTCTAAGCCATGCAGAAATAGTCAGTAGCTTCCACGGTTTGAGGGTATAGGCGTGCTTAAGGGTACACGGGCATGTTCCAAGTCACACGGGCATGTGAACCCTACTTCAAAAATGAATTATTTGATTTAGTTCCAAAAGTTTTCAGACACGAGTTTAAGGCCTCGTAGGCCTTTGTAATGTATGTGTTGACTAAGAAAGTAAAATTTATTTTAAGTTGGAACGAATTTTATAGCTCGTAAGTACATGTTTAAGTGAGTTCAAGCATTGTAATGTCTCGTATCCAGACCCAGTATCGGTATTGGGTTCGGGGTGTTATATTTAGTGGTATCAGAGCTACGGTTTAGTCAGGTCTAGGACTAACGTAGCATGAGCATGAGTCTAACTATTCATGCCATATGTAAAAATGTTTCTATATTGATAGTGTGATGACTCTTGATGATTTTAAATTATGTTTATACATATAGAAATGAATTCTGAAGGGAATGTGGTGGATGACGTAGAAAGTAATGCTGTGGCTCATTGAAGGGACAATCTTAAGCAAAATTAGAATAGACCCACTACGGTGAGTCAAAGGGGAAGAGAAAAGGCTAGAAAGCCTTCCTCCACATGATGAACACATGGTATACAGAGTTCATTAGGGCAAACCCGAACGCTCAACCCCTCCACCCCCACATGCTCCACAAGCTACTCCAAGGGCTCCTCAAGTAGTAGAGGTGGTAAGAGGAGGTAAACCCCAATTGATAGGATCGGAAGCATGGGGTAGAAGAATTCAGGCGAAAAGAGGATGATCCGAAAGAGTGAATTCTAGTTAGAAAATACCATCATGGTATTTAATGAGTTGTCATGTACCTCAAGAATGCATGAAGTGTGTAATCTCTCTTAAGAGATTACGCTTACCAATGGTGGAACACCTTTGTGTCGATTACACCGAGAGAAAGGGTTACATTGGAATTCTTCCAAGAAGAGTTTAAGAAAAAGTATATCGGTCAGAGGTTTATAGACTAGAAGAGAAAGGAAATCCTAGTGCTGAAGCAAGGCAAGATGTCGATGACAGATTATGAGCGTGAGTTTGCATGACTCAGCAAGTATGCTCGTGAATGTATATCCACAGAGGTTATTATGAGTAAAAGGTTTGAAGACGGGTTAAGTGAGGACATCAAACTGGTTGTTGCTGGTCTAGAATTAAAAGAATTTGTCTTGTTAGTGGAAAGAGCTTGTAAAGCCAAAGAGCTAATAAAAGAGAAGAAGAAATCTGAAATGGAGTCTCGTGACTCTAGAAAGAGACTGTGGAATAAGTCATTCCAATCTTCACCCAAGAAGTCAAATGATTTCCCTACCCGATCGACTACTTCCACTGGGTATTCCAAGAAGGAAAAAAATAAACAGTATTCAGGGAACAAAGCACAGACGACTTCAGTTGCAAGTGTCAAAAATTCTAGACCCGATAAATCTGAATGCCCATAGTGTGGCAGACGCCATCTGGGAGAATACCGGGCACATGAAAATGCATGTTTTAGATGTGGTTCACAAGACCACTATATAAAAGATTGTCCCAAGATGATGAAAGAAGGAAGAGCTCAAGACCCAAAATCTGGGAGTATGGTCAAGGGGAGACCGCAGAGAAACCTGAGAAGTGGGGCAAGTAGAAGGGGTAACCCGAGAAGACTAGGCCGTGGGATCCGAGGGCAGAGTGCCTGGAAGGACATATGTCGTTCGCGCTCGCGAAGAGGCGACTTCTCCTAATGTTATTACGGGTACCTTTTCTCTTTACAATACTAAAGTTATTGCTTTAATAGATCCCGGATCCATGCACTCTTACATTTGCAAGAAATTAGCATCCAGTTTGAGCGTGCCTATATATACCAACGAATTTGTAATTAAGGTGTTTAATCCATTAGGCTAGAGTGTGTTAGTTAATAAAGTTTGTAAAGATTGTCCATTGATGATTAGAGGTCATTGCTTTAAAGAAAATCTTATGTTATTACCATTTGATGAATTCAACCTTATTCTTGAAATGGACTAGTTGACTACTCATAATGTAATTGCTAATTGTGGGAAGAAATGCATTGAGATAAGATGTGAGAATGGGGATACTCTTCATGTTGAATCAGATGAACAAGATAAATCACCAGTGATAATTTCCCATGTGATGGCACAGAGATGTTTAAGAAAAGGGTATGAATCATATTTGGCCTTCGTGTTGAATGATAAGGAGATAGAGCTAAAAATTGAGTTAGTACCGTGGTATGTGAATACATGGATGTATTTCCCGAAGAATTACCTAGACTATCGCCAGTTTGAGAGATTGAGTTCAGCATTGAACTAGCTCCCGGTACTATACCGATATCCATTACTCCTTACAAAATGGCTCCAACAGAACTGAAAGAGTTAAAGTTACAGTTGCAAGAGTTGACAGATAAGGGCTTTGCAAGATCAAGTTGTTCACCATGGGGTGCCCCGATTTATTTGTGAAAAAGAAAGATGGTACCATGAGATTGTGCATAGATTACCGTCAGCTCAATAAAGTAACAGTAAAGAATAAGTACCCATTGCCTAGGATCGATGATCTGTTCGATCAATTGAAAGGAGCAATTGTGTTCTCCAAAATAGACTTGAGATCAGGGTACTACCAGTTGAGAGTGAAAGACTCAGATGTATCCAAGATGGCCTTTCGAACGAGGTATGGGCATTATGAACTTTTAGTCATGCCCTTTGGGTTAACCAATGCTCTTGCAGTATTCACGGATTTAATGAACCACATCTTTAGACCATACCTCGACAAGTTTGTAGTCATTTTTATTGATGACATACTGATTTATTCCCAAGATGAGAAAGAGTATGCTTAACGCCTACGGACAGTTTTACAGATCCTGTGAGAGAATCAGCTGTATGCCAAATTCAGTAAAAGTGAATTTTGGCTCAAAGAAGTAGGATTCCTAGGACATATTGTCTCGAGGGATGGAGTCCGAGTTGATCCCATTAAAATCTCGGCCATAATGGACTAGAAGCCATCTAGGAACATTACTGAGATTAGAAGTTTTTTGGGCCTAGTCGGCTACTACAAATGATTTGTTAATGGGTTTTCCATGATCGCAACCCTGATGACTAAACTATTGTAGAAAAATGTGAAGTTTGAGTGGACAAAACGATGCCAACAAAGTTTTGAGAAGTTGAAAGCAGTGTTGACAGAAGCTCCAGTCTTAGTACAACCCGAATCAGGGAAAGAATTTATAGTCTACAGCGATGCATCCTTAAATGGATTGCTACTCATGCAAGAAGGCAAGGTGATTACTTATGCCTCCAGACAGTTGAAGCCTCATGAGAAGAATTATTCAATGCATGATCTAGAATTGGCCGCCATAGTCTTCGCTTTGAAGATTTGGAGACACCATTTATATGGTGAAAAATGTCAGATTTTTACCGATCACAAAAGTCTGAAGTACTTGATGACACAGAAGGAGTTGAACTTAAGACAAAGAAGATGGTTAGAGTTGATAAAAGACTATGAGTTGGTCATCGACTACCATTTAGGAAAGGCGAATGTAGTCACCAATGGTTTGAGCAGGAAGTCTCTATTTACTTTAAGAGCATTGAATTCAAGGATATCTTTATCTGACAATGGCTCCCTTTTAGTTGAGTCGAGAGTTAGACCAATGTTTCTTCAAGAGATCTTTGAGGCTCAGAAAGAAGATAATAAGTTACAAGTCAAGAGAGCTCAATGCGAGTCAGATGCTAAATCCGACTTTCAGACTAATTCTGATGGATACTTGATGTTTAGAGATAGAGTTTGTGTACCGAGGAAAGAGGGGCTTATTCATAGAATTTTATATGAAGCACATAACGGATGTTTGTCTATACATCCGGGAAGTAAAAAGATGTATAGTGACTTGAAGCAATAGTATTGGTGGCCGAAAATGAAGAAAGATATTTCAGAGTTCATTTTAAGATGTCTTATTTGTCAACAAGTAAAGGTTGAACACCAAGTGCCTTTGGGTTTACTTCAGCCTATCTTAGTCCCCAAATGGAAATGGGACCGTATCACCATGGATTTCGTAACGGGTTTACCATTGTTTCCGAGCAAGAAAGATGTTGTTCGGGTAGTGGTTGATAGACTCATGAAGTCAGCCCACTTTATACCTGTACGAGTGGATTATTCCTTAGACAAGTTGGCAAACTTGTATGTTTCAAAAATAGTAAGACTTCACGGAGTTCCCTTATCGATCATATAGGATAGAGATCCGAGATTCACATCCAGATTTTGGAAGAAGCTGCAAGAAGCTTTGGGTACAAAATTGAGTTTTAACATAGCTTTTCACCCTCAAACTGACGGTCAATCAGAAAGGTTAATTCAAGTACTCGAGGACATGCTTAGATTTTGTGTTTTGAAATTCCAAGGTAGTTGGGAAAAGTTTCTCCCATTGGTAGAGTTCACCTATAATAATAGCTTTCAGTCGAGCTTAAAGATGGCGCCTTATGTGGCCATATATGGTCGTAAGTGTCGAACTCCCTTGTTTTGGCCTGAACTCAAGGAGAACCAAATTCACGGGGTTGATTTGGTTAAAAAAGTTGAAGAGAAAGTGAAAGTAATTTGAGAATGTTTAAAAGCTGCCTCAAACAGACAAAAATCCTATTCGAATTTAAAGAGAAAAGAGATCAAGTACCAAGTTGGAGATAAAGTCTTTTTGAAAGTATCACCATGGAGAAAAGTTCTCAGATTTGCCAGTAAAGGCAAATTAAGTCCACGTTTTATTGGACCTTATGAGATTACTGAGAGAGTTGTGCCGGTAGCTTACTGTTTGGCATTGTATCAGAATTAGAAAGGATACATGATGTTTTTCACGTATCAATGTTGCGACGATACGGATCAGACCCTTCATATATAATTACTCCATTAGAAATAGAGATCCACCCTGACATGACTTATAGTGAAGAACCAGTCAAGACCATGGCTTGGGAAGTCAAGCAACTGAGAAATAAAAGTATTGCCTTAGTGAAAGTTCTATGGCAAAGGCACGGTATAGAAGAAGCCACATGGAAACGAGAAGAGAGTATGAGAAACCAATATCCAAACCTTTTTACTGGTAAGATTTTTGAGGATGAAAAATCCCTAAGGGGGAGTTGTAATAGCCCAAATTTGGGGCTAGTCGAACAATGGTCTCGGGACCACTAATCTAAGGTTGAGGAGAATTATTTTAATACTATTTTATGTGTTGTGGTGTTACTATATGATTATATAGAAATTTTGGTGCCTTAATTTTACTAATAGCATGACCAATTGAGAAAAATGACTAAATTGCATGAGATGCAATTTAAAGGGCAATTTATCCCTTTTAATTTCTTGGCCGGTCATGGGCTATGTGGGAGACAAAGATGGACAAAATTAAGTCAAAGTTAGTAGGAGTTGGTGGCTAATTTGACTAGTTTAATATTAGAATAAAGAAAGAGAAAAATATCATCTTTCTCCTAATCTTTCTCCACCGATTTTTCCAAGCAAATAGAGGGTTGAAAGCTCAAAAATTTTTAGCAAGCTCTCCTCCAATTTTAGTAAGTGATTTTGATAATTTTCTTAGTAATAGTTGTACCTTTGAAACCCGTAAAGCTTAAGCTTTCAAATGAGGGGACTATTATGCAATATTGTGTAAAGCTTCAAGTTTTTCCATGAGAGCAATCATTGTTATTTGCTGTATTTTTATGGGAGAAAATGAAAGTTAGGGAGATGAGAAACAACTTTTGTGAAAGATGTTGCATGAAAACACCTAAGTAGGACTTAAATGCAAAGAGTGAGATTGTGTCATAAATGCATGAAATAGTTGGAATGTTGAGTAGTTGTAAGAGAAATAAATGTTTAGCTAGGCTTTTTTAATGAGAAAATGTGTTGAAAAATAAATTACAAGCCTAGGGGCAAAATCATAATTTTGCCAACATACAAGGGCAAAATGGTCATTTTTGCCCAAGTGTAGAAGTTGATTTATTATGATCATAGGAAATCTAAATGAATCAATTTCATGATTATAGATCAAGAAAAATGAAGCCCCGATCAAAATCGAGGCAAGAACAAGGTCGAGGACTAAATTGCACATCTCTCTACATTTTGTATATCGAGGTAAGTTTGTATGATTTCTAAGCTTTATGATTACTATCATTGAATTGCTTAGTGTAATATGCATTGCTATTTTGTAATGCCTATTGTTTTTGTGAACAAAGAGATTAAACATGAGTAAGCCACGATTGAATATGAATTCCCCAGGATACCCGATATACTACACAAGATATCATGTAAGTCTAATGCAAGCTTGGCATTGATCAAGATATCATGTAAGTCCAAAGCAAGCTTGGCATTGATCAAGATATCATGTAAGTCCAAGGCAAGCTTGGCATTGATCAAGATATCATGTAAGTCCAAGACAAGCTTGGCATTGAGTAAGTTATCAAGGGTAAGACTTCATGTATGTCCATGTCAAGACATGGCCTTGAAACCAAGATGAGAAATTCCATGTAAGACCATGCCTAAGATATGGTTGTGGTGGCATGTTAAGTGGGAAGTGATCTAGTATCCTCAGGTATTCATAGAAGTTCATCAGGCAAACAAGTAAGACTAATAATGAGGTAACAAGAGGACTAAGAAAGCAAAGCTAGCATCAAAATGAATTAAACATTACTCATGTTATGAATGAAGAATTAGAGATCATAATGATTATTGTTTAAGTACGCTGATCAATGTGATCAATGACACAGGTATCATGTTTACTATATAAAAATGAGTACAGTGAGCATCATGAGATATGTAAGAACCAAGTATGAGTAAGAAAGCTTTAGAGCTGAAATTATGATACTATTGTTATGCTAAATGGTTTTTATTAAGCAAGCTTATTGACATGTGCTTTACATGCAAACTTACTAAGCCAAATGCTTGCGTATTTGATTGTTTCTTTCTATGTAGTCCTGCCAAGCTAATTTGTGGATCATTGGAGTCGGAGCTCGTAGGACACTATCAACTCTTATTTTAGTATAGCCAAGTTACTTTACTAAGTATGGCATGTATAGGAAACATTCATTTTGTGGACATGTTTTTAGAAGGGCCTTTGTAAAGGCTATCAAGTTTATTATTCTTTTGTTTATGGCTAGTGATTGGCCAAATTTGACTAAGTATTTCTGTTTATTGAGATCAATGAAGCATGTAGTATTATTCATAAAATTTGGGTTGTTATTGCATCGTTAAATTGTGTATGGATATGATCTTCATTTCAGGGTGGCAATGGCTTGGTAAATAGCCTATAAGTGCCCACACGGTTGGACACACGGGCGTGTGTCAAGGCCGTGTTAACCCTGCACCTTAGTATTATTAATCAGAATAGGCCATGGGTAAATTTCCACGGCCGTGTGTATAGGCCGTGTTATACACACGGGTTGGACATGGGCGTGTTCCTAGACCGTGCTGATTTAGCCAGTATATCAAGGATTAGCACACGGTCTAAGCCCACAGACGTGTAGCCTCCCACGGTTGGAAGACATGGGTGTGTCTAAGCCTTGCGAAATAGTCAGTATCTTCCCATAGTTTGAGGGTATGGGCGTGCTTAAGGGTACACGGGCGTGTTCCAAGTCACACGGGCGTGTGAACCCTGCTTCAAAAATGAATTATTTGATTTAGTTCTGAAAGTTTTCAGACATGAGTTTAAGGCCTCATAGGCCCTTGTAATGTATGTGTTGACTAAGAAAGTGAAAATTTTTTTAAGTTGGAACGAAATTTTATAGCTCGTAAGTACATGTTTAAGTGAGTTCAAGCATAGTAATGTCTCGTATCCAGTCCCAGTATCGGTCTTGGGTGCGGGGTGTTACATTGGGTGGGGCTATCATTTTGATTACTTGTGCATAATGTGATAATTTGGTGATGATTGGGGCTCAAGCCCACTTGTGGAATTTGTGAACTAATTACACACTGAGTCTGGTGACTCACGCTATTTTCTTAACATTACAGGTAGCTCATGTTTTTTAGGACTGGGTTGGAACAGACTCGGGGTGGCCATGCACGGGTTATTTTATTAAACTTTATTTTAAATTATTAATTGCTATTTTCTTTTGGGATATTTTTAATATGTAATAAGGCCACTTTAAAATTTGGTAAATTTTGGATTTAAAGTTTGTGTTGTTACACCTTAATTACAAACTACTCAATGGGACGTTTTAACAAGATAAACAAAATTTTCTTCGCAACTTTGCTTAACACATTACCTATGAAACTAAAATTTTACGGACATTCCATAAACCGAAAAAAATAATAAAGAGAAAATCGCTAAGTTTTCAAACATCGCCTAAATGCTGGGCTTAGCTAATTAACGAATAATGAGTTTCAAGTGAGCCATGAAACTTGGTTTTATTAAAGCAATTCTCCAGAACTTATAAAACTTTTCTAACCTATTTTCCCTAGTGACATGTCAGATCCGGTCGTGGTGTTTGGGCCGGGTTTGGGGTGTTACAGTTCTGCACCCACAAAATTTTAATGGAAGAAGAATACAAGTCGTGTGTGCAACCCTAGAGACGGCTAAATCCTAACATGAAAGAAGTAGCCAAAGCCGAGGTAATTAAACTTCTAGATGCAGGAATAATTTATCCTATTTCTGACAGCACTTGGGTATGTCCTGTGCATGTAGTCCCAAAGAAAGGAGGTATGACGGTGGTGCCCAATGAGAAGAATGAATTAATCCCCACAAGAACAGTCACAGGATGGAGAGTCTATATAGACTATAGAAAGCTCAATGATGCCACCAAAAAGATCACTTCCCTCTACCCTTCATAGATCAAATGCTAGAAAGACTATCCGGGCATATGTACTACTATTTTTTGGACGGACTCTCTGGATACTTCCAAATTCCATAGCTCCTGAAGATCAAGAGAAGACCACATTTACATGTCCATACGGTACGTTTGCTTATCGTAGAATGCCTTTTGAATTATGTAATGCTCCTACTACTTTTCAACGTTGTATGTTGGCAATTTTTTACGAACTCGTGGAAGATATCATGGAGGTATTCATGGATGACTTCTCGATATTCGGTAATTCTTTCAATCTTTGCCTTAAAAATTTAAAACGAGTTCTGATGAGATGTGAGGAAACCAACCTTGTTTTGAATTGGGAAAAATGTCACTTTATGGTTAGAGAGGGAATTATATTAGGACATGAGATTTTTAGTAAAGGGATTGAGGTAGATAAAGCAAAGGTTGAAACCATAGAAAAATTACCTCCCCCTAGTTCAGTTAAGGCTATTAGAAGCTTTTTAGGACATGCAGGGTTATATAGAAGATTTATTAAAGATTTTTCTAAAATAGCTAAGCATTTGACAAAATTACTAGAAAAAGATGTTCCTTTCAATCTCAATCAGGAATGTTTAGATGCTTTTAATGTTCTTAAAGATAAATTAATAAATGCACCGATTATGATTGCACCTGATTAGAACTTACCCTTTGAACTAATGTGCGATGCAAGTGATTTTGCAGTAGGTGCAGTTTTGGGACAACGAAGAGACAAGCATTTTCAACCAAATTACTACGCTAGTAGAACATTAACACCTGCACAAGAAAATTACACCACCACAGAGAAAGAATTGCTACTGTAGTTTTTGCTTTTGAAAAATTTAGGCAGTATTTAATATTGTCTAAAGTTGTCATTTACACTGATCATTCAACTCTTCACTATCTCTTAAACAAACCTGATGCAAAACCTTGACTCATATGATGGATTTTACTTTTACATGAATTTGACTTAGAAATACAAGATAAGAAGGGAGCTAAGAATCTTGCAACGCAGATCATCTCTCCAGACTTGAGAATCCACATATTAGAGAGCTTGATAAAAATGAGATAAACGATTCATTTCCTGAAGAACAACTTTTTTCCATAAAACATTCTGAAGTACCATGGTTTGCAAATATTGCGAATTATTTAGCAGCTAAAATCTTACTAAAAAGACTAATACATCACCAAAAGAAACAATTCTTTGCTGATGTGAAAAACTATTTTTGGGAAGATCCTTTTCTTTTCCGCATATGTGTAGATCATGCCATCCGAAGATGCGTTACAAAAGCAGAAGCAAGCAAAATTCTGGAACATTTCCATTCAAGTCCCTCAGGAGGACACTACAGTGGCATAAAGACAGCACACAAAATACTCGAATCAGGTTTTTATTGGCCCACTCTATTCAAAGATGCCAACATGTATGTTACCTCGTGTGATAAATGCCAAAGAAGAGGTAATATTTCTAAACGTGATGAAATGCCTCAAACATATATGTTATCATGTGAATTATTTGATTTATGGGGTATTGATTTTATGGGACCATTCCTAGTTCATTTGGAAATAAATACATCCTCGTGGCAGTTGATTACATATCGAAATGGGTAGAAGTAGAAGCTTTACCAACCAATGATGCTAAGGTAGTAGTTAAATTTCTCAAGAAACTGTTTTCTAGATTTGGGACACCTAGAGCTATTATTAGTGATAGGGGTACACATTTTTTTAATACTCAATTTGAAAAATTTCTAAAGAAATATGGAGTACACCACAGGAAAGCCACCCCATATCATCCTCAAACAAGTGGGCAAGTTGAAGTCATAAACCGAGAACTTAAACGCATCTTAGAAAAAATGGTTGAATCGAATAGAAAAGATTGGGCATTAAAACTAGATGATGCCCTATGGGCATATAGAACAGCTTTTAAAACACCTCCAGGGACATCCCCATACAAACTCGTATACGGAAAAAGCTGTCATCTACCATTTGAGTTAGAACACAAAGCTTTTTGGGCCATAAAGTTTTTAAATTTTGATATTAGAACTGCAGGAAAGAAAAGAATGATGCAGATGAACAAACTAGAAGAGTGGAAAGCTAAGGCCTATGAGAACTCGAAACTATACAAAGAGGCAACAAAGCGACGCCACGACTCTCGTCTGAAGAGGTCAAAACAATTCGAGGTAGGGGACTTGGTTCTATTGTACAACTCAAGGCTCAAATTATTCCCTAGGAAGTTGAAATCAAGATGGTCAGGACCATTTATAATCAAAACAATTTTTCCATATGGTACAATCGAGGTAACTCACCCCACCAAGGGCACATTCAAGGTAAATGGCCACCGACTAAAAGTTTATAATGGTGCAGATTTTAGGGACATGAGAGAGGAGCTTCAACTCTGTGAACCTTCGTTTAATGAAAACAGGGAAAGTCTAGCTTAAAACTATAAACGAGCGCTTCTCGGGAGGCAACCCGAGTGCTAACTTATTGACACTTTCTACTTTGTTACTAACCCACAAAAAAACTACAGGTTGAGGTAACACGGCTCTACACACGGGTGTGCCTATGGCCGTGTGAGAGCCATGGGATGAGCCACGGGCATGCCAATAGTCGTGCGCAAATAGATAAAATTCTTTTATCGAACACGGCCAAGACATGCCCGTGTTAAGTAATCGTGCTTGAATACTAACCTCCAAAGCACGGGCCACCAACGATCGTGCGTCATGACCATGGGAACATACTGACATATCACACACGGGTAACACATGCCCATGCTAAGTAACTGTGCTTAAATATAGACTTTTAAAGCACGGGCCACGCACGACCGTGCGTCCTAGCATTGGGGACATACTGACATATTGCACACGGGGAACGAACGCCCGTGCTAAAAAACCAATCGCGCCTAAAAATTCAAAATCTTGAATTACATGGGCAATTGAAAAAATAGCACGACCATGGCTCCTGCTCGTGCCCCTGCTGCTATTTAAACGAATTAATAAAATCCCTCTCCATTTAACCCTAAAAATAATGTTTAGCCCCTCATCAAAAATTCTAGCCACACTCTCACCTAAACCACCATTTTTTTCCCATCTAAAATCGATCAAATACCCCCACATGCCCGAAACACTATCATGTGACATAAACCCCACGCCTCTGCTTCTGTCGTGCTCATCCTACAAATCCCACAACAAAATTGTGCTACGCGTGCCACCGTCGTGTTCGTGCTGCAACTTGCAACACTATCGTGCCCCGCTCGTGCTCAGACCTTTTATACCGCCCCTAGTTCCTTTTTCTTAACCTATAACTTGATAAAAAAATTTATGCCACTTTACTTTATTTTCACATCTTGTTTAAGTATGGAAGCATGGTTTTATTTAGGAAAATTTCCTCAAAAGTTTAGCCCCATGAATATTTATTGGTTGATTGTTCATAATTCATTTTAATAGTGGGAATAAATTCTTGCATTTTAGAGCTAATAAGTTTGATGCATTTCTTTGCTCACTACTGACAAATAATTCTTGTAGATTAATATTCTAACTTCTCAGATTATGATAGATTTAATTTTGGCTTTATTATTGTTGAGAAACTTGCTTTATACTTGATTATTTTGCAGGGACCATGTCAACATCCCGAACCAAATGATCAGCCCCCAGCAAGAAAAGGAAGGAGCCCGGATCATCCTTCGCAAGTCTATCTACCAAAATTCGACACCAATTCCTCAGATTTTCTCAAGCAACTCAGGAAGAACGGTACAAAGTAATCAGATAGACCACTAGGCACCGGTAGGCGCATTGACTAGAACACAGTACAGCAAGTTGGGCTTACAACCGATATCCGAGCCCTTCTCTCAATCGAACCATGGGAAGACTTCTTCTCAATTAATGAGCCCACATACTTGGAGCTTACATTAGAATTCTGCACCACCTTCACACTACAAGCAAGTGATTTACTCAATCGACGACCGGTGCTATCTAATTCCGCTTAGGGGGCTCAGTGAGTCGAGTGAATGTACCACAATTCAGAGCAGCTCTTGGACTTTATACACCGAAATTCATAGAAGAAAACCCACTATCCGAACTAAACCGTTAACTCTACTACACTCCGCTGCGAATACTAGCGCAAACTCTACCCCACTACAAGTACATACGACCCCAGCCGCTTTAAAGTGATGGCACTTCCACCAGCTTTAAGGTATATTCAAGCCATTCTTGCACACGCCGTCATAGGTCGCAGAGAAAGCACCGGCGTTGTAAACAAGCAAGATGTTTACTTCCTACCATGTATGTCTGAAGGACATGTTTTCGACTTGGGATATTTTATCGCATGTGCGATTCAACATTAGATTGAACCACATAGAAAGGGGATCTTATCAATGGGGCCATACATTACGAGGCTGGCTCAATACTACAATCTCCTTAACACCGACGATCAAATCACCTCCCTCACACTGATAGGTAACATCGCACCTCAAGGCATCTAGACGATGCTATACATGAGGATGATCAAACAACGTCGAAGAATCGACCCCCTCAGTACCAACTAAAGACACCTACAAACGAAGGGGAGGATGAGGACATCCCTGACGAGGACTCACCACAATTAGAGGAGGCACAAAATTTGAACCAGCATTAACAACAAGCGTCACCATCATTATTGGACATCTCTGCACGACTTGACCAGTTCGAGTTGTATTTCGTTGAAAACACTCGGCGCTTTGATAGACTAGAGGAGACTTTTCAACAAATATGCCAAGATCTTCATATTTCATCACAAGTACCACCACCGGACCCGACCAATGATAAGGACCTCTGGTCATCTTAAGCCATTTATGTCCATTTTATTTTTATTTTTATTTTTATGTTTATCTTTATTTTATTTTTATATGGTGTTATTTTTAAACTTCTATTATTGTAACCCTTTAAAATTGGCTATCTAACCATTCACGATTCCGTATTCACATATTTATTACAAGAATATTAACTAAGCGACTTTGCAGAATGAATTACACACTCTACATACACAAACACACAACTAAGAGCCTTCCAAGTTATTCGCCATCACGACCACTGCCAAACTCCCGGAATCATCCAAAATTCAGGAAGTGTTACTTCTCCCCTTTTCTTTTTATTACATAATTTTTTATCTATCTTTGTACATTAAGGGCAATGTACAACTTAAGTGTGGGGGTAAAAGTACCTAACTTTTTCCATTATTCTTAAATCCTAAATTTTAGTCTTGTCCAAAAGAAATTTTCTCATATTATTAATTAAGGTGAAATTTCTAATAATTTATGATTGTTATTGACATGTTTTTGAGTAAGTCATTGATTATTGTGCATTAATGATTTATACATAAAGAATACTAGAGAATCAAGCATGATAAGTTTATTTTTCAAGAATAAAAAATTTCCTAGGTTGTTGAACTAAATTTGAATATTACCTTGAAGTTTGAAATCTACAGGATTGATGTCAAATCCCCATAATTTTTGTGAGATTTGAGCCTTATAGAGCATATATTCTTTTTCATGCTCACTTTATTAATTATGAGTGTGTCAACACTGAATTGTTATTCTAGAACTTGCCTCGATTGTACATATCGAGACGACATTAATAATTTGATATATTGAGATGATAAAGGCACCTAGGTTTTAACCCATTCACTCCACTAAAAAGCTTACCTACATAATTAATCTTTACTGAACCTCTTTGATCCTAATCCCTTTTTATTGAATTACCCGCTTAATATTAACCCAAAAACCCTTTGTATTTATCACCATTCCTTTGACTACCCTTCTATCGAGAATTGATTTGATCGGTTGCTGAATTAGTTTATTTTAATTATTAAAGTTCTCTCTATTATGTTTCCAGTTGTTCTTAAAAGAACCCAAAGAATATTCAAGTATTGGTATATGATTAAATGAGCTTATGTATTTAAATTCCAAATTGTTAAAAAAGCTTGTATAAAAAAAGGTATTATTATCAGTTTCATTTGATTTAATCATTTATTTTCAGGATTGTTATTGTTAGTTAGGCAATTAGTCAAGTCAATCTTAGTTCTAAAACCTTCTAATTCAGCCTTTATCCACACCTTTAAATCCAAGTCCCGTTACAACCCTATCAAAGACCTTTTGATTTCACTACAGCAATTTGGACTTTTAACAGATTTTTTAGGCCTTTAGCGGCGCTTTTAAGCGCCACTAAAAGTATTTAAGGCGCTTTTAGAAGCATATAAAAGCGTCGCTAAAAGAGGCGCCAAAATTTAATGCGTTTATGAAAAAAACGCCGCTAAAAGCCATGACTTTTAGCGCCTTTTCACTACGCCGCTAAAAGCATGACTTTTAGCTTTTTCCTACAAACGCCGCTAAAAGCATGACTTTTAGCGCTTTTTCCACAAGCCGCTAAAGTATGACTTTTAGCGCCGCTTCCCACAAACGCCGTTAAAATATGACTTTTAGCGGTAGCTTTTCCCACAAACGCCGCAAAAAGCGTGACTTTTAGCGGTGCTTTTCCCACAAGCCTTGCTAAAAAGTGTGACTTTTAGTGGCGCTTTTCCACAAACGCCGCTAAAAAGCATGACTTTTAGCGGCGCTTTTCCCACAAACGCCGCTAAATATCATAAAATAAAAAATTATTATACTTTTAGCGACGCTTGTTTTCAAAAACGCCTAAAAGTCATAAAAATTAAAAAAATTATAAAACACCAAAATTCAATTTAAAATATATATACAAAGCCACCAACTGGAGCAGAACTTGGAAGCAGAAAGAATTCTTGTGATTCCAATAGAAAACACGAGAGAGTTAAGGAATCAAAATTCTTGAAGCTTTTTGCATATGCATGAAAAGAACCAAAAGCAAAACAACAAGATGGTAAACTATTTCCATAACTTGAGATTGTTAGTATTCTCATGCATGCGGTGGCTTGAAAGTATAGAAACTTGTGAAACCTATAGTGTATTCGCTATTGCTTAAGAGTACTACCACTTCCATCTATCCCAATACGATAATATACCTAGACTTGATCACCCTTCATAACCTCAACGGTTTAAGCTTCAGTTCAGTCTATTTTAGCACACAAACCTGGCTAAAATGACTAAAACCCTCCATAGATTACATTAGCCATTAAATTAGGAAAATTCCCACCATTTGGCAAAATTGTCCAAAAATGACCATCTTTTTGGTGGCTTCAAAGAACTGCTGATAGCGAGCTACTTGTATAAGTATGTGTGGTAAATCAGTATTCTATGTACATCGTCCAAAGGCAACTCTCTCTGTGGTGTGTGCGTGTTGCTTGTAAAACCTCCTGCAAGAACAAAAATACTAGAGAATTAGGGGTTGAAAATTGAAATGACTCATTCAACAAGAAGAGGTGATCCAAATGATTGATATCAAGCAATACATTAAGATTCTAGAAAGGAATCTTCAAGGAGCCAGCTCGAGAGGACAGAAGAAAGTGCGGGGTTTGGGGAGAGGGAGTGGTGGGAGATTGGTCCAATTGGGTGCAATGGTTGCTTATAAATCCTTTCATAAGCTTTTCTGTTTAAAAATGACTTCCACATAAACTAATAAAGCATCTTTTCCTGTTCAGTCAACATACAGAAAAAGGAAAAGGAAGAAATAAATGGACAAATTGGATGGTTCATGATTTCACATAGAGCAGCACTGGTATGAAATTAAAATATAAAAACCATTTAGTTTGGAGTTCCATAGAAAGAAGGAAGTTTGGCAAGATGTGAATGCGACAAGAGAGCGAGAGAGAGAAAGTATGTTGAACTCCATGTAGGAAGCATGCATAGCAAGCCACTGAGCATCCATCAATTCAAAAGCTACACAATATAGTACATGAAGGCTTCTTCATCTTCGCAAAATTTCAAACATTGAGATCTTGATACCACTTACGAGAAGCTGTGAAAACAAAATCAGTTTCATAATTCCAACGATGCTTGAGCATAAACTACGAGATCCTCGATCCCGTTAACTCCTAATAGTTTCGTGAAATTTAATCTGGTAGATTTTTGGTTTTTACGCAAAAAGAAAAGAGAGGATAGGTCACATAACACTAACCTATTTTACTATGGATCTTAAACTATAAAATATGTTTGCATTCTAACCAAAAGATCCTCTAGACACAGCGAGACCATTCGTAAACTTGAACTATTGACCTCCATGCAAATAATTGAAAATATATAGGATAAGATCAATAAAATATCATTATGAAAGATTGTCTACCACATGAATAGTCCATTGAATCTACAACGATTGTTTTCATGAGAATATCGAGGACACTCAACAATTACGGGAGAATGAAAATTGCGGATAAAAAGGACTTAGAAAAACTTAAAATAGGTGATTGGAGATCAATCAAAGCGATATTCTTGGCGCTTAAGTTGGTAGAATCGACATTTTCTTTCCTTCCACAATCTGGATTATCTTGCCATTACGAGTTTCAAGAATGTCAATAATGGGGAATTTTGCTTAAGCATTAAACATAATATAATCAGATATGATCTGTGACAATGGCATACCTTTTCAATGACAACACTCCGTTGACCCCAAATTCTTGGCAATCAACTTCATTGGATAGCTCGATTGCCGGTTTAACAATATCTGCTCCAACTTTGCCGACAATTATTAGGTCAAAGAAAAGGTTCCATTTCATGTTATAAGAATGTCCGAAATCCAACGGACAAATTAAAATCTAAGACATGCATAACCTTCGCTCATCATTGTCAAGAGTCTCTTTATGGCATCAACCTTAGTCAGAAGCCTCAATAAGGTGCAACCTCCACCAACTACAATGCCTTCTTCAACAATTTGCAAAATAATTAATATTTTAAAATTAAATTAAGCATGAGAATAGATGTTAGGAAATAAAAGTTTGTAGTACAAAATCTTGTACAACTTTCATAAGAAATATGAAGCAATAAACCTTTGTTGCACTAAGAGCATCTTCCACTCTCGTTTCTTTTCTTTGAGTTCGATTTACTTTGTGCTCCAACCTAGAAACACAAATAATTAATTAAACAAACAAGCGAAAGATAATATACTCTATCGGTGTGTATATATATGTATGTACATTGCATATATGATGAACATTTTGCATTAAGCAAAGCCATTGTTTACCTCGAATGACAAACAACACCGCCTTTAATAGCCTCTTCCAAAACATGGATGAGATCTCTTGCGTTTGTTATCTTTTTGTCAACCAGAGTAGTAGCTAGAAACTTGACTTTAAGAAATCGAGACCTAGCCAAATAGAATCCTCGGGATCCACCAAACAGAGAATAACATATTGCTTTCAAGTTGATGCATAATAAAATGCCAATTACCTTGCAATTTTCATATTCAACGACCATTTTCTCACTATCGGTAACAAAATAAGGAGAGATATAACCACGGTCAAATTGCATCCCTCAACAACATACAAACTGCTTTCCGAACTACTACCTTCCTCGAGAGTCACTATGCCTTTTCTTCCAACTTTTCCCATAGCTTGACAAATCATATTGCCAACTTTCATAGTTGTTTCTCACTAATGACCACATCTCGCTAGTTCACTGCCTTCAACTGCAGCCAATCCTGGACATATCAAGAAAATTTCTAAAGTTATAACTTCATTTTTTAAAAGATGAAGTTGAAATTTGTAAATCATGGTAGAGAAGAACATCCTGGTTTACCTCCTTTGACATTGACTTAAGTTCGGACACGGGGCCTTTGTAGTTATTTCAATCCCTCGATATTTGAATAGGGCTTGCACCAAAGAAGAACTACACATGAAAATAACCATAAACGAGAAAGCAATATAGCAATAGATGGGATATGAAATATTTCAATGAGATGATTGTTACAAATATCACACAAACCTTAACACCTTGATTTATTAAACCTGCAAGAAGAACAAGCGATGTGGTGGTTCCATCACCAGCCAAATCATTGGTCTTTGAAGCGACTGTCTCACCAATCTAGCACCAATGTTCTCGACAGATCTTCCAACTCAACCTATAAAAGGAAATGAAAAATCATAAACCAAAAGGAACAGGAAATATTCCACAAACAAAGAAAGAAAATGCAAGCTTAAGTGAACAAACAAGGATAATATTATCGATTACAATGAACGCCTTCGAGGTCAAATATAATTGTTCAAGCGTTGGCAAGGAATGAGAACATTCACAAATAAAACCTAGAAATTTTATAATGAAAGTATTGAAAATCAAAAGAAGTGACCCATATTAAATTAAATATATAAAGGAAGCGGTTGAATAAATTTTAGATCAATCAAGAATCGTTAATCAAATTTTGGTTTACGGAATTTTTTGGAAAATAGATGGAGAATCGAGGAAAAAATAAAGAAAGAAAAAGAAGGTTACGCGTGCCGCCATGGTGATCCGATGAACGAGCAACAGGTTAAAACAGATTTTGATCTTTGATGGGCGGCGAAGATTTTGATCTTTGATGGGCGACGGGGAAAAAGTAGATGATACATAAAACCAGATTTTGATCTTGGATGGGGAAAGTTTTAGTAAATGGGGGAAATTTGGGGGAATTAAGAATTTTGGGGTATATAGGACGGGGAAGGTTGAGAGCAAAATGTTTTGTGGCGTTTATAAAAAAAACGCCACTAAAAAAGCTAACAAGGCAGAGTCATTTTAATTAAAGTAAAATAATTTTTTTGTGGCGTTTATCATAAAAGCTATATTACTACTTTAGCGGCGTTTTTCCAGCGCGCTAATAATCGACTTTTAGCGGCGTTTTTCGAGCGCGCAAATACTCGAACTTTAGCGGCGTTTTTGAAAGCGCCGCTAATAGTCGATTTTAGCGGCGTTTTTCGAGCGCCGCTAATACTCGAATTTTAGCGGCGTTTTTTGAAAGCGCCACTAATGATCATACTTTTAGCGGCATTTTTTGAAGCGTCGCTAATGCTCGATGTTTTAGCGGCGTTTTTCCAAAAGCCGCTAATGCACAGAACTTTTAGCGGTGTTTCTGAATAAACACGCTATATATCATTTTAGCGGCGTTTTTAAATAAACGCGCTATTGTTCATTTTTAGCGGCGTTTTCCTTCAAACGCCGCTAATGTATAATTTTATGGCATTTTCTCTAAGCGCCACTAAAAACGCCGCTAAAAGTCCTGCATTTCTTTGTAGTGTTTATGTATCATCTCATATTATAGTGGTGGAGATTTGATTTTCTGGTAAGCTTATGGGATTAACTTTTCAAGTTCGATTTATGAGTGCTTTTTCTTGAAACTTAAACATTTTGAGTGCTTTGAGTGAATCCTTAGTGAGGATGCCAATCCTTGTTGGTTTCAAATTAAAGGTAATCGTTTATATAAGGGGAGACACCTATGTTCTCGTACTACAAAATTCATGACTTATATTGTTTGAATCTTTAAGACTCTTTGAGTTAAATTATCCATGTATAAATTATCTGTGAATTATGATGGAGCATTGTTGATAGGAATTGTGAATTACGAAAAGTTCGTTTTAATTTTAAGTAGAGAATTTTGCTTGAGGACAAGCAAAAGCTTAAGTGTGAGGGTATTTGATAAACCGTAAAAGTAACATATTTTAAGCCTATATTTAGTATGCTTTTAGGATGATTTAGCCCTTATTTATGTAAAAAGGTGCTCTTAATCCTTTCTTTTCATGTTTTTTTACTCAAGAAAAGCACTCGAGGATGAAAAAATAAGAAATAGGCTTAAAACAGGCCAATTTGGGCCAATGAAGAAATCGACACAGCCTGGACTTCAAGCCACACGGCCATGCCTCGAAAATTAACTAAGACACGGCCATGCCATGATTTACATGGTCGCGCCCCAATCGACAGAATCAAGACACGGCCCAACCACGATTTACCCCATAGCTGTGCCCCTATTACGGAAGAGAGCGATTTCACCCGAATTTGGATACGTAGAGCCAAAGAAACACTTTCCAAAACTCATTCAAATACCGAGTAAGAAGCATTTAAATTAGGACACTTAGAGACCAAGTAAAGCATTCCAAGAGCCTATATAAACACCCTAAGTGCATCCTGAAAGGGGGCAGTTAGCTAGGCCAAGGAGTCGAGCCAGAAAGATCACATTTGTGGGAATCATTCGAAGATAGCCAATTGATCCATCTCAAGAAGCGGAGTTCTACTCAAGACGAAAGATTTCTTCTTCAATTTCTCTAGGTGGTTTTAAGGATTTCTTATGTTTTGTTTTATCTTTTCTCTTGAGATGTTTTATTTTAAAATTATAAACTAAATCCTTCAGATACCTAAAGGGGATGAAACCTAGATGAATTTTGTTATTATTTCCTGAATTATATGATAAATACTTAGTTTGTTCTTAATTATGTTGCTTAATCCAAATCTGATGTGCTTAGGTGGATGAGGAATAGACCCTGCTTAAGAGTAGATCTAGCATAATTAAGCAGAGTTGATCAAATGCC
This sequence comes from Gossypium rotundifolium, assembly GCA_025506655.1. Lineage (NCBI taxonomy): Eukaryota > Viridiplantae > Streptophyta > Magnoliopsida > Malvales > Malvaceae > Gossypium > Gossypium rotundifolium. The sequence goes on along the minus strand of CP106729.1, from coordinate 42,723,522 downwards.
TAGAGATAGGGTTACGAGATTTTGCCAAATTAGGGTGAAACCTAATATGGGAATCCATTGATCGATTTACTGCTATTCTAGGGGTTATTATAAGCGAACGAGAGTTCCACTAATTAATCTAGGGTTAGACGTTATTCACCTCGAGAGAGGGTTTAATATAGGTTAGGGAGTCCTACGGATCAAGCTAGGTAAAGAAATCATATGATTCAGTAATAAGTAGCAAGTGAAGTCTAGGTGGATTCTTCCTGAGGGTATCGTCGTAATCGATTGAGTTTCTTCAAGTTATTTTCCAATTCGTTCTTTTTGTCTTTGTGTCTTTCGCTTAGTAGTCGTAAATTAGTTAAAGCAACCAACCACTCCATATTTTACGCTAAATAATAAAAAAAAAGTGAGTATTAGTACTTTTAGTTCCTTTGGGTTCGATAATCCGGTCTTACCTAAGCTATACTACTATTTGATAGGTACACTTGCCTTTAAGTCATTGTCAGAGTTAGTTTCCAAGTTTGATCATTCTATTTATAAATTTTAAAGCTCTGATTTCAGCGATCAGTCATTATACCTTGTTTCAGTTCAAGGAATTCCTTTCTTTTCTGATCAATAAATCTTTGGCTAATGTACTTCTTCTAGAATTCTTCCTAGAAAAACTCTCATGTAATCCTTTCCCTTGGTACAACCGACACAAAGGTGTTCTACCACTGATAAGTGAAATCTCTCAAAAGAGAAACCACACACTTCATGCACTCTTCAGGTGTGCAAGATAATTTATCAAATACCTTGATGGTATTTTCAAGCCAAAATTTGGCTCTTTCCATATCATCATCTTTACTAGCTCAAAATTCTTTGGCTCCTTATTTTTGGATTCTATTAACTTGAGGCTTTTCTCTTCTTACCACTTCTACCACTTGAGGAGCTACAGGGGCGGGCTGAGGAATAGATGGGGTGGAGGGGGTTGCGCATTCGGGTTCATATCGAACGAAATCTTTATACCATGCATTCATCATGTGGATAAAGGCTTCCCTAGCCTCTTCTCCTTCTCTCTGACTCACAGTCGTTGGTCTATTCTCATTTTCATTCGACACTGTCCTTTCGATGAGAGCCAGCGTGTTACTTTCTACATCATTTACCACAGCTTTATCGGGATCTATTTTCTATATAAAACACAATTTAAATCATCAGGAGTCGTCACACTATCATTATGTAAATACTCTTATGTATGGCATGTATAGCTAAACTCATGCATACGCTACGTTAATTTGAGATTTGACTAAACTGTAGCTCTGATACCACTAAATGTAATACCCTTTACCTATATTCAATGCTGGAACTGGGTATGAGGCATTACAAAACTTAATTTGCTCAAACATACAATATCGGGCCATAAAATCTCGTTCCAACTTAAAAATTTTTCATTCATATAAATAATGTAGCTATTATGGGTCTATGAGACCCTAAACATACGTACAAAAGGATTAGGGACTAAACCTGAAACTTTCACACACTTGGAAAACTTTTGCTTAAAATAGGGCTACACGTCCGTGTGGGCAGGCCGTGTGGTCACACATGCCGATAGTCCTAGCCCACATGGATTTTATTTTTCATTTTGAACCTATAGAGGTTTTCACATAGCCTAGCACACGCCAGTGTCTATGGCCCGAGTCCCTCACACGGCCTAGACACTCCCGTGTCCTCACTCATGTGTGAAAACCTTAGCATTCTATTTATGATGTCAGCAAACACTTAAGGGCACACGCACTTGTACTGGCCCATGTGACGAATTAAATTCTCATAAATTTGATACAGGGGACACACGACCTATCAACACACCCATGGGGCTGACAGTGTGTCACACACAGCCTAGACACATGCCTGTATGTCTACCCATGTGGACAACTATAAGGCTATCTACCAAGCCAATTGCCACCCTGAAAAATAAACACACTTATACCACCTCAAGCAACACATAACATCATAATGATACACTATGAATGATCACTAATTCATCAAGCAAACACTTCACATTTTACTCAATCAATTGCATGAACTTTCACTTCATAAAACTCATCATCATGGAATGTATGTAACTTAACAAGTATTGGCCAATTCCCAATGGCCATTTACAAAATAAATGAGTAACCATAATAACCAACACTTTGGCTAACAAATATGACATAACAAAATGATCAAGTTCCTATACATGCCATACCCAATGACATAACAAAATGACCAAGTTCTTATACATGCCATACCCAAAATAAATCGACTTTACTATACAAAAAGGATAGTCGATAGTGTGATCTGAGCTCTGACGTCCTACGATCCTCAAGTTAGCTTGGCAATACTACAAGGAAAAGGGAAAAGAGAGAGGTAAGCATTAAGCTTAGTAAGTTTGCATGAAATAAATAGCATCATAAAGACTTATAATAACATCCATTCATCTCATTGAATAATAGCAACACAAGTTCTCAAATACATCAACATAACTTACTCATGCACAATCTTACCAATTCACACATCAAATTTCACATTCATAACTCGTATATTACTCATGGGTACATGTAACACTTTATCATACAACTTTAGAACTTTTAATCTCCTAAAAATAAACTTAGCTCTTAGTCATCTGTACGTAAACTTAGCTCTTTGCCCGTTGAACTACTCGGAATATCGAAGGATACTCAATCTCATCATACATGTATTACAATGCCAATGCCAATGCCATATCCAAGATATAGTCTTACATGGGATCTCCTCTTGATATCGATGCCATACCCCAGATATGGTCTTACACGGGATCTTTTATCTCGATGTCGATGCCATATCCCAAATATGGTCTCATACGAGATCGTATATAGATGTCGATGCCATGTCCCTGGTGAAATACCCCAAACCCAGCCCACAAGCCCTGACTAGATCTGGCATGCTCCTAAGGTAAAAAGTAGCTAAATCTCGTTTTGTCATCTTGGAAAAAATTAGTGGTTTTGAAGAAAAATAGGTTTGTGTTATGATCAAGTTGAAAACCGTGTTGTTATTAAAGTTTGTATTTCATTAAAACGTTATCTTCATGTTTCAAAAATTACAGGTTAAAAGAAAAGCCAAATTTTAGAGCTTATCATTAAGTTGAAAATAGTAGGTGTTTAAGTGTCAAAACATTTGAAGTTGTTTTACGAAAAATTATTTAACCATTTGTTCAACGTTGATCGTATCAGAATAATAATTAAAACACATAAATAAAACAGTTAAATAGTAATGGCCTTATTACAACAAAACAAAACCCAAAATCTCGAAAACATAATAAGAAAACATGACAAGTTTAATCATAAGAAACCCAAAAATGCTGAGCTGAGCATGGCCACCACTAAGTCCCTGACGACCCGGACCATTTCAATGAGTATCACCTGCAAAATATTAGCCCACGAAGGGTGAGTCAACAGACTCAGTGCGTAACAACCAACACAGATTTCCAATTGATTAAGGCATATTAAATCACATATAAACAAATATAAGCAATGATGCAACCCAACCCCACCTAGATATCCAACCTCTACAAACCACCTGTACCCGCCAATCACACCGTGGGGATTACTAAATCGACCCTCCATCTTCTACACACCATCGAAGGTAGTCACTGCAGTCAACTGCGCATCACCCTTATATTCGTGGCATAGCCACCAGATAATGTGATAGAGTCACCGAATTCATAATATGTGACATAAGTCACCGGATAATGTGGTAAAAACCACCAGAACACTTCCCCTTTTATCATTATCACCCATATGCCCATGCAACAAACATATTATTCAGATATCATGCAATGTACCTTACCCCAAAGTCATAACGAAATCAACATATTCCATATCAATGTTTATAACATTATTAACTGAGAGTTAGGGGTAGCGTGCACAATGCCTTTATACTATTGAATGGTACCCTTAGCCATGTTACCCGTATTTTCATAATCACATGTTTAATACTGCTACCATTAATCTATCGGGAATTAATGTAGGGTTACACACCTAACTATTCGTGGATCTAAGCGAAATCCAGAAACTACGCGAAACTAATGAGATCCCAAAATGTTTGCCTTCCCCTTCCTACAATCGACCAACATTTTGTTAGTAACCAAAAGCCTATTCGGCTCAACTAGAAATCCCGAAGGATATGTCGCATGAAGATAACACCTTACCTTAATGCCGATTTGGTTTCCAACCAAATCCCGAAGCTAAGTGATGCACCTCCCTTGCAATCGGCCAAGCACTAGCACACAAAATAATTAGCCTTCGGCTTTTGAACGAATGAGAGACAGATCCGAAACACTAGAATCCTTACCGAAATAGATCTAAATCTTGAGACTTCTCCTTATCTCTGTCGAACTCCCCTTAAAGATAATAGTTAGAATTGGCCATCTTTTAAATAATATGGCCTATGGCCAAATATTACATTCTGCTTACCTTGGATCTCAAATCTTGAAGATCTCTTTCTCTGCTATTGGCTACAAATGGATCCCGAAATCCCCCCTTCATGGTTTCGACCAAAAAGATATAGGGGTTAGTGTCCTTGATTTCGGCTAATCAAAGGGAAAAAGGAGAGAAATTGAAATAGAAAAACCCTTACCAACTAGTAGATCCGATGGAATAGAGTCCCATGATTAAGCCAACACTCAAGGAAATAAGAGGGTTATTAAACTTCTAGGCAAATGAAAATAAAAGAAAGGGTTGAGGATTTATGGTGTTTGGCTATGATCTCGACAAATGAAAAAGGTTCTTTCGGCTTTTGAAAATGGAGGAATCGAGATAAAAAGAAGAGAAAGGGTTGAAGTCTTGTATGGTTTCGATTTTAGTAAGGCCGAGAGGGTAGGTTTAGGCTTTCAAACAAAGAAGAGAAGAGAAGAGAAGAAGAGAGTTTCGGTCTAAAGATGAGTAAAAGATTAAGCAATTTGACTTAGCTCCCTAAACATGACCGAATAAGCCCCTCCAAAGTCCCTTAGCCGCCAACTCTTCTTCACTCATCCAAATCCCTCTTTTCCTCCTACTTAGCCAGAATTTTGAGCTATTTGACCCAATCTACACTTCATCCCTTCAGAGTCCTTGTGTCGTCCACCACTGCACCTCTTTGCTAAAAAATAAAAGCTCTAAAATGCCACTTGCGTTACTCGAACCTAGGCCCCTTCACACTCCCTGTGGCGTCACTGCTCTGTGCTCCAAGTGGTGCCTCCCTTTCCACTTTACCAACTCAATTCTTGTGTCCTAAGCCACACACTAACCTCCTTAAGGCCTAGCTCCCATAGTTCCTTTTCATGCTTAAATATCCAATATTTTCCTAAGGCTTCCACTTATATCCCAAGGTTCCCGAAGCCCCCAAAACACATTCAAATCACACACAAGCATGCTACCACACATATCTAAGTGAAAATGCATAACCCCTAAATCCCGAATATTACAGTTCTACCCACTTAAAATAATTTTGGCCTCGAAATTACCTGGCTAAAATAAGTGAGGGTATTGCTGTCGCATTGTTTCCTCTAGCTCCCACGAAGCTTCTTTCGATCCATGGTTACGCCATAACACTTTGACTAGAGGAACTGATTTTCTCCGTAGCACCTTCACATCCTGTTCCAGAATCTGAATCGGCTCCTCCTCGTAGGACAAATCTGGTCTTAGCTCCATCTCCTCAACTGGCACTACATGAGATGGATCAGATCGGTAATGACGTAGCATTGAAACATGAAACACATTGTGCATCTGCTTTAATTTTGAAGGCAACTCTAACGATATGCTACTGGTCCAACCCACTTCAAAACCCGATAAGGTCTTATAAATCTGGGACTTAACTTTCCCTTGTGACCAAATCTCATTACCTTCTTCCATGGCGAAACTTTTATAAACACCCGATCTCCTACAGCAAACTCTATCTCCTTCCGCTTAAGATCTGCATATGATTTTGCCTATCAGATGCCTCCTTCAATCGTGTCTGAATTACCTTAACCTTTTCTTCGGATTTCGCCACAATCTTGAACCCAAAACATGACGTTCCCCCAATTCTGTCCAACACGTAGGAGTGCGACACTTTCGTCCATACAACGCTTCGTACGGTGCCATCCGAATACTTGCTTGATAGCTGTTATTGTACGCAAACTCCGCTAAAGGCAAGAACTCCTTCCAGCTTCCTCTGAAGTCTATCACGCAACCTCTCAACATATCATCTAACACTTGAATTACCCGCTCAGATTGGCCGTCCGACTGCGGATGAAATGCCGTACAAAAATCTAACCTGGTGCCTAAAGCCTGATGTTGTGCTTTCCAAAACCTCGACGTGAACCTCAGATCCCTATCCGAAATAATTAACCCCGGTACCCCGTGCAGCCTCACAATTTCTGCCACATACAACTTCACTAACCTCTGCAGAGTATAGTCAACTCGTACCGGTATGAAATGTGTAGACTTTGTCAACCGATCTACTATCACCCATACCGAGTCCTTCTTAGTAGGCGTAAGGGGAAGCCCACTAACGAAGTTCATAGTAATTCTCTCCCACTTCCACTGTAGAATCTTTATCGGCTGAAGCAATCCTGACGGTACTTGGTGTTCAGCTTTAACCTGCTGACACGTTAAGCACTTCCCTACAAATTCTGTAACTTCTCGTTTCAGATTGGGCCACCAAAACTGGTCCCGCAGATCCCTATATAACTTACTTCCTCCAGGATGCATAGTATAAGGGCTACTATGCGATTCCTGAAGAATTCTCTACCTTAACTCTTCATCCTTTGGGATCTGGACCTTATCCAAAAATACAAGACTCAAATCGCTATTCACACCAAAATCTTTCAATTCCCCATTCTGCACTTGCAGTAGCTTAACACTTAGTTCACCATCTACCAACTGTTTCTCCTCTACCTGACTTAGCCATGTTGGCTTCACCTGCAACTCTGCTAACAAACTTCCATCATCATAAAGACTAAGGTGTGCAAACATCGCCCTCAGATCCTACACTATTTTTTGACTTAGGGCATCTGCCACCACATTCGCCTTGCCCCGGTGATACTCTATGGAACAGTCGTAGTCTTTCAACAACTCTACCCACCTTCGCTGTCTCAAATTCAGCTCCTTCTGCGTTAACAAATATTTCAGACTCTTGTGGTCCGTGTAGATCACCGACCTTTCTCTATACAAGTAGTGCCTCCACACTTTTAGAGTGAATACTACTGCCGCCAAGTCCATATCATGCGTCGAATAGTTAACCTCATGTGGCCTCAATTGTCGAGATGCATAAGCGACCACCTTCCCGTCTTGCATTAGAACACATCCCAATCCTGTATGGGAAGCATCACAATACCCCACAAAATCTTTCCCTGCTTCCAGCTGAATCAAAATCGGAGCCTCTGTCAATACTCTCTTAAGCTTCTCAAAACTCTCTTACTGCTTATCCGCCCATACGAAAGGTACCTCCTTTCTTAACAACTTCGTCAGAGGTGCAGCTATTGACGAGAACCCTTCAACAAATCTCCTGTAGTAGCCTGCTAATCCCAAAAACTATGAACCTCATCACGGACATAGGTGGTTTCAATCTAACCTCAATCTTCTGAGGATCCACCCTTATACCTTCCGCAGACACCACATGCCCTAAGAACGCAACTTCCTTCAGCCAAAATTTGCACTTGCTGAACTTGGCATATAACTTCTTTTCCCTTAACACTTGCGATACTACCCGGAGATGCGCATCATGCTCTTCCTCGGACTTGGAATATACCTAAATGTCATCTATAAACACAACGATGAACTGATCCAAGTAGGGTTGAAAACCAGTTCATCATATCCATGAACACAGATGGGGAGTTCGTCAATCCGAACGACATTACTAAAAACTCATAATGTCCGTATCTAGTCCGGAAAGTTGTCTTATGGATATCTGCTTCCTTCACCTTAAGCTGATGATATCCCAACCGTAGATCTATTTTTGAAAATACCGTAGCACTTTTAAGCTGATTAAACAAGTCATCTATCCTCGGCAATGGATACTTGTTCTTGATGGTTAGCTTATTCAACTGCCGGTAATCTATGCACATGCGTATAGTCCTATCCATCTTTTTCACGAATAGGACCGGTGCTCCCCATGGAGACACACTGGGTCTGATAAACCCACGATCGAGTAACTCTTGGATCTGGGCCTTGAGCTCTACCAACTCTTTTGGCGCCATCAGATCTGAGCAATTGACACAGAGTCGCACTGTAGCAAATCAATTTGAACTCCACCTCCCTATCCGGGGGTAACCCAGGCAGCTCTTCTGGAAAGACATCCACGAATTCTCTTACCATCCTGACCCTTCTACATACTGCTTCCTTAGCCTCTAAGGCACTAACCAACATCAGAAAAGCTACACATCCCTTTCTTACCATCTTCTCCGCCTTAAGGGCAGATACTACATTCGACAAGTAATTCCGTCTCTCACCCATCACCATAACCTTATTATCGTCAGAAGTTCTCAATGACATGCACTTAGCAGCACAATCCACATTCGCACTGTACTTCACTAGCCAGTCCATGCCTAATATTAGGTCAAATTACCTGAATGGCAACTTATTAAGTCAGCTGGAAACTACGCCCCCTGAACTTCTAAAGGCACTTCCCTAAGGAGTTTGTCTACTACTACTGATTGCCCTAAAGGACTAAGTACAATCATCTTCCTAGGTACAGTCTCAGAGTTCACATGTAGAGTTCCAAATACTTTACTAGCGATGTACGAATGAGTTGACCCTATATCTATCAGAGCAATAAAGGGTAATCCAGAGATGAGGAACGTACCTATTATGGCATCATGTGTATCACCATCCTCCTACTGACAAACTGCATACACCAGACCCGACTGTCTCACCTCCATGTTACCAACACCTCTGCCCGGGGTCCCTCGACCTCTTCCAAAACCATTACCTCTGCCAACCGAACCTCGTCCTCGCGGTGGTTGTTGTCCACCTCTTCCAGCCTGATTAAAACCTTGACTTGCTGGTCGACTCCTATCTGTTTCCATGGGAAAGTCCCTAATCATGTGACCCACACTTGAAACATCCCCAGGTCCTCTTCCAACACTCCCTTGGGTGCATCTTTCCACATTGACCACACGAACGGTACTATCCTCCTACAGTAACCTGCCGATCTCGTGGCCCGTCAACTCTAGGTCTTTTTGGAGACTTTTGAATGACCCTGATGATCTAAAACCTCTCTTTTGTCTATTCCTATCCGAATTCTACCTTACAAATTCCTTGACCCCTTCGGCTACCTTTGCCTTCTCTACCAACCGACAAACTCCCGCTCCTACTGTGGAGCAATCAGCAATCTCAGGTCATCCCTCAGTTCGTCCTCAAACCTGACACATCGTTCATGCTCCGTAGCCACGATACCTCGAGCATACCGGCTCAACCTTAAGAATTCTACCCCGTACTCCGCTACGAACTTACTCCTCTGAACCAGCCTCAGAAATGCCTTCCTCTGCCATCAATATAGCTAGTCCCAATATACTTCTTCTGATACGCCACCTTGAAATACTCCCAAGTGAGATCATCCACTGCAACACTATCTCGAACCGTGAGCCACCACTGGTATGACTCATCCCGAAAAAGCGATACCACCCCTTTCAGTTTCTCCTCAACATTCAGATCCAAATCATCCATGATTCACTCTGTCGCCTCCAACCAATACTCAGTCGTATTAGGCACCACACCAGATACACCTCGGAATACCTTAGCTCCATTGGCTCGGAGTCGATCAGGTACAAATTTTTGAGCTCCCATGCATCCACCTACTCCAGCCACCCTCTCAAGAACTCGCACGCCGCTCATGAATAATGCATCATCCCCTATCGATCCTCGATACTCAATACTAAAGCGGTGGTGGTGGTGGCATCTCATTCTCGGACCCTTGACCAGCCTTAACTAGTTCGACATCCATTCTACCTCTACCATGCCCACGCACATTACGACCACATCCCCTCGAACTCATGTCTATGATCGCGATTTAATCTGATTTAAGAAATTTTATGCATTAACTTCTGTTCCATTGATTACCCACGAACAAGTTTTATGTAAAGAAGTGTAGTAGTAGTTCTTTCGATCATTACAAAGTTTCTGTTCTAATATCCTACCCTAACTTAGAAAATCACATTCATTCAATAGTATCTACTACACATGTTCACCGATTTGAACATTTTCGTCCGCTCCAACCTAGGGGTATTTTGGTAATTTTCCAAATTAAGGGTATTTTGGAAATTTTCCAAATCAGGGTATCTTAAAATTTTACAAAATAGGGGTTTTTGGTATTTTTGCAAAATAGGAATATTTTGGCAAAAATTGAGGGTAGTATGGTCATTTTATAAACCAAGGTATTTTAGTAATTTTCACAAATCGAGGTACTTGATAAAATTTTTTTCCGGATCTAAGGTAGTTTTTGCAAATCGGGGGTAATTTGGTGATTTCAAAACTAAGGTTTTATAAAACAAAGGTAGCTAATCCCTTTTGGGTTTTAATTATTGAATTTAGCCTTGTGGGTAAATCCTCTTGGTTAGGGTGAACCAGTCACTACGCACTGTAGGATTCGATCCAAGTGGAGGTGAGTCACTAGACCGCTTAAATACCAAGCTCCCCAGAATCCAATCCTAGACATGCACACAACTATTGCCACACCCTTAACTCTATGACTTACTCACAGGTTTGTTCGATTAGTCTTTAAATTTTATGTAATTTTGTGTGGGAGTAAGCTAATCTTAGGATTCAATAGCTCCTAATCTACTAATCTACGATCTCGTAATACCCACATACAAATCACACAATAATTAGGGGTACTTACCTAGTGGACTTCGGGCCGAAGACTCAAGTGCCATGCCAGAAAACCTGCTAATCTTTTAGTAAAACTCATTTAAAAAAACTATTTTGGGCCCAAAAGCCCTTCAAGCTGAGTTTTGAATAGAGCTCTGATACCAACCTGAAACACCCCTAACCCGGGCCACAAGCCTCGACCGGATCTGGCATGCTTCTAGGGTAAAATGTAACTAAATCTCGTTTTGTCATCTTGGAAAAAATTGATGGTTTTGAAGAAAAATAGGTTTGTGTTATGATCAAGTTGAAAACCGTGTTGTTATTAAAGTTTGTATTTTATTAAAATGTTATCTTCATGTTTCAAAAATTACAGATTAAAAGAAATGTCGAATTTTAGAGCTTATCATTAAGTTGAAAATCATAGGTGTTTAAGTGTCAAAACATTTGAAGTTGTTTTACGAAAAATTGTTTAACCATTTGTTCAACGTTGATCGTATCAGAATAATAATTAAAACGCATAAATAAAATAGTTAAATAGTAATGGCCTTATTACAACAAAATAAAACCCGAAATAAATCTTGAAAACATAATAAGAAAAGGTGACAAGTTTAATCATAAAAAACCCAAAAATGCTGAGCTGAGCATGGCCACCACTAAGTCCCTACCGACCTGGTCCATTTCATTGAATATCACCTGCAAAATGTTAGCCCATGAAGGGTGAGTCAACAGACTCAGTGCGTAACAACCAATACAGATTTCCAATTGATTAAGTCATATTAAATCACATATAAACAAATATAAGCAATGATACAACCCAACCCCACCTAGATATCCAACCTCTACACACCACCCGTACCCGCCAATCACACCGTGGAGATTACTAAATAGACCCTCCATCCGCTACACACCATCGAAGGCAGTCGCTGCAGTCAACTGTGCATCACCCTTATATTCGTGGCATAGCCACCAGATAATGTGACAGAGTCACAGGATTCATAATATGTGACATAAGTCATCGGATAATGTGGTAAAAACCACCTGAACACTTCCCCTTTATCATTATCACCCATATGCCCATACAACATACATATTATTTAGATATCATGCAATGTACCTTACCCCAAAGTCATAACGAAATCACACATATTCCATATCAATGTTTATAACATCATTAACTGAGAGTTAGGTGTAACGTACCTGAATGCACTGTACCATTGAATGGTACCCTTAGCCATGTTACTTGTATTTTCATAATCACATGTTTCATAATTCTACCATTAATTTATCGGGAATTAATGTAGGGTTACACACCTGACTATTCGTGGATCTAAGCGAAATCTCGAAACTACGCAAAAATAACGAGATCCCGAAACGTTTGCCTTCCCCCTTCCTACAATCGGCCAACCTTTTGTTAGTAACCAAAAGCCTATTCACTCAACTAGAAATCCAAGGATATGTGGCATGAAGATAACACCTTACCTTAATGCCAATTTGGTTTCAACCAAATCGGCTACGTGATGTACCTCCTTACAATCGGCCAAGCACTAGCACACAAAAATAATTAGCTTTCGGCTTTTGAACGAATGAGAGATAGATCCGAAACACTAGAATCCTTACCAAAATAGATCTAAATCCCGAGACTTCTACTTATCTCTGTCAAACTCCCCTTAAAGACCATAGTTAGAATCGACCATCTTTAAAATAATATGGCCTTTGGCCAAATATTACATTCTGCTTACCTTGGATCTCAAATCCCGAAAGATCTCTGTCTACCGTCGGCTACAAATGGATCCCAAAATCCCCCCTTCATGGTTTCGGCCAAAAAGATATAGGGGTTAGTGTCCTTGATTTCAGCTAATCAAAGGGAAAAAGGAGTGAAATTGAAATAGAAGAACCCTTACCAACTAGTAGATCCGATGGAATAGAGTTTGATAGATTCGGCCAACACTTAAGGAAATAAGAGGGTTATTCGGCTTCTAGGCAAATGAAAATAAAAGAAAGGGTTGAGGGTTTATGGTGTTTCGGCTATGATCTCAAAGAAATGAAAAAGGTTCTTTCGACTTTTGAAAATGGAGGAATCGCAAAGCAAGAAGAGAAAGGGTTGAAGTCTTGTATGGTTTCGATTTTAGTAGGACTAAGAGGGTAGGTTTAGGCTTTCAAACAAAAGAGAAGAGAAGAGAAGAGAAGAGAAGAGAAAAGAGTTTCGATCTAAAGATGAGTAAAAAGATTAAGCAATTTTGGCACTTAGCTCCCCTAAACATGACCGAATATGCCCCCTCCAAAGTCTCTTAGCCGGCCAACTCTTCTTCACTCATCCAAATCCCCTCTTTTCCTCATACTTAGCCAAAATTTTGAGCTATTTGACCCAATCTACACTTCATCCCTTCAGAGTCCTTGTGCCGTCCACCACTGCACCTCCTTGCCGAAAAATAAAAGCTCCAAAATGCCACCTGCGTTACTCGAACCTAGGCCCATTCACACTCCCTGTGGCGTCACTGCTCTGTGCTCCAAGTGGCGCCTCCCTTGCCACTTTACCAGCTCAGTTCTTGTGTCTGAAGCCACACACTAACCTCCTTAAGGCCTAGCTCCCGTAGTTCCCTTTTTAGGCTTAAAAATCCAATATTTTCCTAAGGCTTCCACCTACATCCCAAGGTTCCCGAAGCCCCCAATACACATTCAAATCACACACAAGCATGCTACCACACACATCTAAGTGAAAATGCATAACCCCTAAGTCCCGGATATTACACTTGGCATGGTCTTACACGAGATCTTCCTTTGGTTCCTAGGCCATGTCCCAGACATGGTCTTATATGGGACCTTCCTTATTCGGTGTCGATGCCGATGCCATGTCCAAAACATGGTCTTATACTGGACCTTCCTTATTTGGTGCCGATGCCATGTCCTAAACATGGTCTTGTACCAAACCTTCCTTATTTGGTGCCGATGCCATGTCCCAAACATGGTCTTATACAGGACCTCCTTTCTTCGGTGCCGATGCCATGTCCCAAAAATGGTCTTATACGGGACCACCTTTATTCGTTGTCGATGCCATGTCCCAGACATGGTATTATATGGGACCTCCTTATCTCATGTCGTGACATTAGTATCCTTACTATTCCGAATATTTAACCGAGACTTCAATTTAACATATTTTCATCATACCCTCTTCAAGGCATCGTTAGTCGATTTCATAGAAATAATATTCAATTATCATAATATCAAGAAAATTTAATATATAAAAACATTATGTAGCTTTAATTTCACACAAACTTACCTCAATACTCAAAATGTTTGTAAATATTCGATTTAGTCCGCAACCTTATTCTTGTAGCGATTTTGATCCGGGCTTCGTGTTTCTTGATCTATAATAACAATTTCACCTTTTCAATACTCACATTGACTAAACTAACCCATGAATCATACTTTGGAAAAATTATGATTTTGCCCCTAAACTTTTACATAATTAAATTTTTGCCCTTAGGCTCGTAAAATGATTTTCATTCCATTTCTTTTCATTTTAAGCCTAACTGAGTTATTTTCTCAACTATAATAGCCCCTAATTTCCACTATTTCACTCATGTATGACCATTTTCATGACTTATACAATTTAGTCCTTTTTATGAATTTCTCATGAAAATCACTTAGAAAAAGATATTTATCATACATCAAACTTTCATATTCTTCCGTAAATAATCAAAATACATGCATGTCACACATGGGTAAATTTTTTGACATAAAACCAATCTCAAAATATGGCTAGAATTAGCTAAATCGAGCTACAAAAATTTCAAAAATATGAAGAACATTAAAAACGGGGCTAGGAGGTACTTACAATCAAGCTTGAAAGATGAAAAAGCCCTAGCTATGGAGTCCTTGTGATTTTCAGCCAAGCTTAGAGAAGATGGACACAATTTTGATATTTTTTCCCTTTTAATTCTTTTATTAACCAAATGACAAAAATGCCCTTAAGACCCTTTCTTAAGATTTTTCCTTCCCATGTCTATTTTTGTCCATCTTGACATATATTAGTCTAATTGCTATATAAGGACTTCTCATAATTTTATAATGCTATTTCATACTTAAGTCTTTTAGAATCTCATATTTTATAATCTTTGCAATTTAGTCCTAATAGACATATTGTTCATTAACTTATAAAATTTCTTCATGAAATTTTCACACAATCATGCAAGCATGCTATAGACCTCTTAAAAATCATAAAACACATATTTCTACCTCTGATTTTTGGTCTCGCAACCATTGTTTTGACTAGGCCCTAAATTAGGCTATTACAAAAAAAATTTAAAAGTTTGAGTAATTTATTTGCCTTACCCCCTTTTAAAAGAAGCAATGTCCTCATTGTAAGAACAAAATAATGAATGAAAACTAAACACCAGGTAGGGTTGTAAAGAAAGAGAAGAAAGTCATTAAGACTTCTTAAATACCAAGTCTTCCCTAATAACCCAATCCTAAACATGTTCATTCCCATTACCACATCACTTAATCTTATTCTTTCTAAAGAAGTGTTAAGTTTTTTTATGCTTGCTATGTTTTATTCTATAGAAATTAAATCCTAATTACGAAAGAAATAAATTCCTAAGTACCTAAAAATAATTAAATAAATAACAAGACAAGAATCCCCCCTTTTATATTTTTGACTCATTCCCCTTGTCTTCTTTAGCTCCATCTCTGCTTGCATCGTCAGTATCTTTTGTCCATGTCTCAAAGATAGCATCTGGGAACTTAGGAACAAAAGTATTAGAGATATTCTTAAAAGTATTTCGAATTGAGTCATCTTTAATTTTTGCATATTTCTAGTAAGTTTGTTGTTGATTGTGCATGAACTTGTACATATCCATCAAAATTGACAACTCCGATTTCCTTGAAGTTCTTGCAGAAGTCGGCATGGGAGTTGTATATTCAGGTTCAACACTTAGCTAGAGTGTTCTTCTTGGCTCAACCCTTGGTTCAGAATGTTCAGTTCCTTATCAGAATTCAAATTAGCTTCATTAGCTTCAATTCAATTCCATCTGCTGACTCTCAAGATCCCAAGCTTAGTTGGCTCTTCTTGCTCACTTCAGCTCATGCACCTCTCTACTAATCTTTCAAGATCATAATTTGTAATTCATCCTTGAACATATCACCCCTTCAAATTTGCTTGTGTTTTAACATGGGCCTTTAAGCAAAGTGAAGTGATTAATGATGGGAAATAATCACTTCCTACCTTCTTTTTAGCACAATCTTGAATCTCCTTGAAGATAATTTTCCCAACATTAATGGACTTTTCTGTCAAAATTACATAAAACAAAAGCATTCATTCCATCGAGATGGTGGAACTATGTGAGATAGGCATAAAACTATAGTGAGCGAAATAAAACCATACCTTCGCTACTTGTTTTAAGTATTCTCTTTGACAAAAATGGCTCCCATACTTTCTTATAATCCATTGGGATCTCTGATTTGTCACAACATCAAGCACTTGTTAAAAAAATCCCAATTGATATTGTTCATCATAGGGTAGTACTCATCTTTTTCGACATCAGGTAAATTAAACAAATCATTGATAGACTTAGAAGTAAGAGGTACCTTTTTCTTTGGAATGATGACTTCAGTAGCATTTTGCATAGCCAAACTAGCATAGAATTCTCAAACTAGTTCATCATCGGAAGTGAACGAGCATTTTAAAATCGTTCCCACTTGAGAGCATTGATTTTCTTTCTAATCGATATAGGAATAACCATCAAATCATTACTCTTCAAGTCAAAACCTTTTTCCGGCATCATAGGTTGATGCTCAAAGATTGAATCAAATCTCTCTTTCACTTCTTCATCGATCAAAATCAGGTTTTCAGGAGTAGTCTTTGAAGATTTGGTTCTTTTGTGAGACATGCTATCCTTTCCCAAAAATTTCGGCAAAGTTTCCGCACAAGTGAGAAAAGAGAAATCGACAAAGTGGGTAGAACTTGCTACAGCAAAAATCTTGTGATGGCAAGGATGGTGCGGCAGTGACAATGATGTACGACATCAATAAAGGGTGCAAAGAATGACAACAAGCAAGCGACAACAATGGCAGTTCTTCAGCAATCTCTTTACGATGGTAATAGGGAATTTCGACAAAAAGGAAAGAGAACTAGGGTTTTTTTTCGGATTTGAGGTTGACGGCACAAAAGGGAGATTTAGGGATTTTTAGGGTGTAAGTAAATTACTTTGAGGGATATGAAATTTAGTAGAATGGAAAGGGGTTTATATAGGGAAAAATTAGGGCAACATGTAGCAAAAATTTAGCTACATTAGGGTTACTTAGGTGGCAAGCAATGGGTGTGACGGCAAGGCATGGATTTTTCCCTCCTTTTTGTTGTCTTGGCCTCAAACTCAAACTGTATCTTACTAAAACAAACTAATTAGTATTTGGGCAAAATTTGACCCCCTTTATTAACATAAAAAGTTAAAATTTAAACAAAAAAATGAAACTTAAAAATTGTAAATCTTAAATAGAAAAATTTCTTCTTAAGAAGTTACATTAAATTAATTCCCAAGAAAGGTTGGAGGAGTCACAAAGGTCCCACTTAAGTTACAATCTTCTTTGATAGAATTAATTAAATATAATAAGATAAGAAAATAAGTTCTAATTATTTATTTATTTACAAAATAAGTTCATGAAAAGTTAAGGGTCTGTTAATTTGAATGAGGATTTAACTCACTCAACTTCAACATCCCAATAATGTTTGAGACATTGACCATTAACTTTAAACGTACCTCCGTAATTGTTGTATAATTCAATAGCTCCACAAGGATAAACTCGGTAGATGGTATAGGGTCATTTCCATTGGGATTTAAGCTTTCCAGAAATAACATCAACCTTGAATTTAACAACAAAACCTTCTAACCTTCCTTAAACTCGCGAGGTTGTATATGACTATCATGCCATCTCTTTGATCTTTCTTTACACATTTTTGCATTCTCATAGGAAAACAACCTCAGCTCTTCCAAGTCATTAAGTTGTAACATCCTCTTCTCACCAGCTTGCTTAAGATCAAAGTTCAACTTCTTCAAAGCCCCATGAGCTTTATTCTCCAACTTTAATGGAAAATGGCATGCCTTTCCAAAGGCTAATCGATAAGGAGTCATTCCTAACGGTGTCTTAAATGCTATTCGATAGGCCTATAATGCATCATCGAGCCTTCGAGACCAATCTTTTCTGCTAGGGCATAATACCTTTTCAAGGATACCTTTGATTTCACGATTCACTCTTTCAACTTTCCCATTAGACTAGGGGTGATAGGCAGTAGCAATCTTGTGCTTCACATTATATTAAGCCTTTTGTTCACAAAGTGAGAACCTTCATCACTAATAATACCTCTTGGTGTCCTAAATCGTGTAAACACATGCTTATGTAGGAATCGCATGACTACCTTAGCATCATTTGTAGGGTATGCTTCAGCTTCAACTCACTTGGATACATAGTCCACATCAACTAAGGTGTATTTGTTCCCATACGAAGAAGGAAACGGACCTAAGAAGTCAATGCCCCATACGTCGAACAATTCAATCTCCAAAATGTTTGTCAAGGGCATCTCATTCCTCCTTCATATATTTCTAGTCCTTTGGCATTTATCATAGTTTTTCACATAAACATAAGCACCATTAAATAGTGTAGGCCAAAAGAAACCCGCTTGCAAAATCTTTACAACAGTACGTGAACCACCAAAGTGTCCCCCACTTGGAGATGAATGGCAATGAGACAAGATCTCATCAATCTCACTTTCAGCTACACACTTTCGGATTATATTATCTGCATATTGTTTAAACAAAAATGGATCCTCCCAAAGATAATACCGAATATCATGAAGGAATTTTTTTCTTTGTTGATATGTCATTTCTAGAGGAATTATTCCACATGCAATATAATTGAAAAAATCAGCAAACCAAGGTATTTCATGAATTCGATTTACCTCAAATAAGTGTTCATATGAGAAATTCTCGTTGATAAGCACACATGATCGAGTTACCTCATCTTGCTCCAATATCGACAGATGATCAACTATTTGATTTTCGACACCTTTTCTTTCTTGGATCTCAAGTTCAAATTCTTGGAGTAAAAGTATCTAGCAAATTAGCCTTGGTTTTGCATCTTTCCTCGTGAGCAGGTATTTAATGGCCGCATGGTCAGTAAATACTACAGCTTTGGTACCTATAAGATATGAGCGAAAATCATCAAAAGTAAAAACTATAGCGAAAAGTTCCTTTTCAGTTACCGTATAATTGAGTTGGGCTCCCGTCAAAGTTCTACTTGCATAGCAAATAGGGTGAAACACTTTGTTTCTTCTTTGACCTATCACAGGTCCAAGGACATAGTCACTTGCATGGCACATCAACTCAAAAGGTGAGTTCCAATCAGGTGTAACGATTATTAGGGCTAAGATTAACCGCTTCTTTAAATCTTCAAAAGCTTCCAAACATGCTTTATTGAAATCAAACACTATATCTTTCTCTAACAACAAACACAACGATTTAGAAATTTTCGAGAAATCTTTGATAAACCTTCGGTAAAAATAGGCATGGCCTAAGAAACTTCTGACTCCTTTCACATTCATTGGGACCGTTAATCTTTCAATTACGTCCACCTTTGCTTTATCGACTTCAATTCCTTTCTTTGATATCTTATGACCTAAGACAATCCTTTCCTTGACCATAAAATGGAATTTTTCCCAATTAAAGACAAGATTCATCTCTTTGCATCTCTTTAGTACCTTAGCCAAATTACTCAAACAGATATCATAAGTGTTACCAAAAATAGAAAAATCATCCATGAAAACCTCAACAAAAATTTCAACCATATCAGTAAATATTGCCATCATGCATCATTGAAAAGTTACAAGTGCATTGCATAAACCAAAAAGCATTCACCTAAAAGAAAATGTACTGTATGGACAAGTAAAGGTTGTTTTATGTTGGTCCTCCTAGGCTACAACTAGTTGGTTATATCCTGAATAGCCATCTAAAAATAAATAATATTCATTACCTGCCAGTCGATCTAACATCTGATCCATAAAAGGCAACGAAAAATGGTCCTTCCGAGTGGCTTTGTTCAATTTTTGTAATCAATACAAATTCTCCAACCAAAAATAGTTCTCGTTGGAATTAACTCGTTACACTTATTTTCAACAATCGTGATTCCACCTTTCTTTGGCACACACTACAGTGGACTTACCCATGAACTATCTGAAATATGATAGATGATTCCTACATTTAACCATTTGATCACTTTCTTTCTCACAACATTTTTCATAATAGGATTGAGCCTCCTTTTCCAATTAATTCGAGCTCTTTCACCTTCTTCTAAAATGATTTTATGCATGCAAAAAGAAGGGCTTATACCTCAAATATTAGCTATGGTCCAACTAATTTCTTTCTTAAATTGTTTTAGAACAACAATTAGTTTCTCCTCTTGATCTTTCGTCAGTTCCGTTGAAATAATCACAGGAAAAGTAGAACAGTTACATAAATAAACGTATTTCAAATAGGAAGGAAGTACCTTTAGTTCGAGATTAGGTGGTTCTTCAATTGACAACTTGGGTTGCATAAATTTTCTGACTTCCAACTCCAACGGTTCAAACCGTATGGATTGAATAAAATTTCTCTGATTGGCTTCCATCAAAGCCATGTTTTTTCACCTTCTTCATCCTCTAAAGGGTCAAGATCTAATGCTTTCTCCAATAGATCTTCTTCAAAATTGCTTTCCATAGAAACCAAGTTTTCTATCTCTTCCATAATTGAACACTCTTCTACCGGATCGGGAAATTTCATCACTTTAAGAATATTAAAGGTTACCTAATCGTCTTGAACTCGCATGGTGAGTTCACCTTTCTGTACATCAATTAACGTTCTTTTCATGGCTAAGAAAGGTCTCCCAAAGATGATCAGCACTTCCTTAACTGCATCAAAATCTAAGACAACAAAATTAGCATGGAAAATAAATTTATCGACTCTTACCAAAAATCCTCGATCTTTCTTTTGGGATATGCTAAAGATTGATCCACTAGCTGAAGTGTCACAGTTGTCGGTCTTACTTCACCTATCCCTAACATCCTGAAAATAGACATAGGCATCAAGTTGATACTCGCTCCTAAGTCACACAAAGATTTACCACAATAAGATTCACCAATGTTATAAGGTATAGTAAAGCTTCTTGGGTCTTTCAATTTCATTGGCAATTTGTTCTACAAGAATGCACTACACTCCTTTGTCAAGACAACAGTCTCATACTCACTCAGCTTTCTTCTTGTACAGTATATCCTTCATAAGCTTTGCATAATTCAGTATTAGTTCTAAAGCCTCCACCAATGGAATATTGATGTGTAACTATTTCAAAACATCCAAAAACTTCTTGAATTGCACCTCATGTTTCTACTTGTGTTGTTGTGATCTTTGCGGATATGGAGGTGATGGAACTTTTGGTTGAACCGAACAACTTTTCTAAGTAGGTAAATTTGTATCCAAAAGGATTTTCAAATATTTGAATTCACTAAGTCAGGGTTTACCTTGTCAGACTTTGCAGATTATGATTCCTTTGGTGTAGGAATTTCAATAGCTTGTTAATTCTTCTCAACGGGCTTATCTTCGACATCAATCAATCAAGGTTCCAAAATTTTACCACTTTGCAATGCCATTTCCTTGATATGTTCTTTACCCAAATTTCTTAGATTCTCAGTATCGTTCGACAAGGTTCCTTGTGGTCTATTACAAAGCTCCGTAGCTAACTGGCCCATTTGGTTTTCCAAATTTTTCAGTGTTACTGCTTGGCTTTGGATCAAAGCATCATTTTTTGCCATGTACGCTTTCAACAAGTTCTCAAAACTATTTGATACCACAGCTTGAGATGGTTTTGGAGCTTGCTGATTAAACCCTTGAGATTGGTTGGGTCTTTGCTACAATAAGTTATTTTCGTCCATTTTCTTGGTTGCTTCAAGAAAAATTAGGATGATTACACCATGAAGGATTGTAGAAGTTGGACTGGGGTCTTTGTCCACTCCTATTTTGATATTGGTTCCCCACATAGTACACTGACTCAGGATTTGATGGACAACTCTCAAAAGAATGACCTTCCCCACAGTACACACAAGAAACTACTTCAAATGGACTTGGTGGCTGAGCTGCAAAATTATTAGTATTATTAGAGGCAAACTATTTTAACATTTAGGAAATAAATGATACATGAACTGATACCGAAGTGAGGGCGTCAACTTAATGAACTCCGGCTAGACGTCTTCCTGAAGCTATTCGATTTGTTGGCCATTGATAATTATTACTCACGATCCTCTCGATGATCTCATAAGCCTCATTATAAGACTTAGACAAAATTACACCATTCACGGAAGCATCTACCATCAATCTTGTATGTGCATTGAGATCATTATAGAATGTCTCCAATTGGATACAATGAGGAATCCCATGATGAGGACACTTACAAAGTAACTCCTTGAATTGCTCCCAAGCCTCATATAAAGACTCGTCATCCAATTTTTGGAAAGTTGTGATCTCGTTCCTCAACTTAGCGTTTTTGCTAGGTGGGAAATACTTAACCAAAAATCTCTCTGCTAATTCTTACCATGTAGATATGGAACTTGGTGGCAATGAATTGAGCCATGCACGCTCGATCTTGCAATGAGTATGGAAACAACTTCAACCTCAGTGCATCTTCAATCACACCAGCTATCTTGAATGAATCACCCACCTCCATAAACAATCGAAAGTTGAGATGTGGATCTTTCGTGGGCATACCACTAAATTGGCCCACCATTTGTAGCATTCGAAACATCGCTGGTTTCAATTCAAATTGGGTTGCATCAATATCTGGCCTTCTAATTCCTGGATTTAACTCACTAAAAAGTGGCACAGCATATTGTCTGATGCATCGATCCCTATCATCAGCAATAAGGATGGGATTTTGTACATGATCGGCCTCATTACCTTGGTCTTGATTCTGATTTTCAAGGTCTATCTCGACTTGTCTTTGAGTTGTTTGTTCACGTCTTCTTTGTTTGAAAGTTAGCTCAATTTTAGGGTCTACAGTGAGTAAATCAATAATTCCATCTATGCTCATAAACACTTGAAAAGAAAATCACAAAAATTAAAAAGAATAAGTTAGTAATGTTAGAAATGAATCAAATTGAAAATAAATAATTTCATGAAAAAATAACTATGGCAACAGTTGACAATCCCCAGTAACGGCGTCAAAAACTTGTAACTTGTAGGTTTGTGAAAGTGTACACAGTCGTTATCAAGTAATAAATAAGTATCTAGTTTTCGTCTCTACATAGATTGTATTTGTGCTAAGTCACTTAATTTGTAAAATTATATTAACAATTTGGCAAAAAAACACAATATAGTTGGAAAGTGATTAAAATATATTGAACTAAATGCAATGATCCCTAATGCAAATTATCCTAAGTATGCAAACTATATGAATGAAATAAATTTTAGCAAAATTAAACACAATTTGCAACAATTATAACATAAATAAACTAGGACAATTACTTTAACTAATCTCAATTTATTATCAACATGCTTAATAACATTCGAAAAAACATTCCATGGCAACTCGATCTTTCATGAGTTTGGAACCCACATTAGGTCCCTTCAGAATCCTTTACTTAGTAAATACACATTTTACTGATCCTTATTTACTAAGGGTTTCTTAGAATTCGTGTGAGGTAACAGGGACGTGTCAGGTTTGAAATAATTTAGTCACACAAATCTAAAAACTATGCAGATAATAAGCTTGGTCAAAGTTGTTATGCAACCTACAATTTAAGCGGGTCAGGATCTAAATTGAGCATGCACATTTCAATTATGTGTCAATTAGTCTTCGTCTGGTTAGGATCACTCAGCTAATTTAGGTGCATTTCAATCACGTATGAAAGAAATACAGACTTGATTTTAATTGAAAACATAATCGATTGAGGCACAAACATTATAAGCATGAATCAAATAAATATTATTTAATCAAAGCAATCATCCTAGTTTAAATATAATTAAACTAACATTGTTGTAAACAAGAACAAAAAACACATAGCAAACATCTTTAGATTAAATTAAAGAAAGGAAAGATTAAACCCAATTCAGAGTGGCTATCACCCCAGATTCTGACTGACGAGGCTCTTTCATTCCTTTCCTTTGCTCCTTTGCTGATGGCTCTCCAAGGTGGCCGACCAAGGGTTCTTTAAGAGGCTTAATTGCTAAAATCTCTATTAAAAGATGATTCTAGGAGTGGGAATGAAAAAGACTAAGAGAATTTGGAGAGAAGAGCGAATGATGAATAATGAGAATGAATGAGGAATGATTGAGGGATGATGAATGAGGGAATGAGATAGTCTTATTTATAGGTGAGGAGAGGGGGATAGTTTGCTAAAAATAGTGGATGTTAACCTCTTCAAATATCCTCAAATTGTGATTGGCCATGCTTAGTGGCTTTTGACTTGATTTTTGCTTGATTTTTAAGCAATTTTGGATGCCACACAACTCAGGACTGAGACTTGGTCAATCGTAAATCTTCAGCCAAATCTCTAATTTCTTCAACACTACAACGACCTTGTGTAATTAAACCAAAGAATGGTTTAAATGGATAGACATGTGTAGTCGAATATTGGGTTGACTTGGTCTCCAATTTAGGCGGTTTTGTAATCCAGCAAAGCTATCAGACCTGTCCAGAATAAGTCAATAAGTTAAAGGACCAAAGAATAAAATTTATCTAATTTAATTAATAAATTAAAACCAAAATTATTAATGAAATATTTTAAAATGAATTATAAAATATAATTTTATATTTTATTATTTAATTTAATCATGCTTGGCGCACTTTATGTGTAACGACCAGAATTTGGGCCTAGTAGAATTAGGCCCATTGAGCCTTGGGCGTGAGAGCGTTTAAAATTTTTTTGAGAATGAGAGAACGACATTACTGCAAGTTGGACCTATTAGGTGAGTGATTTTGGAAGGTTAGGGGGCTTCTATGAAGTCCCGGGATCAAACTTGGGCTTTAGGAAAATTTTTGTTTTATGTGAATAAAACTCTGGGAGTTAGTAAGTAGGCTTTAAGAATAAAATATGGAGAAAAATGACACAAAAAGAGCTTGTGGTGTAGTGGCAAAGAGACGCCACATAAGATATAAGGAGGTGACGCCACAAGGAAGCAAGGGGTCCAAGGTTCAAGCCTTAGCGTTGACATTTCTTTTTGATTTATTTTTAAGTGAACTTGGACTTTGGCTTATAGGTTAATATTTAGTTGTGCATAATGTTAGACACAAGGAAGCATGTGGTCTAGTGGTTGTGGGGTCATTAAGGTTGTAAGGGAGCCCGGGTTCGAATCTCATGACAAGCAGGGGAGTATTTATTTTACGGATTGGACAGCCAAAGTTTGTGTTGGATTTAAACTATACTGAAGAAGGGATCCCACATCGGAAAGCTAGCAAAGGGAAGGTGAATAGCTAGCTATATATAAAGTTGTCTATGAGGAGAGGAAGCATACCTTGGTGGGCATATGGGCATAGGAGCATTCGGAGCACGGATTAGCTTTAGACTCCTATTAGGTGTGTATCTCGCACTACTCTAGCTGTAGAGCGGGAAATGTCGAAATATCGGTCACACGACGATGGTAGCCACACGAGTGTGCAGGCGTAAGTGTGGGAGCTTCGACGTGATAGTCGAGGCCACCATGAGTATTCTTTTGGGTTGACATTGTTTGGGCTACGATGGGACCAATGGGTCCGTGGGCCCATATGAATAAATTGTATGATTGTGTGGTAGATAGTGAACTGGTCTATGTGAATCTCATATTTGTGGCTAGATTTGGGTTAAATGGGCCACACAAACGTGTGGGTCCATTTGGGCCGAGAATGGGCCTTAGGCCCATTCGCATCATTATCTCTGTTTAAAATATCTCAATTTGCAAAATTATCGAAATACCCCTGTGTTGCAAAATTATCGAAATGCCCTTGGGCTACTAAATTATTGAAATACCCTCGATGGGTTGAATGACCATTTTACCCTCAATGTTGTTAAGTAATGATTGTATGTTTACATTACACTTGTATATGTTGATATGTATATTGCATTTTATCATGATTGCATGGGGTGTGTTAATGAATGAAGAGCAGTGTAGCCTGGTGGCATTGCCATAATATAAATATATGTATACATAATTATGATTTCGGTGGCTCAGCCACAAATATTCCTTGATTAGCAGATTGGCTGCGATATTGGTGTGATCGACGGGGTGGGTTGACTTGATCCCCACAGGTGTCATTGGTTGGTCGAGGGTGTGTTGGTTGGATTGGGTTGAGTTGTACTACTTCATATGTACTTTCAAGATTATAGGGCTTAGGCCCAAATTGATGTCTTATGGGCTCGAGCCCAGTTAATGCCGGTTTAGGGGATTAATCACTGAGTTCTCGTAACTCATCCCTTTTCTTTAATCTTGCAGGTAATCCCTAGCGATAGAGGACTTGGAGTCGTGGAGGACTCAGTGGTGGCCATACATCATAGATTTCTCGCAAACCTTAGTAAATTCAGTTTTTATCTTATTTTTAAAGTTAATTAGTTTGGGTTTATTGTTTTGTAATAAGGCCTCTAGACTTTATTTTCCTTTTAAACCTGTTTTTCCGTTATTTTTACTGATAAATGATTAATATAGAAGTTTTTCTAAAAGAGTTAGTAAACTGTTTTCAAAATATCACATCTTTGCAAATCACTGAATCTGATTTCTGTTATAAACAAGTTTTTGGAAATAATAACTAACATTTTTTTTAATAAGACCATAAAGACAAATTGATTTTTCACAAACAACAGAGCTGGGAGTTTCAAAAAGAATACAAACTTTTTAAACGAATGCACAGTTTTAAACAACCCTTTCATGTGACATGCCAGATCCAGCCATAACGTCTAGGTCGGGTTTGGGGTGTTAAATTTTATGGTATCAGGGCACGGTTGCAAAATTTGGCTATGGAATGGGTTTAAATTTTTTTTTTCAAAATCTGTTTAACCTTTGGTTGAGAAAAGTGATAGTGTTACTGGAAGTATAGCACACCGAGTCTCCGGCACTAAATCTGTAAGCTCCTGATACTATGCGTTATTGTATGTTGTATTTACTATAGTTATTCTGTGTATGTTTTGTGGATGTGATGCTTAAACTTAGAGTTTGTATTTATTCCGTGTATATTATGGAAATTATTTGCGTGTGATTTCCATCCGCTCTGATGGATAAATAGTGTGGTGCATCTTGTCTAATTAAGATCAGAGTGCTCAGTGAGAGCGTACTGTGCTAGGTTAGGATGTGCAACGTTTCCGTTAGTTGGAAATTTCGAGGACGAAATTTCTTTAAGGGGGCAGATTTGTAACGACCCGAATTTGGACCTAGTAGAATTGGGCCCATTAGGCCTTGGGCGTGGGAGAGTTTAAAATTTTGTGAGAATGAGAGAACGACATTACTGCAAGTTGGATCTATTAGGAGAGTGATTTTGGAAGGTTAGGGGGCTTCTATGAAGTCCCGAGATCAAACTTGGGCTTTAGGAAAATTTTGGTTTTAGGTGAATAATACCTCGAGAGTTAGTAAGTAGGCTTGAAGAATAAAATGTGGAGAAAAATGACACAAAAAGAGCTTGTGTGTAGTGGAAAAGTGACGCCACATAAGAGACAAGGAGGTGACGCCACAAGGAAGCAAGGGGTCCAAGGTTCAAGCCTTGGCGCTGACATTTCTTTTTGATTTATTTTTAAGTGAACTTGGACTTTGGCACATAGGTTTATATTTAGTTGTGAAAGATGTTAGACACAAGGAAACATGTGGTCTAGTGGTTGTGGCATCATTAAGGTTGCAAGGGAGCCTGGGTTCGAATCTCATGACAAGCAGGGGAGTATTTATTTTGCAAATTTGACGGCTAGAGTTTGTGTTGGATTTAAACTCTACTGAAGAAGGGATCCCACATCGGAAAGCTAGCAAGAGGGAAGGTAAGAAGCTGGCTATATATAGAGCTGTCTATGAGGAGAGGAAGCATACCTTGGTCGGCGTATGGGCATAGGAGCATTCGGAGCACGGATTAGCTTCAGATTCCTATCAGGTATGTATCTCGCACTACTCTAGCTGTAGAGCGAAAAATGCCAAAATTTTGGTAACACGGCGATGGTAGCTACACAAGCGTAAGGGCGCACGTGTGGGAGCTTCGACACAATACTCGAGGACACCATAGTATTCTTGTGGGTTGACGTTGTTTGGGCCACGATGAGCCGAAAGGGGCCAAGTGGGCCCATATGAATAAATTGTATGATTGTGTTGTAGATAGTGAACTGGTCTATGTGAATCTCATATATGTGGCTAGATTTGGGCTAAATGGGCCACGCAAATCGTGTGGGTCCATTTAGGCTGAGAATGGGCCCTAGGCCCATTCGCATCGTTATCTCTGTTTAGAATATCTCGGTTTGTAAAATTATTGAAATACCCCTGGTTTGTAAAATTACCAAAATACCCTTGAGTTGCAAAATTACCAAAATGCCTATAGGCTGCTAAATTTTTGAAATACCCTCGATGGGTTGAATGATCATTTTACCCTCAGTGTTGTTAAGTAATAATTGTATGTTTACATTACACTTGTATATGTTGATATGTATATTGCATTTTATCATGATTGCATGGGGTGTTAATGAATGAAGAGCAGTGTAGCCTGGTGGCATTGCCACAATATAAATATATGTATACATAATTATGATTCCGGTGGCTCAGCCACAAATATTCTATGATTAGTAGCTTGGTTGCGATATTGGTGTGATCGGCGGGGTGGGTTGACTTGATCCCCATAGATGTCATTGGCTGGTCGGGGGTGTGTTGGTTGGAATGGGTTGGGTTGCACTACTTCATATGCACTTTCATGATTATAGGGCTTAGGCCCAAATTGATGTCTTATGGGCTCAGGCCTAGTTAATGCCGATTTAGGGGATTACACACTGAGTTCTCGTAACTCACCCTTTTCTTTAATCTCGCAGGTAATCCCCAACGATAGAGGACTTGGAGCCGTGGAGGACTCAATGGTGGCCATACATCGTAGATTTCTCGAAAACCTTAGTAAATTCAATTTTTATCTTATTTTTAAAGTTAATTAGTTTGGCCTCTAGACTTTATTTTCCTCTTAAACCTGCTTTTCTGTTATTTTTACTGATAAATGTTTAATACGGGAGTTTTTTAAAAGAGTTAACAAACTATTTTCAAAATATCACATCTTCGCAAATCACTGAATCTGATTTCTGTTATAAACAAGTTTTTAGAAATAATAAAAATAACATTTATTTTAATAGGACCATAAAGAGAAATCCGTTTTTCACAAACAACAGAGTTGGGAGTTTCAAAAAGAATACAAACTTTTTAAACGAACGCGCAATTTTAAACAACCCTTTCATGTGACATGCCATATCCGACCGTAACGTCTAGGCCGAGTTTAGGGTGTTACATTATGTCTTAAAAAATATAATATATTCAAATTAATATAAATCAAGCCAATTATTGCATGAAAACTATATAATAAAGCATAAAATCACATTTTAATAATTTATGTCCTAATTTCATATTTTCACATATTTCATTAACTTATTAAACAATTACTTAGTTTTAACAATAGATTTAAGTAAAAATGTGATAAATTACATAGGAGAAATCCTATATATTTTTCCGTTTACACTTGTCCACGGCCCCTAGGTGGCTGCAGAACTACCCTCTGAGGCTGACGAAACACGGAGCCTACGTCTAATCTGTCTGCTTTGGATATTCTCTGATATGGTGCTCTAAAGATCAACATCTTAGGCAGGCCCCAATCCTCCTCCAACACTCACCCGGATGGCGCCTACCACAATCACCACAAGGCTCCAACCCACAGAAGCAACAGGGGCCCCCACTCTAATTGGCCCATCAGATCTGGCCTTTTTCTTAGGCATCTGCACAGAACTCGAGGGCTCTGAATCCCTATTATTCTTACCTCTCTTCCTATCTCTATTCTGGCACTCCGCACATTTAACATCATCAGCGATCTTCACCTTCTCTACCAGAATAGAAAACTCGCACTCCCTCTCCGAAGTAATCAAAACCCTCATATTATCCCTTAAGTCGTCCTCAAACCTAACACACGTCTCATACTCGAGATGCCACCATGCCTCGAGCGTAGAGGCTCAACCTCGAAATTCAGCCACATACTCGGCCACAGATCGGTCACCTTGTGTGAGGTTCAGAAACTCATGCTTGTAAACATAAACGTTGTTGGCTCCCATATATTTGCTTTGAAATGCAGTCTTAAAGAACTCCTAAGTCAGATGGTCAGGCTGAGTGCCCTCCTTAACTCTTAACCACCACTGATATGCTTCGTCGTGAAGCAAAGAAAGTGCACCCTTTAATTTATGCTTAGAGGTACAGTCCAAATCATCCATAATCCTCTCTGTGGCCTTCAACCAGTATTCGGCCATATTAGGGGTGACTCCTATGACACCCCTAAACAACTCTGCTGCATTAGACCAGAGTCACTCAGTTACTGACTCTTGACCTCCAGATCCATAATTGGGTCCAGCGACCCTCTCCAATATCCTCAGCATGGCTTGGGACAGTGCGCCGTCCCTTGCTGAACGAATTTGAGACCTAGCCTCAGTAGCAGATGACACAGATGTCTCACTAGTGTTTAGATTTGGAATGCTTCCAAAAGATGAGGACTCAGCTCAAGCCCCAATGCGGCCTCTACCTTGGCCTCGAGTACCATGTCCATGGATACCTCGTGCACTCATTAAAATTTTGAAATTATCTACATTAACAATTTTATGCATCAGTTTTGATATTTATTAACAGATATTTTATGCAAAAAGTTTTAGAAGATTAGTGTATTTCAGATGTTTCAGTCTCTAAATGTTTCACTATAGTTTCAAATAGTATTAACTAATAGTGTTTTTAAAGTAAGTATTTACAGTATTTTAGAATAATCTATCTAAATTTTAGAATACTTACAGGATTGGCGCCGGAGACTCGGTGTACCACACACATAATCAGAGTGTTTAAACTCATTTGAAAACCAATTCTTTAAAACCAAATTTTGAAACCCAAAATCCATAGTCGAATTTTGCAACCTGACTATGATACCACTAAATGTAACACCCCGAATTAGGCCTAGACGTTATGGCCGAATGTGGCAACGCCACATAAAAGGGATTTTGAAAACGGTACTAACTCGATGAAACTTTAAGCTCATAAACCCTTATTTTCTTTCATATAATTCTAATTGATCTTCAAATAGTCGACTTGCTTTAAAATATATCATTTTAGCGAAAGCTTAGAAAAACCGTTGTGTTTAAGGGAAATAGTTCACATTTTTAAAAAAACCTTATTTTCAGTAACCCATTGTTTTGAAAGAAAACTTTTTGTAAAATCCTTTTAGGATTTTAGAAACCCATCCTTTTTGGTAAAATTCATGTTATACCATGTCTTACAGTTAACAAATCATGAAATCACAGTCTATCCCGAATTAAAATAAAATAGTTTGAATTACATAAATAAACCCAGATTAAACCAGAACATAAAACGTAATTGTATTTATAACCAGTTCGAACATGTGGTCACCGAGGGGCTCCGCAGCACCGATCCGCCTAACTCTGTGGATTACTTGTATAGATTAAATAGATAGGGGTGAGTTTTCATAAACTCATTGTGTAACCTAACAGAATTAAGCAAGCACACTATAAGAAAATTAGAATCAGACAGATACAGATTCGTGCCTAAGCCCATTACAGTCACGGATGCATGTTCAGGCCTAAGCCCATCTCAGATATAGATACAGATATAATTATATAGTCATCATCATAAATCAAATATCCTACCCCCATCCTCTACACACCATCTCCGACCACCCAACACACCACGTGGGGTTTAAAACACCCACCCAACCCTACACACCATATTGTACCGATGTGGCACATAACAAATATATGAAGCCATGCTGCCAGGTGATAGGCAAAACGCCTTTCAGAACACTTCCTCCATTATAACAATCTCACCCCAATAACAGTAACAAAATAGAACATGCATACAATATTGTAGATAATACATGCTTAACATGCTTATAAAAACAGATAGCAGATATACATGGCATAGACATGCTCAGAATAGTACATCAGTCTAGCAGAACACATAGTTTTAGGGTTAGTAAGCCTTTACCGACCCTACGGCATATCCACAGTCGATTAGGATGACCCGTACGACCTTACAAAAAAATTTAGTATAATGGGCCCACATGCCCGTGTGGCCCACATGCCTAGATTGGCCTTGCCTGTATGGATCGCACGCCTGACCCAGATATCACACGCCCGTGTGGGCCCACATGCCCATTTTGGCATAGCCCATGTGGCCCACACAACCATACCCCGGCCATCACATGGATGTGTCTTGCGTACGACCTGGCCTTCATTAATTACACATCCGTGTCATCGCACACGGCCTACCACACCTACCACACGACCGTGTGGCGTTGACAGAGGGGTTTTTTTGGCTTTCATTGAATCCCATTTTTCTACGTTTTGGGTACACACTTGGTACTTTTTTATGTGAAAAATACTCTGAGCCTCTCAACGGCCTAAATAGTGCCCAAAAACACCACATTAGCCAAAAAGAACAACACTAAATCAAACTACAATGAATTAAATAACTCTAAAAACCCCCAAAACGCGTACTTTCAAATGAGAAGCGAAACCTTCGCACAACAAGAGTGACGATCAACAGCCTCTAGCCCCTTGAGCAGCATCTAAATAAGAAAATAACACTTTACTAACCCCAATTATTGAATTCCATACTTCTAGACTTCAAGAGAACTTACCTACAGAACCCAACCGTGAAGATTCGCAACACAGAAAAGTGCACAAAAAGAAAAGGAATGATGATCAAAAAGTGGTAATTGGAAGAAGAAATTTTTGGGGAAAAATGTAAGAAAAATTACCAGGAATTTTTCGGTAGAAGGAAAAATGAAAAGAAATAAAAATAAAATAAATTCATAGATATAACCCACAATCCCCTAATAATCTCCACTACTCAGAATTCCAATTGCACTAAAACACTTGCGCAGAACTGGCAAAAATAAATACCCATGCTTGCGTAGAGATTCGAATACAGGGCCTCCAACACACCAATACCCTTACCACTGAACCAGCAGGCTCATTTTGATAAGGAACTACAGGAAATATAATATAAGCCCATTAAATAGAGATAAGGCTTAAATCCAACAATACCCAAAATTTGTCGAATGCAAGGCTTGAACTTGGGACCTCACACACACACCTAGAACACTTAACCACTGAAGCAGATCCACGGTTGTGTCAAACAATTACAGAAACAGAAATAGAGATATTAGGGCATTACAAAAGTATAGACGGTGGGAGCTCAAGTTTAAATTTGTATAATGGCTTCTTTTCTCAGGTAAGCTTGATTAAGGTCAATGAGTTAAATCGAGGTTGAGCTGATGTAGTTTCTAAAGATCTTTAACTAGTATATTAAGGGAATTATGAAAGATTGTATGTTTGAGTTGTTCTAACAAAATGAAGAAGAGATTACTTTGAAATGTTATTATCTGATAGATAAGATCGATTTAGTTGCTTTAAATTTTAGTGGGCTAATTGGTTGAAGAATAATTTGAGTTATATGCATTTAAGTTTATCCTCAGGTATGGAAATAATTTTGTGCATTCACGGGTAAATAGTCTGACAGTTTGAATGAAGAATTCATGTTCTAGAAAACATGATACAAAAATATATCTATTAGATTTGTTTTAATTGAAAGACATTATTATAAGTTAAAATTGTTCTGATTGATAAAGTTATCGCGGTTGTGAAGTTTGAATGGTCTGATACTTGTTAACAAAGTTTTAAATAGTTGAAAGCATTATTAACCAAAACACTAGTTCTAGTTCAGCCTGAATCGGATAAAGAATTCATGATTTTTTGTGATGCGTCATCCAATTAATTGGGATGTATTTTAGTACAAGAATGTAAAGTGGTAGTTTGTGCTTCCAGACGGTTAAAACCATATTAAAAGAATTATCTGACATGCGACTTAGAGTTGGCTGCCATTATGTTTATGTTAAAAATTTGACGACATCATTTGTTCAACGAGAAATGTCACATACTAACTAATCACGAGAGTTTAAAGTATCTAATGTCACAAAAATATTTGAATATGAGACATCGTTGATGGCTTGAACTATTGAAAGATTGTGAGTTAGTTATTGATTAACCTTTGGGGAAAAGCAAATAAAGTTACCGATGCTTAAGTAGAAAATTTTTGTTTACTTTGTAAATGATGGTTATACGATTAACCTTGAAATGATGGCACAATCTTAGCCGAGTTAAAAGCTAACTAATGTTTTCATTGCAAATCTGAGAAGCTCAGAAATGTGATAGTGAATTGTAAGCGACAGGAGTACAGTGTGATTATACTTTTGATTCTAAATTTCAGGTCAGACCTGATGACTGTTATTATTATTCTGAGGTAGAATTTGTGTACTGAAGAATCCAGAGCTTATACATAAAATTTTGCACGAAGCTCACAGAGGTAGCTTTCCTTTTCATCCAGGTAGTACTAAGATGTATAGTGATTTGAGGTAGAAGCACTGATGGTCGGGTATGAAAAATGATAATTCTGATTTTGTGTTCAAACATTTGATTTGTCAACAAGTTAAAGTCGAACATCAAGTGCAGTCAGGACTATTATAGCTAATGATGATGCTGGAGTGGAAAATGAAATTAAGTTATGATTACTGATGTTACCCTAATCTCTAAAAGAAAGATGCTATCTGGGTTGTTATTGATTAGTTGATGAAATCTGTATATTTATTCTAGTATGTATAGATTTTCACGTGGAAGATCTGCTTGCTGAGTTATGTGTTTCGAGATTGTCAGGTTATACAGAGTGCCAGTCTCCATTATTTTGAATAGAGATCCGATATCTACATCGCGATTATGGAGAAAGCTACAAGAAGCTCTAGTACGAGATTGTATTTTTGCACTACAATTCATCCTCAAATTGATGATAAGTATGAGAGAGTGATTAGATTCTTGATGATATGCTTCGTTACTATGTTTTAGAATTCAAAGGTAACTGGAAAAATGTTTATTGTTGGTTGAATTCAAGTATAATAATAATTTTCAGTTGAGTATAAGATGGTACTATATGTTATGTGGCTGTAAATGATAAACTCTGTTATATTGGACGGAGCTCAGTGAGAAAAAGATACACGAGGTTGAATTAATTATGATTCTGGAGAAAAAAGTGAAAGTGATTTGTGAAAATTGAAAGCAGCTTTAGATAGACATAAATGGTATGCAGATTTGAAACGTAAAGATATTGGATTTTAGATTGGCGACAAAGTATTCATGAAAGTATCACCCTCGAATAGTATTATTTGTTGTGCTCTCAAAGAGAAGTTGACTATGTAATTTATTAGGCTGTATTAGTTTATTGAGAGAAAGGGCCAGTGACATACCGGCTTTAATTACCATCAAATTTAGAATAGATTTATAATGTGTTTCACTTATTTATGTTGCGATCAGACCATTCATATCTAATTTCTTTGACAATTCTATAAGCTAAAAGTGTTTATTAGCTATGGTTTTTAAAGTGGGGGCACTCATGTAACATCCTGAATTAATGGGCCTATGCGTTTAATATGTGTGGTTGTGCTTGTTATGCTTGATAGAATATTTTAGGGTAAGTTGGGCCGGGGCCTTAGTCAAATTTTCTATTTGGACACTCTAGTGGAAAGTAAGCTAGGACAGGGCTTAAAAGACATTACCTATCAATTAAGACACAAAAAGGGGCTTGTGGCCTAGTGGTCAGTGGCGAAATGCAGGGACTAGGAGTGGCGTGTCAAGCTGTTAAAGAGGTCCAAGGTTTGAGTCGCATAAAGCCCAATTCTTTTTAATTAAATTCAGCTAATTTTTGGCATTTAAGTGGGTAGAGTGGGATGGCAATAAGGCTTGGAAATGGGAGGATTTATTTAAGTGGATAATGCAGATAATATGGCAGATAATGGGAGGAAGAGGTAGTGTTATCTAGGATTCTTTTGGAGGTGTGATCGATAAAGATAAGGAGGAAATTTAGGATTTATCTGCTGGTCACGATGGTGGTCAAATTCCAACACCGAGGGGAGGAGAAATCGGTTTGATATGATCAGGGGTGCCAAAATTTCCCTTGATTAATAGCTTAGTTTTAGTTTTAAAAAGGGGCATTTTCGGTTTTAGGCAGTAGGTGTCAAAATTTTGCCTAAGTAAGGGAATATCTCTTCAATTTCGGCATTTGACCCTATTCTCTTTTTTTTCTTTCTTCTCATCCCCACTACTATGTAAAAGCCAAAAATTTCATTGTTCTCTTCTCTCATCTTTTCCTCTAAAAGCCGAAACTCATAACTCTTCTCATCTCCATTCTTTTCCTATAACCGAATGATCATTGTTCTTTCCTTTATTCTCCCTTTTGTCGATTTCTTCATAGCCGAATCTTCATAGATCCTGTTACATTGTCTTTCTTTTGATCTTCTCAGAAGCAAAAATCTGTCAGGAGAAGCCAAACCTGTTGGTAAGTGCCGATTTCTTTTGATCTTTTCTCTTTCGATTTTGGGGGGCCATAGCCGATTGGCTAATGGGTTGTAAGGCCATCATTAATTCAATATTTTATTCACTGATCTTGTGTCCTGTTTGGTCGGCATTTCGAGATTTAAAGGAGATCTAACCGCCTAGGTTCCTAAGACAAAAATCGGTAACTTCCCAATCTTGTTGTCTTCTTTTGGGATTTCAAGGTAAGGATTTCAATTCTCCCTAAGTTGATCCATCGGTTTCCTTTCTTTATTGAGCCTTAACCTAATGCCTCGTTAAGCAATCATTATAGCATCCTCTGACTAAGGTCATTCATGGACTCGAATGTCAAGAATCGAAGGAAGGGGTTGGATCAGTAGTCCCAAATTTCTAAATTTCACGAAACATGCGGTGTCGAAGATGACGAGATTGGCCACGGGTTGTGGACCGGTTTCAAAAAAAAACCTTAAAAGTTTGCGAATCGATCAACTTATGATAGTGTCGACATAAAAAGTATTGTCTTGTTTGTAATCGGTGTGTAGATCTCTATCGCACTAGTTAATCAGATTATATATATGTTATGGGCTAAAAGCCAAAAATGAGGTCAGTATGAATGAACAGATTACCCGAAAAGGGTAGGCAAGGGAT
Organism: Gossypium rotundifolium; assembly: GCA_025506655.1. Classification (NCBI taxonomy): domain Eukaryota; kingdom Viridiplantae; phylum Streptophyta; class Magnoliopsida; order Malvales; family Malvaceae; genus Gossypium; species Gossypium rotundifolium. The sequence goes on along the minus strand of CP106729.1, from coordinate 42,686,454 downwards.
GCAGTGCGTAATCATAGAAACTTCTATGTGTATCAAGTATGTGAAAGTCCGTGATCTATTTAGATTGTATAATGTTCTGATTCTTACATATATGCATGCATGGGATAGGATTGATATGATGAAGGGAAAGAAGGTCGCATGGCGATCGGTGGCTTTGCCACATAGGTCACAGAGTGATCGGTCTTTATGACAGGCAGCACAGATGTCGAAATACTACAATGTATTATTAAGGTCACATGGCGATCGGTGCTTTGCCACATAGGTCACATAGTGATCAGTCTTTATGACAGACAGCACAACTGTCGATATGGTGTGTAGCAGATGGAGGTTTGATTGTAGAAATTCTCACGGAGTGATGATTGGTACGGGGTGTGTAGAGGATGGACTCTTAGGTTTGGGATGAGCCATGTTGCATGAAAATATATATTCTGTCGCCATTGTGTACGGGCCTAGGGCCCATAATGTGTTTGTGGGCCTCAAGGCTTTTATGTGTTTTCAGGATTTGCACACTGAGTCTTGGTGACTCACCCTTTCATTTCTCCCAACTTTTCAGATGAGCAGTAGACCGTAGACATGGGAGTCGAGGCGGACTCGAAGGGCCATCAAGTCTTTTATCTTCATAGACTATTTTTGGTTTTTTCTTTAAGTTTTAATTTTGGGATTATTTTTGTAATAAGGCCTCCATAACTTAGGTTATCGAACTATATTTTTTATGTTACATCTTATAAACTTATGTTTTCAAAGTCTTAATTATAAAGTGGAAGGAAAATGGGTTTTCCAAAGATGTTGAACGAAATGTTAAAGTTTCTTCAAAATGTCACAATTAATGATTAATCGGTTAAAATAAAATGAGATTTTCAAAACCCTTCAAAGCAAAGTTTTCAACATTCAACTTAGTGAAGATGGAGCTAGAAATAATGACAAGAGGTACCTAATCCGATCATGAAGATCGTATGGGGTTAGTAGACCATATGAAAAGGTAAGCTAGAAGATATGGCATGGAATCATGAAAGGATGGTAAGATAGTTTAGGGTGTTACATTTTAGGGGCTAAGGAGAAGGCTTAATTGTGTTAGGAAACATATGTATCGAGCCCAAAACTTTCCTCCCAGCCAATTTTGTTAATGATTTTAGGTAAAAGTTTTGCCTTGTTTTAGCTTTCATTTTGAAATGGGTCGAAAGCATTAAAAGTTTGGAAAACATTTCTTCTGCTTTTTTTCCTTATTTTCGAAAATACCAAAGTAGTGATTTGTAAAAGTGATGTAAGTTTGAGAAAAGTTCGATTGAGATATGGCCTTGAGTCTCGAAAAGAGCAGACGCACCCACCGATCCACACACCGAACCACTTTTCGTCCATCTACATTCTAAACTCATTATGTGATATGCATGTTGGGCTTGATGGGCTCTATAGGGTATGTTTACGTGATATGCAAGTATGCTAGAGTTTATGGACCTTCAAAGCAAAGTTTTCAACATGCATGTCTAGGATTGGATCTAGGGAGAGCTTGGTATTTAAGCGGCCCCAGCGGCTCACCTCCTCTTCACTAGAATCCTACCTGGTGCGTAGTAACTGTTCACCATAACCACGGGGACTTGTTGACGGGCCAAAATATATAACTAAAACCCGAAAGGGACCAGCCACCCTATTTCACAAAATTACTAAAATACTCTAGTTATGTAAAATTTTTGAAATACCATCAATTTTTCAAAATTTCCCAAAATACCCTTGGTTTGTAAAATTATGAAATACCCCGAATTGAAAAATTACCAAAATACCCTTATTTTGTAAAATCACCAAGATACCCTATTTTGGAAAATTACGAGAATACCCTTGGGTACTGAAATGACAAGAATACCCTTATGTGATGAATGTGAGTTCATGGATGCTACTTGTATGTTGATGTGTGATGGTTGAATGTATGTGGACTCTAGAGCTAGGAAATATAGACCCGAGAACTGAACCTTGTCGATAGAGTTTGAATTCGAAATAACTACTATTAAAACTACTCTCCATAAGATTATTCGTTATTAATCAGTAGAAGAAATTAAAAATTCATAAAATTCCTAATCAGATAAGTACAAATCAGTAGAATGAGCACTAGAGGACGTGGTGTGCGTGGCCGAGGTAAAGGCAGGGTTGCTATGTCGAAACCGGTAAGGTCTAGTCACGAGTCAGGGAATGAGGTACCAGTACCACCAGTTGTGGAGGCAAAATTTCAGGACTAGACAGTCGGAGATGATGCGGTATCTCAGGCGATGCTGAGGGTTTCATAGAGGGCTGTTGGGGCAAGCATGGGCACAGGAGCCCAAAAATCTATGTCAGAGCGGCTTAGAGCTAATTGGGCAGAAGTGTTTAGCGAAATTTCTGGGATAGCCCCGAGTACAGCTGAGTATTGGTTGGAGGTGGTCAAACGCATAATAGATGATTTGAATTTCACGGAAGAAGAGAAGCTAAAAGGAGTAGTGTCTCTTCTCCAAGACGAAGCTTATCAATGGTGGCTTACAATTAAGGATGGTACAGTGGCTGATCATATCACTTGGGATTACTTCAGAACGGTGTTCCAGAGTAAGTACATTGAAACGAGTTATGTGGATATGTAGCGTAGAGCATTTCTGAATCTAGTTCAGGGAAGTAGGTCGGTGGAGACATATGAAGCGGAATCCTTACGCTTGAGCCATTATGCTCGAGGGATAGTGGCCACAGAACATGAACGGTGTGTTTGATTTGAAGATGGCCTAAAAGATGATTTACGTGTTTTGATAGCTCCACAGCAGGAGAAAGAATTTGCTGTGCTCGTGGAAAAGGCTAAGATAGCTGAGGAGGTAAAGCAATGAGAAAAGCTGAATTAGGATAAAGATAGAAGTGGAAGTAAGAGGAATTTTGTGTCGTCAGGAGCAGCTAGGCGTACTCAGAAAAAACCTAGGTCAGATGGGCCGAACCAGGTGGAGAGACCTGCTGCTAACAAGACACGGAGGTGTGTTCGCTGTGGTAAATTCCATGTAGGTGAGTGTTGGGCAGGCAGTGGAAAATGCTTTAGGTGTGGATCTTTGGACCATCATATTAGAGACATCCACGACCACGGGTGATGTAGGACCCAAAGGCGGAAATGCTCAGCAAGTAGAGGAGGTTAGCAGCCGCAGAGGGGTCGTGGTCTAGCTAGAGGTGGTAACGGTTTTGATCGGGCCCGTGGAGCTCTAAGCCGATGGGTAAGAAACACTGAGGTGAGACAACCGGGGTTAGTCTATGCTGCCAGACGTCGAGAGGAGGCTGACGCACCGGATGTTATAACCGGTATGTTCTTAATATTTGGTTTGCCTTACACTGCATTGATTGACATTGGGTTGACACATTCATATGTTGCTAGTAGTGTGTCTAGAACTTTAAGTTTAGATTTGGAGATTACCCCTAGGGCGATGATTGTAATTAGCCCATTAGGACAATCTGTGGTAGTAGATAAACTCTATCGGAGGTACCCTTCGAAGTTCAAGGAATAGTTTTTCGGACAGATCTGATGGAATTATCGTTGGGGGAGTTTGACTTAATATTAGGCATGGACTGGTTGGTGAAGTATCAAGCTAATTTAGATTGTGCAACCAAGCATATGGTGTTGAAAACCCCCGAGGGTGGTGAAGTGTTGGTGATAGGAGAAAGGGGGAACTGTCTGTCGAATGAAGTGACTACCCTAAGAGCAGAAAGGATGGTAAGAAAAGGATGCGAGGTAGTTTTAATGTTTATTCGGGCTCTAGAAGCCAATGACCTAACTATTGGGGACGTTAGGACGGTGAAGGAGTTTCCTGATGTTTTCCCAAAAAAGCTTTCGAGACTACCCCCGGATCGTGAAATAGAGTTTGGTATCAATCTTTTTTCCAGGAATAGTGTCAGTAACTACTGCTCCATATAGGATGGCGCTAAAGGAGTTGATGGAATTGAAAGCGCAGATTCAGGAGTTACTGGATAGAGGGTTTATTCGACCAAGTGTGTCACCGTGGGGAGCGCTGGTGTTATTTGTCAAGGAGAAAGATGGATCAATGCGATGTACATTGACTATCGTCAGTTGAATAAGATAACAATCAAGAACAAATACCCGTTGCCGAGGATCCATGAGTTGTTCGATCAGTTGAAGGGAGCCTTAGTCTTTTCAAAGATAGATCTGAGGTCAGGATACCATCAGCTTAAGGTCAAGGAGGCAAATATTCATAAGACGGCTTTTAGGACTCGCTATGGTCATTACGAGTTCATGGTAATGCCATTCGGATTGACCAATGCTCCAGCAACATTTATGGACATGATGAACCGAATATTCCAACGCTACTTGGATCGGTTTATCGTGGTATTCATAGATGATATCTTGGTTTATTCAAGATCGGAGGAGGAACATGACTCACACTTTCGAGTGGTTTTGCAGATCTTGAGGGAGAAGTAGCTGTGTGCCAATTTTAGTAAGTGTGAATTTTGGCTAAGGGAAGTTACGTTTTTAGGCCATGTTGTGTCGGTAGAGGGGATTAGGGTTGACCCTCAAAAAATTGAAGCGGTATTGGATTGGAAGCCGCCTAAGTCCGTGGTGGAAATTTAGAGTTTTCTTGGACTGGTCGGGTACTATCGAAGGTTTGTTGAAGGATTTTCTTCAATAGCGGCACCATTGACTAAGTTATTACGGAAAGGAGTTCCATTTTTTTGTCCAATAAGCAGCAAGAGAGTTTTGAGAAGTTAAAAAAGATTTTGACGGAGGCTTCGGTATTGATTCAGCCGGAGGCTGGAAATGAATTTATAATTTACTGTGATGCGTCACACGGTACTAGGATGCGTGTTGATGCAAGATGGAAAGGTTGTTGCATATGCATCTCGACAGTTAAGACCGCACGAAGCGAATTATCCCACCTACGATTTGGAGTTGGCGGCGGTGGTTTTTACTTTAAAAATTTAGAGACATTATCTATACAGGGAGAAATCTATTATTTACACCGATCATAAGAGCCTAAAATACCTTTTGACCCAGAAGGAGTTGAATCTAAGGCAGAGGAGGTGGATCGAGTTGTTAAAGGATTATGATTGCTCGATCGAGTACCATCCGGGTAAAGCTAATGTTGTGGCGGATGCTTTAAGTCGTAGAGTAATCTCTGACTTGAGAGCAATGTTTGCTTACTTTAGTTTATACGATAATGGGAGCTTATTGGCTAAACTTCAAGTGAGACCCTCTTGGGTCAGTCGGGTTAAGGAGAAGCAATGAGATCGATGAGTTGCTAAAGGAGAAGTTTCATGTAGGATCAAGTGATGGATCGACGGACTTCAATATGAATGAGGAAGGATTGTTATGTTTTCAAGGAGAGTTTGCATGCCAAAAGATCCGAATTGAGGCATAAGATTTTGCAAGAAGCGCATGGAAGTTCATCGCTATGCACCGGAGGAGTAAGATGTATCGATTTCTGAGATCGATTCGGTGGCGGGATTGAAGCGAGAGGTAATCGAACTATGAGTAAGTGTTTGACTGTCGGCGAGTAAAAGCGGAGCATCGCTTACCATCGGGTTATTGCGGCGATGAAGATTCCACAATGGAAGTGGGAAAGGATCACAATGGACTTTGTTTGTGGGCTACCCCTCACGCCTACTAAGAAAGATTCAGTCTGGGTGATTGTTGATCGCTTGATGAAATCTGCTTATTTCATACTAGTACAGGTCAATTACTCTCTGCGGAAGCTAGCTAGGTTATATATAGCGAAGGTAGTGAGGTTGTATGGGGTGCCAGTATCAATCATATCAGAGAGGGACCCGAGGTTCATGTCACGATTCTGGAAGGCTTTGCATCAAGCGTTGGGTACAAGTTGGATTTCAAAGATGATGTTTCATCCTCGGATAGATGGACGATCGGCGGGTAATTCAGATCTTGGAGGACATGTTGAGGGATGTGTCATTGATTTGGAGGTAGTTGGGAAGAGTTTTACCGTTGGCGAGTTTGTTTACAACAACGACTACCGATCTAGTATTCGAGATGGCGCCTATGAAGCATTGTACGGCCGGAAGTGTCGTACTCCTACCTATTGGACGGAATTAGGGGAACATCAAATTTTAGGTCTGAAGTTGGTTGCCGAGACAAAGGAGAAGGTTAAGTTAATTCGAGCTCGATTATAGGAAGCGTCGAATCCATGTAAGTCCTATCTGAGACTTGAAGCGTAATGAGTTTGCATGGGTGACAAGGTGTTCTTGAAGGTGTCACCATGGAAGAAAGTGTTGAGGTTTGGATGGAAGGGTAAATTAAGTCCCAAATTTATCGAACCTTATCGGGTGTTAAAATGAGTAGGGCCGGTTGCCTATGAGCTAGAGCTACCTTCCGAGCTTAGCCAGATTCACAATGTATTCCAAATTTCTATGTTAAGACGTTACCGTTTGGATCCATTCCATGTGGTGTCCGTGGAAGAAATAGAAGTGAGACCTGACCTATCCTTTGAAGAAGAACCGGTAAAAATCCTGGATCATGATGTCAAGGTATTGCGAAGGAAAACAGTTTCGTTAGTTAAGGTTCTATGGCAGAATCACGATTCTGAGGAGGCTACTTGGGAACCAGAGGAAGCGATACGGCTGCAATACCTCCATCTATTCTGATCAGGTAATTTTGAGGCCGAAATTTCTTTAAGGGGGTAAAACTGTAACATCCTGAACTAATGGGCTTATGCGTTTAATGTGTGTGGTTGTGCTTGTTATGCTTGATAGAATGTTTTAAGGGTCCAGAATGGGCTCGAAGTTGGGCCGATGCCTTAGTCAAATTTTCTGTTTGGACACTCTAGTGGAAAGTAAGTTAGGACAAGGCTTAAAAGACATTACCTATGAATTAAGACACAAAAATGGGCTTGTGGCCCAGTGGACAGTGGCGATATGTAGGGACTAGGAGTGGCGTGTCAAGCTATTAAAGAGGTCCAAGGTTCAAGTCACAAAAAGCCCAATTTTTTAATTAAATTCAGCTAATTTTTAGCATTTAAGTGGGTAGAGTGGGACAGAAATAAGGCTTGGAAATAAGAAGATTTATTTGAGTGGATAATGCAGATAATATGGAAAATAAAGGGAGGAAGAGGTAGTGTTATCTAGGATTCTTTTGGAGGTGTGATCAGATAAAGATAAGGGAGGAAATTTAGGATTTATCACCGGTCACGATGGTGGTGAAATTCCAACACTGAGGGGAGGAGAAATCAGTTCTGATATGATCAAGGAGTGTCGAAATTTCCCTTGATTAATAGCTTAGTTTTAGTTTTAAAAAGGGGCATTTTTAGTTTTAGGCAGTAGGTGCCGAAATTTTGCTTAAGTAGGGGGGATATCTCTTCAATTCTGGCATTTGACCCTATTCTCTTTTTTTTTCCTCTCATCCCCACTTCTATGCAAAAGCCAAAAATTTCATTGTTCTCTTCTCTCATCTTTTCCTCTAAAAGCCAAAACTCATAACTCTTCTCATCTCCATTCTTTTCCTATAATCGAATGATCATTATTCTTTCCTTTATTCTCTTTTTCCCACATCTTCATAGCTGAATCTTCATAGATCCTGTTACACTGTCTTTCTTTTGATCTTCTCAAAAGTTGAAATTTGTTAGGAGAAGTCGAGCATGTTGGTAAGTGCAGATTTCTTTTGATCTTTTCTCTTTCGGTTTTGGGGGCCATAGCCAATTGGCTAATGGGTTGTAAGGCCATCATTAATTCGATATTCTATTCACTGATCTTGTGTCCTGTTTGGGCGGCATTCTGAGATTTAAAGGAGATCTAATCGCCTAGGTTCCTAGGACAAAAATCGGCAACTTCTCAATCCTATTGTCTTCTTTCGGGATTTCAAGGTAAGGATTTTAATTCTCCCTAAGTTGATCCATCAGTTTCCTTTCTTTATTGTGCCTTAACCTAATGCCTCATTAAGTAATCATTATAGTATCCTCTGACTAAGGTCATTCATGGACTCGAATGTCAGCAAATCGAAGGAAGGGGTTGGATCTGTAGTCCCAGCCCCAAAGTTCAAGAAATGCGCGGTGTCGAGATGCAGGATTGGCCGTCGGGTTGTGGACCGGCTTTAGAACAAAACCTTAGAATGTTAACAGTCGTATCAACTTCTATAGTGTCAACATAGAAAGTCTTGTCTATCGGTAATCAAGTGTGTAGATCTCTATCACACTAGTTAATCAGATTATATGTATGTTATGGACTAAAAGCCGTAAATTGAGGTCAGATAAAAAGTCGTATTACCCGTAAAGGGTAGGCAAGGGATGCCAGGTACGTAATCATAGAAACTTCTCTATATGTATCGAAGTATGTAAAAGTCTATGATATGTTTAGATAGTATAATGTTCTGATTCTTGAATGTATGTATGCATGGGATGGGATTGATATGATGAAGGGGAAGAAGGTTGCATGGCGATCGATGGCTTTGCCACATAGGTCACATAGTGATCGGTCTTTATGACAGGCAGCACAGCTGTCGAAATACTACAATGTATTATTAAGGTTGCATGGGGATCGGTGGCTTTGCCACATAGGTCACATAGTGATTGGTCTTTATGACGGATAGCACAGCTACCGATATGGTGTGTAGCGGATAGAGGGTTAATTGTAAAAATCCCCACGGTGTGATGGTTGGTAAGGGGTGTGTAGAGGATGGACTCTTAGGTTTGGGATGGGCCATGTTGCATGAAAATAGATATTCTGTTGCCATTGTGTATAGGCCCAGGGCCCATAATGTGTTTGTGGGCCTCAAGGCTTTTATGTGTTTTTAGGATTTGCACACTGAGTATTGGTGACTCACCCTTTCATTTCTCCCAACTTTTCAGATGAGCAGTAGATCGTCGACATGGAAGCCGAGGCGGACTCGAGGGGCCATCAAGTCTTTTATCTTCATAGACTATTTTCGGTTTTTCTTTAAGTTTCAATTTTGGGATTATTTTTGTAATAAGGTCTCCATAACTTAGGTTATCATTTTATGTTACATCTTATAAACTTATGTTTTCAAAGTCTTAATTATAAAGTGGAAGGAAAATGGGTTTTTCCAGCATGTTCAACGCAAATGTTAAAGTTTCTTAAAAAATGTCACAATTAATGATTAATAGGTTAAAATAAACTGAGATTTTCAAAACCCTTCAAAGCAAAGTTTTCAACATTCAACCCGTAGCATACCAGATCTGGTCATGACGTATGGGCCGGGTTTGAGTGTTACAACTCAAATGGTAATTAAACCATTTGAAATGTGAGTGGACATTTATGGGCATTATTTATGCATGTTTTAATGGTTTTATTATAAGGTTAATATAGTAAAATTAACTATTAATGATAAATTAAATGAAACAAAACATGAATATCATCATTTTTTGTTCAGCTTCACCGAAAATTAAAAGATAAAGAAGCCATGGGAGTTGTTAAGGTTCAGCCAACATGATTTCATGCATGTAAGTACAATTTTATCGGTTTTTAATTATTTCTATGTTTTTGTGATCGTTGCATCTAGTACTAGCTAGTCTAGGGACTATTTTGCAAAACTGTTAAAGATTTTGAATGATTCCATTGATGAATACATGTGTATTTTGAAGTTTTTGATAGATTATGAATGCTTGTTAATAGATATTCAAGTTTAGTTAAGTGATTTTTATTGAAAATGCAAAATAACGATTAAATTGAGAAATGTGTAAAGTTAGTGGTTAAAATGTGAAATAAATGAAAAATATGGGCTACTAGGGGCATAATAGTAATTCAGCTAGCTTGGGAATATTTGGAATTTCATTAATTAGTGATTTTAGGAAATAAGGACTAAATTGTGAAAAATATGAGTTTAAGGGCAAATGTGTAAAATAGCCCTAATATTTTGGATTGAATTGAATAAATAGTTGATAAAATAAGTTAATTTTGAATATATTTAGATCAAGAAAGGAGAAATACGGACTTGGATCGGGGAAAAGATAAAGTACTCAATTATTTGACAATTTCATCGTTTTAAACCGAGGTAAGTTCGTATGTGATAAATTTCAATACAAATGTATTTTATATGCTTTGATATTGCATGAATTGTGAATACGAGACTGTGGATATGAACAATAGTGATTTGACGACGATTCGACATTCAAAATCCCGGTTGAACCTTATGAATAATTTAGGATGCTAGTGAAATGTCATTATGGGATACAGTGAGTTGGCTTCGGGCCATGATATAGCACTTTGTGTGTGAGATAAACTGACTTGTCTTCGGGCCATGCATATCGGCTGATTTGGCTCTGGGCTATAGTATTAGTATTTTGGATAAGTTACCTTGATTTGGCTTTGGGCCATGTATTGGTACTTATCGTATGAGACCTATGAGTATCCGACTTCTATTCTCAATGGTTCAATGGGTAAATGAAAGATGAGAATCTGTATGAGATTTGTACAAGATGGTACAGGTATGTGCTTAAACTATTTTAGCATTGAGCTGAAGAAATGATGATGAAAATATAAAGTTTTGTGAATGAGTATCTGAAAGGTTTGATAGCTAATGTGAGCTACATGTTGGTGTATTCAAATTGTTGAATTATATTTATATGATTGCATTAAGTTTATTTCATACGAGCTTACTAAGCTTTATAGCTTACTTTATGTATTTTCTTGTGTTTTATAGTGATATCAAGGCTAGCTCGGATTCGGGGATCGTTGGAGATCGCTTCACACTATCCACCTATCACTCGGAACCTTCGAACTTTGGTATTTTAAGTATATGGCATGTATAGGGACTTTGAGTCATGTTGATTTTTTTTTTTTTTGGTAATGATTTTGGCTAATCGAAATGGCTTGTAAATGTACATGTTTTGGTTTGTATATATAACCTTAAGTAATGGCTTATTTGGGGATTATTTTGGTATGGTTGAATCTTGAATTGATATATGTGTTTATGCTTTGTGATAGGAATTGTATGATGGTTGGGTGATGCTTGATGGCTATAGGTATTATAAGTGTTTAAATGGTTGAATTGTGGACATTGGTAAGCTTGTTAAATAGGCCAAATAATGCATATTTGAATTTGGTCAATTTGTTGCTTGAGTAATTGGTATTTGATATGTTTTAATCAAGTAAAACATGAGTTTATGAGAATGTTGGTTGTTAGTATAGGAAATGATATGATTAAGCTTTGATTGTGGTTAAAATAGATGTTCATTTATGCTATGAATTTGTACCATTTTGGGTTATGAAGGTACATACAAATTTGGGTGGAAAATTGGCTTGGTAAATAGCCTATTTTTGTCCACACGAGCAGAGACACGGGCATGTGTCTCAGCCGTGTGTGACACACAATCAAGTACACGATCGTCTGACCCCTAGTGTTGAAATTGAAATGAAGTCAGTTTGCTCCACACGGTCTCACACACGGGCATGTGATCATCCGTGTGGCATAAGTTAGTATACCCCATAATTTAGAGATGGTCTAGCACATGGGCCTGTGACTTGGCTGTTTTGCATAAGTCAATATACCCTACAGGTTTGGCACGACCTAGCACACGGCCTAGCACACTGACATGTATGGCTACTTTGAAGGGCACACGGGCTAGACACACTGGCGTGTGGTTGGCCGTGTGACCGAAGTCAGTAAGCTCATTTGTTTGGACACTGGGTAGGACACGACCATATGTTCCCATTCGAATGTCCACACGGCCTGTCACACGAGTGTGTCTGGTTGCCGTGTGAGACATATGGCCTGGCCACACGGGCGTATGTCCCCTATTTTTGAAAAAATTTTCTAAGTGTTCTAAGAATTTCCAAAGTTATTGGTTTAGTCCCGAACCACCCTTAAAGCATGTTTAGGGCCTTATAGGCTCGTACTAGGGACATATTGATTGAGATTGAATGATGAATGTTTATATTGAGAAAATGTATGCTAAAAGTATATGTAAATGTGTTGTAAGTTCGGTAATGCTCTGTAACACTATTTCACCATTGAATAGGGGTAAGAGGCGTTACAGGGATCATGAAAGCATGGTGATATTGATCTCATATTTATAAAGGTTATGTTACTGGACTGGTTGTTACTGGAACTACATTCGGTTTCCCTTTTTTGTTTTGGAGTGCATTACTGATGGTTGAAATATTGTTTTATCTACACGGTTATAATGTCAATCTTATTAAAGCACTATGGTTTTAATTCATCTGATGGTTGTGGCTTCGGTATGATTCAAAGCTTCGATGTTAATCATTGAAATAGTTTTATTATATATTTCCTTTCTAATTTTCATGAAAGGGGTAGGCAACAACAAAAGTATAGATGTGGAAGATTGAGCTTACCCTTGCATATTGGTTCTCATTACTCGGGTAATCTTGATATATATCAACGAGTCAAAGTAAAATACCATATTTTAAGTTAGTTAATGCAGTTTGTGATGATCTTTGGTTGGTATTCTGAGGAAAGTACGATAGACAGTATATCTAGATTATCTTGATAGCAAGAAGAACGAATTATTCTAAAATGTTATTATTTAATTGATAGATCGACTCAATTGTGTTAGTCATAATAGGTTATTCATTTGAAAAGTTAGGTAAGTTGTTTACATTCGAGCTTATTTCTCAATTCAGGAATAAATTTTACGGATTCACGGGTAAATTGACGGACGATCAGAATGAGGGGTTCATATTCTAGAATACATAATACAAAAATATGTCTATCAGATCAGCTGTACTCGGGAAATGTTATTATGGGTTAAAGTCATCTCAATAGTTGAAGCTATCATGCTTGGGTTAAATGATGTTGTTTGAAGCTTTCCATGAAATGGAACGTTTATCAGTTAGAAGTTACTGATGCAGATGTGTCGAAGCATCAGTTAGAGTCTGTTATGAAAAGTATGATCTTTGGTTAAACGATATGATAATTTAATAAATCTAGAATCTTATTATTTGGATTTTTGGGTATGTTTTGACTGAAGATTACTGGGATTTTGTAACAACTCAATTTTAGCTAAATCGAAACAGTGGTTTCGAAATGACAACTTCGATGTCAAAAATTATTTTAATCTTTTTTTTTGGTGTTTATAGCATGTTATTTGATACGTGTAAAAATTTCGTGAGCTAATTTTATCGTTTAATTGCTCAATTTGAGAAAAATGACTAAATCGTGTAAAATGCAAAAGTTGCATTCTACTTGTTAAAGGTGTTTAATTACTATGATTTATTAAATTAAAGGTACTTATGTTGTAATTAGACTATTATAATAATGGGTGGACAATTATGGACAATGTTTAAGTGATTTTTGTTTATTAATTAAAAGGGTAATATAGTAAATTTATTAATAATTAAGATAAAATATGTTAACAAAAGAAAAAGTTTTCATTTTCTCTTGTCATCACCAAATTTCAATGGAAAAAGAAAGGGTTTGAAGCTTTTAAATTTCGGCACACTCCTAACTTGATTAAGGTATGATTTTAGCTCTATTTTTTTATGATGTTTATGTTTTTGTAATCGTTGCAGCTTAATCTAGCTAGCCTGTACCTTTAATTTCGAAACTGTTAAAAATTTTAAGAGTTGCCATTGATGATTTTATGTGTTCTTTGGTGTTTGAAGATGAAATATGAAAGCTTGATGATAGATTTTCATGTTTTGTAAAGTGATTTTTGATGAAAATGCATAATAGGGATTAAATTGTGAAATATGCAAATAGAGTGGTTGAAATGTGAAATAAATGAAATTTTTGGGCTACTAGAGGCTTATAAATAATTTGGTCAAGCATGGGTTTTGATGAATTGTGTGAATTTTGTGTATTTGTGAAATAGGGACTAAATTGATTAAATGTGAAAGTTTAGGGCTAATGTCTAAAAATGTCCAAATGAGTATTTTTGGACTAAATTGACTAAGTAGATGAATAAATAAGTTAATTTTGAATTCATATAGATCAAGAAAGAAACAATTCAGATTTAGATCAGGGGAAAAGCAAGGTTGTCGAGCAGTCGACCCGATCTGTCAATTCCAAATACAAGGTAAGTTTGTATGCAATGAGCTTATTTATAATTGTATTTTATATGCTTTGATATAGCATGAATTGTGATTTTGTGATTATAGACAAGTTCGAGAATGATTTGACAGTAATTCGAAATGATTCAACTATGATTTGGTATTGGAGAATCTCGGTTGAACCATAGGAATAGTCTAGGATGTTAGTGACATGTCATTAGGGTATTGGCTTCGAGCCATGACATTGGCACTTCAGGTGTGAGTTATGCCTTGATTTGGCTTCGGGCTATGGTATAGGCACTTCAGAGGTAAATTGCCTTAATTTGGATTTGGGCCATGGTATAGGTACTCCCGAGATAAGTTACCTTGATTTAGCTTTGGGCCACGGTATAGGTGCTTATTGTATAAGATTCTTGACTATCTGACTTCTATTCTGAATAGTTCAACAGGAAAATGAAAGTTATGGACAAGAACGAGATTGGTACAAGTAGGTACAGGTATGCACGTAAAGTTTATAAGCATTGAATCCTTGAAATGGATGAATTCTTGGTAAGTTAGTGAATGAATGATTGAATGGTTTGTGATTCAATGTATTTTTTTATCTTACATTTATATTATTTGAATTGTGAATGATTGGTGAAGTTGCTTATTACGTTAATACAAACTTACCAAGCTATGAAAAGTTAGTGAATGAATGATTGAATGGTTTGTGATTCAATGTATTTTTTTATCTTACATTTATATTATTTGAATTGTGAATGATTGGTGAAGTTTCTTATTACGTTAATACAAACTTACCAAGCTATGAAGCTTACTTCGTGTTATTTTTCTATGTTTTATAGTGAATTAAGGCTAGCTCGGATCCCGTAGTCGTCGGGAATATCATCGCACTATCAAATATCTAAGTTGGTACTTTTGAGTTGTGTAAATATGGTATATGGCATGTAGAGGCTAAATATGGTATTTTGGTTGTGATTATAGCCATGAGATTTGGCTTGTAAATGTATATGATATGGTTTGTATATTTAGTCATGAGTGATGGTTTATTTTGGCATGTTTGGTATGAATATGGTTATGGTTTAAAATTGCTCAAATGATAAATTGTTTTTTGAAGTATAAATGCTTGAGAAATGCCTTGATGAGGTATGAATTTAGATGTTGTGTTGATTATTTATAAGGAAGTTATGTATGTGTGAATTATGGTAAATGAACCATATTGATTGATTTTGTTTTGGCATGTATTTGGTTAAGTAATTGGTAGTGAATTGAGAATTGGAATAGATGAGAGTATAATGGTATGAAATGTGCATTTGGTTGATGATTTTGGCTGCCTAATTATATGATGAAATGGTACTATTTTGGTTGTTTAGGTAAGCATGAGTTGGGGTGGCAAATTTGCCTTGCAAATGGCCTATTTTTGTCCACACGGGGCGTGTGTCTTAGTCGTGCGTGACACACGATCATGTTACACAGCCATGTGTCCTCTGGTATTGATATTAAATTGAATTCAGTAAGCTCCACATGGTCTCACAAATTCATAATCTTTCAATAACTTAAGCCATCTTCATTGTCGTAGATTCAAATCTTTCTATGACATCAGATATTTTAAGCTTTTGTGAGTCGTATAAATGTGGCATTTTTCACCGTATAAGTAGTGTCGCCAAATTTTCAATGCGAACACAATTGAGGCCAACTCTAAGTCATGCGTCGGATAGTTCTTTTCATGTAGTTTCATTTGTTAGGAAGCATAAGCTATGACTATTCCTTCTTGCATTAGAACAAATCCCAGACCGTTTAATGACGTGTCACTATAAAACACAAACTCTTTGCCCGATTCAGGTTGAACCAAAATTGGTGCTTCAAGTAACAGTATGATCACTGCAAAACAGTCTAGTTTTAATATTTATAAAAGAGTGATCGAACCTATAGACTGACTGTGACAATGATAGAGGCAAGCGCACCTATCGAACAGTGGTATAGCTTAGGAGAGAATATCTTTATCGAACCCAATGAACCTAAAAATACTATTACTCACTTTCTTTCTATTATTTAGCCTAAAATATGAAGTGATTGGTTTATTAAATCTAAAACAAATGAAATACTTAAACTTAAATGCAAAGACAAAAGAACAAAACTTTGGGAAAAGACTTTGAAGAAAACTCAATTGATAAAGACGATACCCTCGGGAAGGATCCACCTATGACTTCACTTACTATCTAACTTTCAATTCATATGATTTCTTTTACTTAGCTTGATTCGTGAGACTCCCTAAGCTATATTAAACCTTCTCTCGAAGCAAATAATGTCTAACCTTAGGTTAATTAGTGGAACTCTTGTTCTCTTATAATAACCCCCTAAGGAAGTAATAAATCGATCAATAGACCCCCATATTTGGTTTCACCCTAATCTGGCAAAATCTCGTAACCCTATCTCTAGGCGCCCGATCAACTCCACTTAATTATGCTAGATCTTCTCTTAGGCAGGGTCTATTCCTCCTCCACATAAGCACATCAGATTAAATTGAGCAACATAATTAAGAACAAACTAAGTATTTATCATATAAACCAAAGAATTAAATAACAAAATCCATTATAGGTTTCATCCCCTCTGTATCTCGAGGGTTTAGTTCATAATAAAATAGGAAAACTTCTAGAGAAAGGATAAAACAAAACATAAGAAATCCCTAAACCCCTGAAGGAATTGAAGGAGAGATCCTCCGTCTTGAGTAGAATTCGGCTCTTCGAGATGGATCAACTGGCTATCTTGAGTAATTCCTTAAATGAGTAAAGCTTTGGTAGAAAACTCTGCTAAAACCTCACGCCCCCTAATTGCTGCCTTGAATTTGTTTTTATATACATTTGGGATGCTTTACTTTGCTCCTAAGTACTCGTAATTCAAGTGAAATTTGTCCTAAGTGTTTGAGTGGACTTAGGATTGCATTTATTGGGCTCCAAGCATCCAATTCCGAGTGAAATTTCTCTTTTCTGTGGCAGGGGCACGACCTTGAAACGTCCGTGTAAATCGTGGTCCAGCCCGTGTCTCCATCCTGTCGATCTAGGCACGGCTATGACATGCCCGTGCAATATCTAGGTCTAGCCTGTGTCTCGATTCTGCCATTTTGGGAACGACCGTGTAGATCACTAGGCACGCCTGTGTGTGGACTTTATCGATGGGAAAATGGCCGTGTGAATTGGGGTAAGGCCGTGGTCTAGATGACTATCGAGGCACGGCTGTGTGGCATGAAGTCTAGGCCATGCTGACTTCTTGGGTCGCCCACTTTGGTTCGTTTTAAGCCCATTTTGCGTTCTTTTTATCCTTGGGTGCTTTCCTGAGTATAAGACACAACAAGAAAGGATTAAGAGTACCTTTTTACATAAATTAAGGATAAATTCATCCAAAAGCATACTAAATGTGGGATTAAAATATGTTACTTTTACTGTTTATCAAATACCCCCACACTTAAGCTTTTGCTTGTCCTCAAGCAAAATTCTCAACTTACAATTAAAACGAACTTTCCATGATTCATAATTCCTATCGATATTGTCTCATCATAATTCATAGATAATTTATACATGGATAATTCAACTCAAAGAGTCCTAAAGATTCAATTACGAGAAGTCATACCTTCGTAGTACGAAAACATAGGTGTTTCCCCTTATCTAAGTGATTACCTTTAATTCAAAGCCGACAAGGATTGACGTCCTCACAATAGATTCACTCAAGTCATTCAAAAGTGTTCAAGGTTCAAGAATAAACACTCTAAGTGTAACATCCCCAAACCTGGCCCATTCACTACTTAATTTAATCAAGTTATGTCACTTGAAAAGATAGTTAAAATCCTTGTTAACTTCGAATAAAACCGTAAGATTTACTATCTTTTGGTAAAACCCATGTACTTTTAAACTATACTTTAGACTTTGATATTATAAAAGAATGTCCATATTAAAACATTTTATTAACTTATATATTTATTGAATAAATAGGTTGCTAAAATAAAAATCAATTTCACATAGTAAATCAAATTAATCATACCATAATTAAATTAAAAATAAAATACTACCAAAATAATAATAAAATAATTCTAAGGCCCTTATTACAACCCATATATTTAAACCAAGTACTTAACATAAAAAATGTTTAAAATATTCAAAATATCCTCCTCTGCATGGGCCACCTTGCATCCTCTCCAACCCGGTCCAACTTTCGCATCACAGAAATGGTTAGGAAAAATAGAGTGAGTCCACAGACTCGATTGCATAATCATAACACTTAATTCCACACGTATGGGCTTGGCCCAATACCATACTAATCTCGTAGCAAGTTATGCAAATATGCATATCACCCAACCTACAATCCAACAGTAACCCCAACCTTAGCAGACTCCACACTAAGGCCGTGGCTAACCACCACCGATCACATCGTGATCCATAAACCTACCTTGGCAAGCTCATTGCTCAAGGCCGTGGTGAGCTACCGATCAACCAAACCGATCCCAAAACCACAATCCGCTACGGTGGCGCACATAGCCATCAACCGCCGAGATGGGCACCTAGCCAATATCTCCTTGAGGTAGCACAAAGCTAACTATCAAGCGCTAATGTAGCCCGAGCTAACATTAGACCACGTACATCATATGTACACTCCTTCCTTCATCGATCGGCTCCACCTCCCATGTATGTATGCATAAGTATAACATGTCAGATTATAACAAAAGAGTAAGCATCACATGTTAATTACCATATCATGTATATATCATAAATAACTCACCATTTGAGCCATTATAATCGGCCATCACACATCCCGCATATGTAACACATTAGCAAACCAATAACCGAAGAAATAGTGCGATGATTACGCACCTTATCACTTGCAGTTCTAAACTTTTGATCCCTATGCTATCGCTCAACGAAACTACAGCTATGTGCCTATAGCTATCCCCTGCCACTGGCTCACACCCCGGTGGCGAATCTCGAACTGCCGAGACCGATCTCTTCTTGAACCTCGGGATAGGGACTTTCCCTTGCCCACCTTGACTGGTCGTAGCCTCCATCAACACACTTAATCAGAACAATGGTTAAATCCCAACTCATACATCCAAATATTAAACCTTACTAAATATCCTTACCTCAACTGGTCCAATCTCAATGCTCTTACAACACTTGATGAATCGGACCTAAGAGTCCTTCTTCGCTCCTCCACCTTCACAAATAACTAAAGAAGAGACCCAAAAGCTCCCCCCTTGCTTACGATTCAGCCAGTCAATACTAGGATAACAAGGAAGGTTTCGGCAATAGTGTTTGAGAAAGAGAAAGAAAGGTGTGGTGGGTGTACTTTCGGTTTAGCACAAAATGAGAGAGAAGAGAGATGGAAAGGTGGGTGGTTCGGCTAAGGGTATAAAAGAAAGAAAGAGGGAAGATAGCAATAGAGGTTTCAGCTCAAGTGAAGTGGGGAGAACAAATGGAGAAACCTTTCGACAAGCAAACAAATGGGGAAAAACTAAAAAGGTGAGCACCTCTCCCCTATTTATAACATTCGGCCAAAGCTCCCCCTAGAAGAAAGCAAGATTCGGCCAACACCCAACCTCCCCACAAAATCCCACAATTCTCTCATAAATCACCTCCCTATCATCCATTCAAAAAGGTTTGAATGAGTCAAACCTTACTCCTTACCTACCTAGCCGAATTCAAAATGGAAGGCCAAGTCTTCATCCATATTTTTAGCACTCAAAAACGTCCAACACCTTACCATATTGACGCAAAACAAAAGCCCACCTGCTGCCCTTACGAATCGAACCTGAGACCCCCTTCCAGCTCCCTGAGGCGTCACTTTCCCATGCCTTAGGTGGCGCCTCCTTGCCACTCTGCCAAGCTATTTTTTGTGCCTAAACCTCCCCAAATAAAACTCTTAAGGCCTCCTCCATCCAAGCTCCCTTCTTAACCCCTAAAACTAAAAATTTTCCAAGGCATTCCACCACCACCTAGGGTTCTCAGGACCCCTAAAACTCACCCAACCACACACTGAAGTGTGCCAACACCTGAGCTATGCACCAAAAACCTAACCCCTAGAACCAGGGTGTTACAATTCTACCCCCTTAAAATAATTTCGTCCTCGAAATTACTTGTCTAGACTAACAGTCCAATTCCTCCCACTACGCTATGGCTGCGCACTCTGATCTTAAAGAGCTAACATACTTCTAAGCACAGAATTCTAAGTTCATACTCAAAGTCCCAATACTTTACGAGCAACAAAACAAACAGTCACCAAAACGAACAAAACAACAAAGAATATTCCAGACATAAGGAACTTACCAGCTGACATATCAGGCACATCATTATCCTCCCTCCGACGGACTGCATAAACCAGACCTGGCTGTCTTGCCTCGATGCTACCATTACTGGGCCTCTGGCTCCCACGACCTCGGTTAAACCATTCCCTCCATGGTTCGGACCACGACCCCTTGTCGCTTGCTGACCACCTCTGCCTGGTTGCACATAACCTTGACCTACTGACTGAGCCCTATTCGGATTCTGGGGACAATCCTTAATCAGATGAGATTTGGACTTGCATCTGAAGCATTCTCGAACCCGATTCCAGCACTCGCCGACATGATACCTTTCGCACTGAGCACACGGACGATCTGGATTTTCGCTACGTGGCCTAGAAATACTGAGCAGTCTCGACTCTCGATCTTTTCTTCAAACCTCCAAACGATTCAGCGATCCCGAGCTCCTCTTATCATAGTTCATTTCTTTATCTCCATTCGCCTCTCAATCCTCTTGACCTCCTCACCTATCCGAAGCTTTCTCCACTAAAATGGCGAAGTCTCTTTCGCTATGAGCAATCAAAACTCATGACTCATCCGTAGCCCATCTTCAACTCGACGATCTCTCATAATCGCTTACCACGATGCCCCGAGCATCTGGCTCAAACGCGAAACTCACCGACTCGCTATTGACCGCTACCTTGCACCCAATTAAGAACGCCTTCCTTTGAGCATCCACGTGGCTCGCTCGATATACTTCCTTGAACTTGATCTTAAAGTAACCCCGGTCTACTCGATCTGCGGGGTACTTTCCTTATGATGAGCCACCACCGGTAAGCCTCATCTCGCAAACAACGAAACAACACCCTTAAGCTTCTCCTCGGTGGCTAAGTCTAAGTCGTCCATAATCCTTTCCACCGCCTCAAGCCAAGATTACGCCACGTTGAGCTATCCAGACACTCCTCCAAAACCTCGGCTCCATTCGACCTAAGCCTTTACGGTATTGACTTTCGAGTCCCATCGCCCATTGGCTCCCTCGCCACTCGCCAAGCACTCGCGGCATAGCTCGCGACATCGTCGTCTCCTCGGTCCGATCCTGCTGTTCAACCTCAATACCGGTGGCGGCACATCACTATCGACCCATGGCATGACCCAACCGGTTCAACATCGACATCCTGCCTCTACCACGTCCACGAGTATTGCGACCACGCCCCCTAGAACTCATATCTAGCGCCTCGATTTAGTACTTTTAAAAGTTTTATGCATTAGAAAATTTGTTCCACTATTTATCCATGAGCAATTTTATGAAAAGAAGTTTTGAGAGTAGTTCTTTCGAGCAATCAAGTTTCACTCCCTACCTGAGGTAGTTTCGTCATTTTCCTATAGGGGTATATCGGTAATAACTCGTGGTCAATTTTGAAAATAGTTTTCCAACTTAAAGATATTTCAAAATTCACAAAATCTGAGGTCATCTTGAAAATTTTTTTCAAACCGGATGTGTTGCAAAAATTTTAGAAATCGGTTATTTTAGTAATTTTGGAAATTATGAGCATTTTCGTAAATTCTCCAAATCGAATATCACAATATTTCACAAAATAAGATTTTTCGATATTTGGTAAAATAGGAATAGTTCAATAAAAGTTGAGAGAAGTCCAAGATTTAAAAACCATGGGCATTTTGGTAATTTTATCAACGGTGGGTATTTTCAGTAAATTCTCACAAACCGTAGTATCTTAATATTTTGAAATTCCAAGATTTTGGTATTTTACCAAGTAAAGAGCATTTTATCAAAAGTTAAAGTAATCTGATAATTTTGCAATCTGAGGGCTTTTTGTAATTTTGCCACTAGGGGCATTTTGGTAATTTTGTAAATCAAAAAAAATCATCCTTCAAAATCAGATTTAGGGTTTCACAAACCAAAGGGTAAAGTTGAAAATTTTAAAGCAGAGTTTTAAAACAATCAAAGCCAAATCCCTTTGGGTTTTAATAATCGGTTTAGCCCATACGACAAGTCCTCTTGGTTAAGGTGAGCAGTAGCTACGCACTGTAGGATTCTCGAAGAGGAGGTGAGTCACGAGGACTTAAGTACCCACTCTTTTGGATCCAATCCTTGACATGCGCACAAGGTTACCACACCTTAACTCTACGACTTGCTTCTGAGTTTGTTTAATAATCTTAAGTCTTGTACAAATGTTTGAGTAGACTAATCCTAGGGTCCAATAGTCCTAATATTCTAATCTCGAGCCCAAACTAAGCCCATAATACATCACACAAAAAAACACTTCGAGTTAGAAGTACTTACAGGTGGACTTGAATTGAGGTACAGTGCCATGCCGAATAACTTTGAAAACCCTTTTTTTCCTTATAAAAGCCCATATTTTGAAAATCGCTTGTGGGCCCAAACCCTCAAAGTCGAGTTTGAACTCGCTCGATACCAATTTGTAACATCCCCAAACTGCCCATTCACTACGAATCAATCGGTTATGTCACTTGAAAAGACAGCTTAAAAATCCTTGTTAACTTTAATAAAACCGTAAGATTTACTATCTTTTGGTAAAACCCATGTACTTTTTAAACTATACTTTAGACTTTGATATTATAAAAGAATGTCCATATTAAAAACATTTTATTAACTTATATATTTATTGAATAAATAGGTTGCTAAAATAAAAATCAATTTCACATAGTAAATCAAATTAATCAAACCATAATTAAATTAAAATAAAATACTACCAAAATAATAATAAAATAATTCTAAGGCCCTTATTACAACCCATATATTTAAACCAAGTACTTAACATAAAAAAAATGTTTAAAATATTCAAAATATCCTCCTCTTGCATGGGCCACCTTGCATCCTCTCCTAACCCGTCCAACTTTATGCATCACCTAAAATGGTTAGGAAAAATAGAGTGAGTCCATTGACTCAAAGGCATAATCATAACACTTAATTCCACACGTATGGGCTTGGCCCAATACCATACTAATCTCAGCAAGTTATGCAAATATGCATATCACCAACCTACAATCCAACAGTAACCCCAACCTTAGCAGACTCACTGCCTAAGGCCGTATAATCCACCACCGATCACATCGTGATCCATAAACCTTACCTTGGCAAGCTCGCTGCTCAAGGCCATGGCTGAGCCACCGATCAACCAAAGTGATCCCAAAACCACAATCCGCTACGGTGACGCACATAGCCATCAACCGCCGAGATGGGCACCTAGCCAACATCTCCCTTGAGGTAGCACAAAGCTAACCATCAAGCGCTAATGTAGCCCGAGCTAACATTAGACCACGTACATCATATGTACACTCCTTCCTTCATCGATCGACTCCACCTCCCATGTATGTATGGATAAGTATAACATGTCAGATTATAACAAAAGAGTAAGTATCACATGTTAATTACCATATCATGTATATATCATAAATAACTCACCATTTGAGCCATTATAATCGGCCATCACACATCCCGCATATGTAACACATTAGCAAACCAATAACCGAAGAAATAGTGCGATGATTATGCACCTTATCACTTGCAGTTCTAAACTTTCGATCCCTACGCTATCGCTCAACGAAACTACAGCTATCTGCCTATAGCTATCCTCGTCATTGCCCACACCCCTTGGCCAATCTCGAACCGTCGAGACCGATCTCTTCTTGAACCTCGGGATAGGGACTTTCCCTTGCCCACCTTGACTGGTCGTAGCCTCCATCAACACACTTAATCAGAACAACGGTTAAATCCCAACTCATACATCCAAATATTAAACCTTACTAAATATCCTTACCTCAATCGGTCGAATCCCTAATACTCTTACAACACTTGATGAATCGGACCTAAGAGTCCTCCTTACCGCTCCTCCCCTTCACAATCGACTAAAGAAGAGACCCAAAAGCTCCCCCTTGCTTACGATCCAGCCAGTCAATACTAGGACAACAAGGAAGGTTTCGGCAATAGTGTTTGAGAAAGAGAAAGAAAGGTGTGGTGGGTGTACTTTCTATTTAGCACAAAATGAGAGAGAGAGAGATAGAAAGGTGGGTGGTTCACTAAGGGTATAAAAGAAAGAAAGGGAAGATAGCAATAGAGGTTTGGCTCAAGTGAAATGGGAGAACAAATGGAGAAACCTTTGACAAGAAGCAAGCAAATGGGGAAAAACTAAAAGGTGAGCACCTCCCCCCTATTTATAACATTCGGCTAAAGCTCC
This sequence comes from Gossypium rotundifolium, assembly GCA_025506655.1. NCBI lineage: Eukaryota > Viridiplantae > Streptophyta > Magnoliopsida > Malvales > Malvaceae > Gossypium > Gossypium rotundifolium. Next base: position 42,662,061 of record CP106729.1, on the reverse strand, counting down.
CCCTGGAAGAAAGTAAGATTCAGCCAACACCCAACCTCCCCACAAAATCCCACAATTCTCTCCTAAATCACCTCCCTATCATCCATTCAAAAAGGTTTGAATGAGTCAAACCTTACTCCTTACCTACCTAGCCGATTCAAAATGGAAGACCAAGTCTTCATCCATCTTTTAGCACTCAAAACGTCCAACACCTTACCATATTGACACAAAACAAAGCCCACCTTTGCCCTTGCAAATCGAACACGAGACCCCTTCCAGCTCCCTGAGGCGTCACTTTCCCATGCCTTATGTGGTGCCTTCTTGCCACTCTGCCAAGCTATTCTTTGTGCCTAAACCTCCCCAAATAAAACTCTTAAGGCCTCCTCCATCCAAGCTCCCTTCTTAACCCCTAAAACTAAAAATTTTCCAAGGTATTCCACCACCACCTAGGGTTCTCAGGACCCCTAAAACTCACCCAACCACACACTGAAGTGTGCCAACACCTGAGCTATGCACCAAAAACCTAACCCCTAGAACCAGGGTGTTACACTAAGTCGAACCTGAAAAGTTAATCCCATAGACTTGCCTAGAAATCAAATCTCTACCACTGCATATGAGTTGATACATAGATCAAAAGGTCTTTAATCAAGGTTGTAATGGGGTTAGGGTTAAAGGTGTGGATATAGGCTGAATTAGAGGTTTAGAATTGATATTGACTTGACAAATTGCCTAACTAGAAACACTGAACTAATATGAATATTTACTTCAAATGAAAACAAATAATATCTCTTTTGATAATTACTCCATAATAAGGAGTATTTTGATACTACTTTAATACGAGCTTTTTCTTTACCAATTGGAGTTTAAAAGCTCTAAGCTCTTTTATATACTACCAATATTGAATATACTTGGATTTTTTTTAAAGAACAAACTAAGTAAAATAAAAGGGACTTTGATAATTGAAATATCCTAGTTTGGCAATTGATCAAGTCAATTCGTGATAGAGGGGTAGTCAAGGGAGTGTTGATAACAAATACAAAGGGATTTTGGTTTAATATTAGTGGGTGAGTCAATAAAAAGGTTATTAGGATTCAACTAGGTTTACTAGGGGTTAATTTGTGTAGGTAGGCTTTTTAGTGGTTTGAAAGGATTGAAACCTAGTTGCCTTTATCATCTCAGTATATCAAATCATTAATGTGGTCTTGACATGTAAAAACGAGGCAAGTTCTAGAATAACAGTTCAAAGTTGACACACTCATAATCAATAAAGTGAGCAAGAAAAAGAATATATGCTCTATAAGGCTCAAAATCTCACCAAAAATTATGGGTGTTTTTGACATCAATCCCTATAGATTTCAAATTTCAAATTAATGCTCAGATTTAGTTTGACAACCTATCAATTTTTATTTTTGAAAAATAGACTTATCATGCTTGATTCTCTAGTATTCTTCAAATTTAATCATCAATGCACAATTAACTATGACTTACTCTAAAACATCTCAATAAGAATCATAAGTCATTAGAAATTTCATCCTAATTAATAATATGAGAATAATTCTTAAGATCAAGACTAATTTTAGGGTTTTGAGAATTATACAAAAGTTAGGCACTATTACCCCACACTTAAGATGTCCATTGCCTCAATGTACAAAGATAGATAATGAAATTTATGTGCCAAATCAAAAGATAAGTGGGAAAGTAATACTCCACAAATCTGGATGATCCTTGGCGTCTCGGTGGCGATGATGGAATTTTCTATGGGCACGTGCGTTAGCTCTTTGGGAAGCAAATTGCTAGATGAAGAAATTGGGTAGCTGTGAAGATATAGCCAAGAGATCTAGGAAATAATAATACTATACTAATAATATAATTAAAGATTAAGGAAATAAAATGAATAAGACTAAGAAAAAAATTGAAATTGAAAGAAAAGACTAATGGACTAAGGAGTCCTTATTGTTGGATGGTTTGCTAAGTGGGTGTGTCCTCTAAGGCTGTGGTGTGTGATTCCCTAGCAGCCTTTAGGACCTAAAACCAAGAAACTAATATGAAATAAATTAATTTAAACAGGAAATAAGTAAAGATAAGGAAAATAAGGAGACGAGAAAAGAAAAATAGAACCGAAAAGGTTTCTGAGACCCTTGGCGTGTCAATTAAGTGAAGCTGCCGGCATGAACTCATGTTGAGGTATCCTCTAAAGAGGTGATGCTTACGTTTCTTCGGCATGATCTTTGTGTTGCTCAAGTGTCTTGGATCTTTTCTATGAATAGGAAGAAAAATTTGAAAGAAAAGAGAAAGAAGAAATAAGAAAAGAGATGGGACAAAAAAGATGGGTTGTGGGGATTTAAATAGGATTTCAAATCTGGTACGTTCCCACGCCCGTGTATCGAAGGTGTGCCCCTTCACACGGCTGCCTAGCACGGCCGTGGCTAACGGCGTGTTGCTTCTTACACACCCGTTTCTTAGTCATCCACGCCTGTTTCGAGAAAGTTAGTAGCTTCACAGTTCATAGGCACGTCCGTGCTGTTCTTGTCGATGCCCATGCTTTAGGGTTGTTGGGCTTGTGATGTCGCAGAGTGGTTGGACTGGCTTGCACGGCCCTACTCCTGTCAGTGTGGTGGTTTTGGTGGTCCACATGGCCATGGACACGACTGTGTGTAGGTAGTGTGGTGCTGAAATCTACACTTTGTGTTAGTTTCAACTAAATACTTAGGAAAGAAAGATGGAAAGAAAAGAAATCAAATCAAATCAAAAAAATAGTGTCAATGTTTAGGTTGCCTCCCGAGAAGCGCTCGTTTATAGTCTTAAGCTAGACTGTCCTCATGTTTGAAAATTTTCTGGGAGGTTTAAAGGTTTGAATATCTTCCCTCATACTTGCGATTTTATTTTCATGACAAGATTGGAATTGAGAAGCATTTACCTCGAATTTATCAAATTTTGGGTTACTTACCTCAACTGTGTTGTGGGGGAAGATTTTGTGTACTTTGGGGAGGATTTCTTCCTTTGCCCTCGAGTCTGTTGAAGTGATGTGAAGACCGGTTTTGTCTAACAGCACATGGTCTACTATTTTAAAGTGATTGGATGTTCCTATGAGCTCTTCTTGTAACAGACCGAATCTGACCCTAATCGGAACGGTGGTTTCGAGACCACGAATTTGAACCCGAGAAATATTTAAATATCATATTTAGTGCTTATTATATATGAATTTATATGTGAGAAAGTTTCGTAGAAAAATTTTATCGTTTAAGTATTGAATTTGATAAAAAGGACTTAATCGCATAAAAAGTAAAAGTGGCCAACTAAAGTGTAATGTGTTAAATTGAGCATGGCTTTTTAATGTGAGGTATTAAAGGGCAATTAGCCCATTTTAGGTTAATGGCGGCCACCTTGATGCATGTAATAGTGTTTGAGTTTTATAATATATAATATTATATTATATGTTAAAATAAACTAATAAATATATGTAAATAAAACAAACAATTAAAAAGCCATGTCTTGTTCATCTTTGGTAGAAAAACACAAAAGAAAGAGGGAGAAAAGCTTTGAAACATTCGCCTTGTTCAAGCTTAAATAGGTAAGAAATCTAGCTCGGTTTTTGTTAATTTTACGCTTTTGAGATCGTTGCTTAGTATATTACAGGCCCATGCTAGAATTTCTAAGATTATTGTGTATGTATGAATCGGCCATTGATGAATTCTTGAGGTTTATGATGCTTGATGATGTTAGATGAGAGATAGGTTAAAATTAGTATATTATGTGTTGGAAGTTTTGGTGAATTTGTGTTTTAGGGCCAAATTGTAAAAATAAAATTTTAGAGGGGTTTAATTGAAAAATAAATGAAAGAAATGGACTTGTATAGTCCTCATATATATTCGGCCCTTAAGGAGTATGGGGAAATTTGATGTATTTTGAGTTTTATGCAAATAGGACTAAATTGTAAAGTATTGAAATAGTAGGGGTAAAATGGTAATTTTCCTATTTATGTGCTTAGGGACTAAATTGAGATGAATACTTGAATGAGCTAAATTTGAATGTGTTCTAGATCAAGAGCAAAGAAAAACGGATTTGGATCGGGGAAAGACGAAGGTTCTCGAATAGCCGATTTGCACGGTCTATCGACAACCGAGGTAAGTCCTTAAGCAAATGTATACTAAAGGAATATTTATGAACATTGCATATGATAAAGTTAGGAAATTTAAAGCATAAAAATGTGTGTTGGCCGAATGTGGTAGTATAAATTGATAATGAGTTTAATTTGTTAAATGTGATGTAAGTAAATAAGTTTGGTTTGATAAATGAAAGATGTATGAAGTATATAAGTTGTGGTGATTTTAGTATTAAGTAAAGTGTATTAAAATGTTAAATGCGTTGAATTCGGGCTAAATGCCTAGCAAGCCTAGTGCTTAGGTGACATGTTAGGGCTTATTGCCTAGCGTGCTTCGTCTTCATGATTTATTTCGTGCTTATTGCTTCAGCGTGCTTCGTCTTTGATCTATTTCGGCTTTAATGCTCAGCGTGCTTCGTGATCTATTTCGGCTTCGTGCCTAGCGGTGCCTTGTGTCGGTGATTTATTTCGGCTTTAATGCCTAGCGAGCTTTATGCTTGATGATGTGTTTACAAAGGAGAAACCGAATTGTTGATCAAGGTAAATCGTAGCTAAAGTGTTTAGTTAAAGGCTCGTGTAAGTAAGTAAGGTTTGATATGTTTGATGTTACTAAAGTTTAACTAATATTACGAGTACGATGATATGTATATTTGAGTTTACTATTGATGTGCACAAGTATTATATGATTGAGTTTGAGCTTGAATTTACTATCATGGAGATTCGGTTTTCAAATAGTAGTGCTAAAGGTGTAAGAAATTTTAATATGATAACATGATTGAGATGAATGATTTAAATGTTTAAGTGATTGAATGTAGTATCATTTTGAGCTTGGGACTTACTAAGTTAGTAAACTTATTCGTGTGTAATGTTCTCCTCTGTTTTATAGATTAGGTAAAGGCTACCTGCTCAACGGGATCGTCAAGACAGTCAACCACACTATTGATCTAATTTTGGTACTCTTTTATTTTGGTTTTCGAATAGAGGCATGTATAGGAATGACTTGACCTTGTTATTGAAAACTGTTTGGTTCATGTATATAATAGCCATGCGAATATGGCTAAACTTTTGGTTAAGTATGTTTATCAAGCTTTTGTATATAATAGTCAAGATATATCGTTAATGTTTGTGCAAACCCAATCAAGTATTAATTCGAATATGGTAAGGAAATATGTGATTGAGAAGTGCAAATATGAGTTGGGTAATGTGGTATGAATAATTAGTTGTATACTCGATTATATTGAACCATAGTTGTGTTTTGTTCATAGGTTAGTAATGTTAGGTTATAAAAGGTATTGGGTATGTGTATTTCTTTTAAGTTCAAATAAGGTGATTTGATGATAAAATGATCAAATTATGGTGCTTTAGTTTGTTTGTATTTGGTATTTTTGCATGATTCTTAAACAGTTAATTCGCATAGTAAACAAGTATATTTAAGTACATTGCTCATGAATATGTCTAGTTAGTTATATATGTATGCTTGAAATGATATATATGTTGGTGCATATTTGGTTGTAATAGAATTTTGCTAAAGAATAGGAAATTGATAAAATATTGATAGAAGATGATTATAGGCCTAATAGGTATTTGGATAACTAGATAATATGATTTGTTGGAAATGATAAAAGTGCATGAGTTGATATGATTTTATTAAATTATAATAGATGCTCGATATGAATCTAACTATTACAAAAATAATGTATATATCGTATAGTTATTTTCGGTTCAACTATGTGCATGTAAATGAATTCATGTGAACATTGATCGATTGATTATTTGGATCTATTTGAACTTTGGTATGAGCTAGATACATATAATTGCCTATATGTGTCTATGTATATTTGGTCAAGTAGATATGTATTTATATGACGCTTATTGAGTTTGCAAGTTTGGACATCTCGCTAATATATTTTATGTTGGTATATTCAATCTTTAAGTGGGTTAGTATAAAATGATAATTGAATTATGTTATTCAATCACATAGATACTGAATGGGTTAAATTGCTTGAGTATTTTATAAGTAAATAAGGACATAGCAACCGAGGCTTACGATACTTGCATTATTTTGTGATTTTCATAAAATGTATTTTGCATGTTTAGCTTATGTTTGTCAATGTTTGTGCCATATATGATTTGGTTTAGTGGAATAAATATGTTTTATGCATATGTAATTGTTTGCTTATATGTGTATTATTATATAAGCTCGTTTAAATATGATTGAATTGATTGAATAAATGTAATGATTATCTGGTAATGCCCGTAACCCTAATTCGGCGACGGATACGGGTTAAGGGTGTTACATTTTATTGGTATCAGAGCTACGGTTTAGTCGATTCTAGGACTACCGTAGTACGTAAGAGTCTAGCTATACATGCCTCTGAATTTTATATATGATAGTGTGGTGACTTCTGACAATCTCAATTGTATTCTATATAGTAAATGGATTCCGATCCCGATAGAGTTGTGGCTGATGATGTGGAGAGTGTTGCGCCTGGTCTCGCACATGGATCAGCGCCATTAGACTCTCAACTAGTTACCGGTAATCACGAGGGAGAGGCTAAACAAGCCTTCTATCAAATGATGAATGAATGGTTTACCCAATTTGTTCAAAATAATCCGGCTGTACAACAACCTCCACCCCCGAATAATTCGACTCCGGTACCTTTAGCAACCCCGATGATAGATCCAATGAGATCTAGTAGGCCCTTATTGATAAAATCGTAAAATTTGAAATTTGAGGAATTCAAGGCTAATGATAATGATGATGCGAACGAAATAAATGTGGCTTGATAACACTATTCGGTACTTGATGAGTTATCCTGCACTCCAGATAAATGTTTAAAATGTGCTATATCATTACTTGGGACACTTTGCTATCACCGTGGATTACACTAGTATCAATGGTTCCAAAAGAAAAAGTGACATGGGATTTCTTTCTAATGAATTCAGAAGAAATATATCGATCGAGGTTCATTGACCGTAAACATAAAGAATTTCTTGAACTAAAACAGGGCAAATGACCGTGGATCGAATATGAGTGAAAATTTGTCGATTGAGCCGATATGCTCGGAAATGTATCAACCAAGCCATTATGTGCAAAAGGTTTGAAGATGGTTTGAATGAAGAATTAAAGTTGCTTGTTGGAATTCTTGAAATCAAAGAGTTTGTGACACTCGTGAAGCGAGCTTGCAAAGTCAAGAGCTTGGGAAGGAGAAAAGAAAGGTGAGATGAAGCTAGAGACACCAGAAAAGATCGCTCTGCAAGAATTTCCATTCCACATCTAAGAAGTTTAGAGATGACTTCAATGACACAAAGCTACTTGATTCATTTAGACGTGATCGACCTCCGGTGGGCTCCGAGCTACCTCGATGGCGGTGTTGGTAACGCCCCACAAAATCGAGTTGAATACAAACATTGTGGAAAATGGCATTCTGGGAGTTGTAGAGTTCGTGACCGGTCTTGCTTTAAATGTGGATCCTCAAACCATTTTATTCGAGAGTGCCCGTTGTTAGTTGAGCCGAATACGGCACAGAACTCTAGACCGAGTAGTGCATCCGTGCAGGCGCACCACCCAGCATTCCGCAATGTAGGTGGTAGTCGAGAGGGACAAAGAACACAACAGATCGATCTGAGGCTAGAGCTCCAAATAGAGCTTATGTTACTTGAGCTAGAGAGGATGCGCTTCTCCGGATGTCATTACAAGACTTTCACCCTTTATAATACTACCGTGATTGCATTGATTGATCCCGGTTCGACCCATTCATATGTATGTGAAACTCGGTATTGATGAAGGCTCGCCAGATTGAGTCTCTTGAGTTTGTGATTTGCGATCCAATCCTTTGGGTAGATGTGTGTTTGTTAATAAAGTGTGTAAAAGTTGCCTATTGATGATTCGGGATTTTTGTTTCCCGGTCGATTTAATGTTGTTGCCTTTCATGAGTTTGATATAATTTTGGGAATGGATGGTTAACTTCGCATGACGTAGTGGTGAATTGCAAAGAAAGCTTATTGATTTGAGACATCGAGCGGTGAGATCATTAGAATTGAATCCAAAGATATAAGTGGGTTTCCTCTGCTTATATCCTCGATGTTAGCCCTAAGTATGTGAGAAAAGGGTGCGGTTTATTTGGCTTATGTAATCGGATAATAAATTGTCCGAGAAATAGATTGAATCCGTCTCATTGTATGTGAATACCTGATGTGTTTCTGAAGAACTACCGAGTTTACCCCCAGTACGAGAGATTGAGTTTGGCATTGAATTAGCTCCGGGAACGACTCCGATCTCAATAGCTCCATATCGGATGGCACCGACTGAGCTAAAAGAGTTGAAGGCAAAGTTGCAAGAGTTAACAGATAGGGGCTTTACGCGACCAAGTTTCTCTCCTTGGGGTGCACCAGTTCTTTTTGTGAGAAAGAAAGATGGAACGATGCGAATGTGTATTGATTATCGGCAACTGAATAAAGTAACTATAAAGAATAAGTACCCGTTACCTCAGATTGATGATTTGTTTGATCAGTTGAAAGGGGCTTCAGTATTTTCGAAGATAGATTTGAGATCGGGTTATTATCAGTTGCGAGTCAGAGATACAGATGTGCCAAAGACTGCATTTCGGACGAGGTACGAACATTTTGAGTTTTTGGTAATGCCTTTTGGGCTTACTAATGCACCTGCTATTTTTATGGATTTGATGAATCGGGTTTTTAGACAGTTTTTGGATCGATTTGTGGTGGTGTTTATTGATGACATATTGATCTACTCCAAAGATGAAATTGAACACGCTGAACATTTGAGGTTAGTGCTACAAACTTTGCGAGATCATCAGCTATATGCGAAGTTTAGTAAGTGTGAGTTCTGGATGAAAGAGGTCAGCTTTTTGGGACATGTGGTTTCAAAGACGTGCATTCGAGTTGATTCGAACAAAATATCGGCTATACTTGATTGGAAGCCACGAAAAATGTTTTCTAGATTCAAGTTTTTGGGACTTGCGGTTACTATCGACGATTTGTGAAAGATTTTTCTATGATAGCTACCCGTTGACAAAGTTATTTAGAAAAGATGTCCGGCTCGAGTGGTCGAAAAATGTCGAAAAGTTTTGATCGGTTGAAAACCCTTTTGACGAAGCTCCAGTGTTAGTTCAACTGAATCGGGTAAAGAATTTGTTGTTTATTCGATGCTTCTTTGAATGGTTTGGGCTGCGTTTGATGCGAGAAAGCAAAGTCATAGCCTACGCTTCAAGACAAGCTGCCGCATTTAAATAAATTACCCGACGATGACTTAGAACTTGCGACCATTGTTTTCGCATTGAAAATTTGGCGTCACTATTTATTTGGCGAGAAATGTCACATTTATTCTGATCATAAAAGTCTAAAGTATCTAATGACTCGGAAAGACCGAATTTGAGACAACGCAGTGGCTAGAACTGCTGAAAGATTATGAATTGGTGATTGACTATCACCCGAAAAGCTAATGTCGCTTGCGGATGCGTTAAGTTTGAAATCATTATTTGCTCTTCGTGCCTTTGAATGCAGGATGGCTATGTCTAGTGATGGTTCGATCATAGCCGAAGTTCTGAGCAAGACCGATGTTTATTCAACAAATTTGTGATGCATGAAAGTTGATGAAGATTTGATTGCTAGTCGAATTCGATGTGAAAAGGGCATGTAATCGATTTTCGATTGATGCAAATGATTGTTTGAATTTTAAAAGTTTGAATGTGTGTTCCAAAGAACTCAGATTTGATAGATGATTTTGAGTGAGGCTCATAGTAGTCGACTATCGATACATCCGGTAGCACGAAGATGTATAACGATTTGAAACAGTTCTATTGGTGGCTGGCATGAAACGGGATATATCTGAATTTGTTTCTAAGTGCCTAATCATCGACAAGTAAAAGCGAGCATCAAGCGCCATCTGGACTACTTCACCAATCATGATACCGAATGGAAATGGGATAGAATTACAATGGATTTTGTATCCGGTCTCCCTATGACTCGAGTAGGAAAGATCTCGTTCGGGTTATAGTTGATAGGTCGACTAAATCACTCATTTTGTGCCGCAAGGCATGACTATTCACTTGATAAACTTGTTTGAATTGTACGTATCACAGTTGTGAGATTGCATGGTGTACCGAGTTCCATTGTTTCGACGAGAGACCGAGATTCACATCACGGTTTTGGAAGAAGTTGCAAGATGCTTTAGGTACTAAACTTCATTTTAGTACGACTTTACATCCGCAATGACGGTCAATCCGAGTGAACTATTCGGATACTTGAGGACATGTTGAGATGTTATGTTCTCGAGTTTGAAGGTACGTGGAACGATACCTACCTTTGATTGAATTTGCTTATAATAATAGTTTTCAATCTAGTATCAAATGGCACCTTATGAAGCCTTGTACGAGGCGAAAGTGTCGAACACCATTATATTTCGGATCGAGCTCACGAGAATAAGATACACGGGTTGATTTGATTAAAGAAACCGAATCGAAAGTAGCTATTATTAGAGACAATTTGAAAGTCGCTTGGATCGTCAAAAGTCTTATGCTGATATGAAACGAAAGACATTGAATTTCAAATTGAGATCGAGTATTTTAAAGGTTTCTCCGTGGAAGAAAGTGTCTGCTTTTGGCCGGAAAGGCAAGTTGAGCCCGAGGTTCATTGGACAAGATGAAATCATTGAACGTGTTGGACTGTTGCTTATAGATTGAAGCTACCCTCAAATTAGAAAAGATACACGATGTATTTCATGTTTCTATGTTCCGTGATACAGATCGGATCATCACATGTGATTGCTCCGTCTCGAGATTGAGATACAACTGATATGACGATGAGGAAGAACCGATCCGTATTTTAGCTCGAGAAGAGAAAGAGTTAAGGAACAAGAAAATCCCATTAGTGAAGGTACTTGTGAAAAGGCACGGAGTTGAAGAGGCTACATGGAGCCTGAAGATTCAATGAGGCAACAATATCCGACGTTGTTTAACGGTAAGATTTTCGGGACAAAAATCCTTAAGGGGAGAGTTATATGCACCAAATCGACCCTAATCGAACGGTGGTTTCGGGACCACAATTCAAACCCAGAAATATTTAAATATTATATTTTGTGCTTATTATATATGAATTTATATGTGGAAAGTTTCAGAGAAAAATTTTATCGCTTAAGTATTGAATTTGATAAAAGGACTTAATCGTAAAAAGTAAAAGTGGCCAACTAAATGTAATGTGTTAAATTGAGCATGGCTTTTTAATATGAGGTATTAAAAGGCAATTAGCCCATTTTAGGTTAATGGCCGCCACCTTGATGCATGTAATAGTGTTTGAGTTTTATAATATATAATATTACATTATATGTTAAAATAAACTAATAAATATATGTAAAAATAATTAAAAGCCATGTCTTGTTCATCTTTGGCGAAAACACAAAAGAAAGAGGGAGAAAAGCTTTGAAACATTCGCCTTGTTCAAGCTTAAATAGGTAAGAAATCTAGCTCGATTTTGTTAATTTTTACGCTTTTGAGATCATTGCTTAGTATATTACCCGACCCATGCTAGAATTTCTAAGATTATTGTGTATGTATGAATCGCCATTGATGAATTATTGAGGTTTATGATGCTTGATGATGTTAGATGATAGATAGGTTAAAATTAGTATATTATGTGTTGGAAGTTTTGGTGAATTTGTGTTTTTAGGGCCAAATTGTAAAAATAAAATTTTAGAGGGCTTAATTGCAAAATAAATGAAAGAAATGGAATTGTATAGTCCTCATATATATTCGCCCTTAAGGAGTATGGGAAATTTGATGTATTTTGAGTTTTATGGAAATAGGACTAAATTGTAAAGTATTGAAATAGTAGGGTAAAATGGTAATTTTCCTATTTATGTGCTTAGGGACTAAATTGAGATGAAATGTACTTTAATGAGCTAAATTTGAATGTGTTCTAGATCAAGAGCAAAGAAAACGGATTTGGATCGGGGAAAGACGAAGGTTCTTGAATAGCCGAATTTACTGGCCTATCGACAACCGAGGTAAGTCCTTAAGCAAGTGTATACTAAAGGAATATTTATGAACATTGCATATGATAAAGTTAGGAAATTTAAAGCATAAAATGTGTGTTGGCGAATGTGGTAGTATAAATTGATAATGAGTTTAATTTGTTAAATGTGATGTAAGTAAATAAGTTTGGTTTGATAAATGAAAGATGTATGAAGTATGTAAGTTGTGGTGATTTCAGATTAAGTAAAGTGTATTAAAATGTTAAATGCGTTGAATTGAGCTAAATGCCTAGCGTGCCTAGTGCTGGTGACATGTTCAGCTTATTGCCTAGCGTGCTTCATGCTTGATTTATTTCGTGCTTATTGCTAGCGGAGCTTCGTGGTTGATCTATTTTGGGCTTTAATGCCTAGCGAACTTCGTCTTTGATCTATTTCGGCTTCGTGCCTAGCGAGCCTTGTGCTTGATTTATTTCGCTTTAATGCCTAGCGGGCTTTATGCCTATGATGATGTTTTACAAAGGAGAAACCGAATTGTTGATCAAGGTAAATCGTAGCTAAAGTGTTTAGTTAAAGGCTCAGGTAAGTAAGTAAGGTTTGATATGTTTGATGTTACTAAAGTTTAATTAATATTACGAGTACAGTGATATGTATATTTGAGTTTACGATTGATGTGCACAAGTATTATATGCTTGAGTTTGAGCTTGAATTTACTATCACGGAGATTCAGTTTTCAAATAGTAGTGCTAAAGGTGTAAGAAATTTTAATATGATAACATGATTGAGATGAATGATTTAAATGTTTAAGTGATTGAATGTAGTATCATTTTGAGCTTGGGACTTACTAAGTTAGTAAACTTATTCGTGTGTAATGTTCTCCTCTGTTTTATAGATTAGGTATGTGCTACTGCTCAGCGGATCGTCAAGACAACAACCACACTATCGATCTAATTTTGGTACTCTTTTATTTTGGTTTTCTTGATAGAGGCATGTATAGGAAAGACTTGACCTTGTTATTGAAAACTGCTTTAGTTCATGTATATAATAGCCATGCGAATATGGCTAAACTTTTGGTTAAGTATGTTTATCAAGCTTTTGTATATAATAGTCGGTATATATCGTTAATGTTTGTGCAAACCCAATCAAGTATTAATTCAATATGGTAAGGAAATATGTGATTGAGAAGTGCAAATATGAGTTGGGTAATGTGGTATGAATAATTAGTTGTATACTCGATTATATTGAACCATAGTTGTGATTTGTTCATAGGTTAGTAATGTTAGGTTATAAAAGATATTGGGTATGTGTATTTCTTTTAAGTTCAAATAAGGTGATTTGATGATGAAATGATCAAACTATGGTGCTTTAGTTTGTTTGTATTTGGTCTTTTTGCATGATTCTTAAACAGGTTAATTCGGCATAGTAAACAAGTATATTTAAGTACATTGCTCATGAATATGTCTAGTTAGTTATATATGTATGCTTGAAATGATATATATGTTGGTGCATATTCGGTTGTAATAGAATTTTTGCTAAAGAATAGGAAATTGATAAAAATATTGATAGAAGATGATTATAGGCGAATAGGTATTTGGATAACTAGATAATATGATTTGTTGGAAATGATAAAAGTGCATGAGTTAATATGATTTTATTAAATTATAATAAATGCACGTATATGAATCTAACTATTACAAAAATAATGTTTATATCGTATAGTTATTTTCGGTTCAACTATGTGCATGTAAACGAATTCATGTGAACATTGATCGATTGATTATTTGGATCTATTTGACCTTTGGTATGAGCTAGATACATATAATTGCCTATATGTGTCATGTCAATGTGGTGTTTCCATATGTAATTGTTTGCAATGAAGGTTGAATAATTTGACTATCGACTAGAGTAATTTTAAGTACCTTCATCATTCATGGCTCTTTGCTTGTGAGTTGAGAGCACAAGATTTATTGATTCATCTCCCATCATTCATGGCTCTGGTGAGTTGATAAAGAGTTCTCCTTATGGCAACATCGATTTTAGTCTTGGCGATTTGCAAGAAAAGGCATTCCTAAAATCAAGGGATTGAATTATCCTCATCCATGTCTAAAACAACAAAGTCTCTTGGGAAAACAAATTTATCGATTTTGACTAAAACATCTTCAATAATGCCCCTAGGGATTCTAACAGTTTTATCAGCTAGTTGAATACTCATCCTAGTTTGTTTGGGCTTCCCTAGACCTAGTCATTTAAATAGTGCATAAGGCATAACATTTATACTTGCCCCTAAATTAGCTAACGCATTATCAATAGACAAACTACAAATTAAGCATGGAATCGTAAAACTCCCTGGATCTTTTAGTTTTTATGGTAGCCTGTTCTGTAGCATTGTTGAGCATGTTGTATTTAATTCCACATGGTGCTCTTCATCTATTTTACGTTTGTTCGTCAAGAGCTTGCTAAGAATTTCCTTGCATCGGGCATCTGAAAAAGAGCTTCAAGAAGAGGTAAGTTAATATGTAATTTTTTTAAGAGTTTTAGAAACTTACCAAATTGTTCCTCTGAATCTTCTTTTTTCAATGCTTTGGGATAAGGCATGCTAGGTTGGTATTCTTTGATTACCGATTTCACCTCGATCTTATACTTCTTTTCTTGCACTGATGTGGGTCTAACTACTTCTGTACCCTCTTGAGTTGTAACGGCTTGGATTTGTTCTTTTGGGTTTATTTCTATGTTGCCTGGTAGACGTCCTTGTTGGCGTTTAGAAATTAGCTTTGTGAGGTGTCCCACTGACCTAGTAAGTTCTTCAGCTTGATTCTCAAGTCCTTTCATCGACTTCTGTTGTTCATCAAGGTTTGTATCAGTTTTTTGAAGGTGAGATTCTATGGATGCCATGAATTTTGTCAGCATCTCTTCAAGGCTTGATTTTTTTTCCTGTGGGTAGGGCTGATTTTGATTATTTGGAGGAGGTTGCTGCCTTTGAATTCCTTGATTTTCTTGTCCTCTCCACGAAAAATTTGGGTGGTTCCTCCAACCTGGGTTATAAGTATTGCTATAAGGATTATGATTGGATCTGAAATTGTTACCTATATAGTTTGTCTGCACGTTTTCTGCCCCTGGTTGGTAGGGTGGGTATTCAGCATTCGCCACATTCCCGCTTGCTTCGCATTGCATTACTGGATGTACCTGCAAAGAACATAAATTATCAAGCTTTTTATTCATTAACTCTACCTGTGTTGACAGCATTGTCATTGCTATGTTGAAAACTCTGGCTGATTTTGTCGGCTTTACCCTTGTGATTTTCCATTGATAAATGTTCAATGACATCTCTTCAATAAAATCGTAGGCCGCTTCAGGAATTTTGTTGTTTAAAGTTCCACCAGCTAATGAATCAATCATTTGCCTTGTTGAAGAATTCACACCATTGTAAAAAGTTTGGACTTGAAGCCACAAAGGTAATCCATGGTGTGGGCATCTTCTTAGGAGATCTTTGTATCTTTCCCATGCATCATATAATGTTTCTGCGTTATTCTGCACAAAAGAAGATATGTTATTCCTAAATTTGGCCGTTTTGGCTTGTGGAAAATACTTTAAAAGAAATTTTTCGGTCATTTGGTCCCATGTGGTGATTGACCCTCGTGGTAACGATTTCAACAATTGCTTTGCTTTATTTCTTAATGAAAATGGAAATAACCAAAGATGTATGGCATCATCACAAATGCCATTTATTTTGAAAGTATCACAGAACTCTAAGAAATTAGCTATATGATTATTTGGATCTTCGTCCTGCAATCCATCAAATTGAACAAACTGTTGAATCATTTGTATTGTGTTAGGTTTTAATTTAAAATTATTAGCAACTATAGCAGGCCTAACAATACTAGATTCTGCTCCTGTCAAATTAGGTTTAGCATAATCATACATAGTCTGCGGGCATTACGATCTTGTACATCAAAGGATTATCTTGACCATCCCTTGATGAGGATTGGATCTGCTTTTGTTGTTCTTCTCTTTGGTAGTCTAGAGCTCGTCTAGTTTCTCTGCGATTTACGTGAGCGATAGCGTCAATATCAACGTCATATTCTAATGGTCCTCTAGGGTTTCTTCAAGTCATAAACTAAAGGTACCTACAAGTTTAATAAAGAAAAGGATTAGTAAAATTAGAAATTTAATAAAATAAAAATAAAATTAGAGATAATGGCTAAAGTAATAAAAATAGAGCTTTAGTAATATTTTAGAAGTCCTCAACAATCTACGCCAAAAACTTGATCATTGCAAAATAGTCTAGTTTTAATATTTATAAAAGATCGATCGAACTTGTGGATATTGCGACAACGATAGAGGCAAGCGCACCTATCGAGCAAGAGTATAGCTCAAAGAGAATATCTTTATCGAACCCAAGGAACCTAAAAGTACTATTACTCACTTTCTTTCTATTATTTAGCCTAAAATATAGAGTGATTGGTTTATTAAATCTAAAACAAATGAAATACTTAAACTTAAATGCAAAGACAAAAGAAAAAAACTTTGGGAAAAGACTTTGAAGAAAACTCAATTGATAAAGACGATACCCACGGGAAGAATCCACCTATGACTTCACTTATTATCTAACTTTCAATTCATATGATTTCGTTTACTTAGCTTGATCCGTGAGACTCCCTAACCTATATTAAACCTTCTCTCGAAGCAAATAATGTCTAACCTTAGGTTAATTAGTAGAACTCTCGTTCTCTTATAATAACCCCCTAAGGAAGCAGTAAATCGATCAATAGACCCCCATATTAGGTTTCACCCTAATCCAACAAAATCTCGTAACCCTATCTCTGTAGGCGCCCGATCAACTCCGCTTAATTATGCTAGATCTTCTCTTAGGCAAGGTCTATTCCTCCTCCACCTAAGCACATCAGATTAAATTGAGCAACATAATTAAGAACAAACTAAGTATTTATCATATAAACTAAAAAATTAAATAACAAAATCCATCATAGGTTTCATCCCCTTCAGGTATCTAAGGGGTTTAGTTCATAATAAAATAGGAATACATCTCGAGAGAAAAGATAAAACAAAACATAAAAAATCCCTAAAACCCCCTGAAGTAATTGAAGGAGAGATCCTTCGTCTTGACTTGAATTTCGGCTCTTCGAGATGGATCAACTGGCTATATTCGAGTAATTCCCTAAACGAGTAAAGCTCTGGCAGAAAACTCTGCTAAAACCTCACGCCCCCTAATTGCTACCTTGGATTTGTTTTTATATACATTTGGGATACTTTACTTGCTCCTAAGTACTCGTAATTCAAGAGAAATTCGTCCTAAGTGTTTGAGTGGACTTAGGATTGCGTTTCTTGGGCTCCAAGCATCCAATTCTGAGTGAAATTGCTCTTTTCTGCGGTAGGGGCACGGCCTTGACACGCCAGTGTAAATCATGGTCTAGCCCGTGTCTCCATCCTGTCGATTTAGGCACGGCTATGACATGCTCGTGCAATATCTAGGTCTAGCCTATGTCTGGATTCTGCCATTTTGGGAACGACCGTGTAGATCACTAGGCACGCCCGTGTGTGGACTTTATCGATGGGAAAACGGTCGTTTGAATCGGAGTAAAGCTATGGTCTAGATGACTATCGAGGCACGGCCGTGTGGCATGAAGTCTAGGTCGTGCTGACTTCTTGGGTCGACCCACTTTGGTTCGTTTTAAGCCCGTTTTGCATTCTTTTTATCCTTGGGTGCTTTCCTGAGTATAAGACACGAAAAGAAAGGATTAAGAGCACCTTTTTACATAAATTAAGGATAAATTCATCCAAAAGCATACTAAATGTGGGATTAAAATATGTTACTTTTACGGTTTATCACAGTACTTTCAACTGTTCAAAAATCTATTGATATTTTTTTTACCATTCAAATTTCACGTCTTTTTGAAGCAGTCATGTCATCGGTGTCACAATTATCGAAAATCCTTTCATGAATCTTTGATAATAGCCTGCTAAACCCAAAAACTACGAATTTCAGACACATTTCTTGGAGGTTTCCAATCAATAATAGCAGAAATCTTACTCGGGTCAACTCTAATACCTTCAATTGAAACAATATGCCCCAAAAATCCTCCTCTCGGAGCCAAAACTCACATTTGCTGAACTTTGCAAATAATTGCTTATCAAGTAGAGTTTGTAACACAACTCTCAAGTGCTCAGTATGTTCAGATTCATCTCGCGAATAGATAGAATATTATCTATGAATACAACAACAAACCTGTCTAAATACGATCTGAATATCCGGTTCATCAAGTCCATGAAAACTGCAGGAGCATTAGTTAATCTAAAAGCAAAACCAGGAATTCATAAAGTCCGTACCTCATTCTGAAAGCGATTTTCAGTACATCTAAATCTTTAACTCGCAACTGATAATAACCCGATCTCAAATCAATCTTTGAAAATATTGTAGCCCCTTTTACCTGATCAAATAAATCATCAATTCGCGGTAGAGGGTATTTGTTCTTTATAATCACTTTATTCATCTGTCTATAATGATACATATTCTCATCGTGCTGTCTTTCATCTTTACAAACAATACGGGTGCACCCTAGGGCGAATAACTCGGTCGTGCAAAACCTCTGTCTGTCAATTCTTGCAACTCAACTTTCAATTCATTTAATTCTGTTGGAGCCATTCTGTACGGAGCTATCGATATAGGTGTTGTTCTCGGTACTAATTCAGTACCAAATTCAACGTCTCTGATCGGTGGAAAACCTTGCGATTCTTCTGGAAATACATCCGAAAACTCACAAACAACAGGTATAGATTCAATCTTTCATTCAGACACCTTTGTATCTAGTATGTATGCAATATATGCATCATAGCCCTTTTCATATATTTCTAAGATAACATAGACGATATCATAGTAGGTAATTCACTCGAATCATCAGACTCAATCTAAAGAATTTCACCATTTTGACATTTCAATTCGATAATCTTTAGTCTGTAATTCACAACTATATCATGCATAGTCAACCAGTTCATACCGAATCACATCAAACTTATCGAATGGTAGAAGCACCAAGTCAGCCAGAAAATAGTAACCCCGAGTCATCAAAGAACAATTCTTACAAATTTTATCAACTAAAACAGACTTTCCTAAGGGGTTCGATACTTTAATTACAAACTCTATAGACTCGACATGTAAACCCTTTTAACTACTAAATTCATACAGATATATGAATGGATTGATCCAGGATCTATCAACGAAACTATATCAATATTAAAAAGAAAAAAATGTACCGGTAATAAAGCCTGGCGATGATACCTCCTCCCGTGCACGGATAGCTTAAGCTCGAGGCGGTGCTCGTGCCTCAGATCTCACAGTAAAATCTCTCATAGCACCTCAGTTACCACTCGTATTTCATGTGTTTCGGGGTGGTCTCCTTCTATTATTCGTATTACTTGCTTTCGCCGATTGATCTCTTTCAGCTATAGACTTTTTGGACAATCTCGGAGATAATGATCAAGAGATCCAGATTTAAAACAAGCTCCACTCATCATTCTACATTCACCATAATATTGCTTATTACAGTGCTTACATTCAGGTCTAACATTTCTAACACTACCCACACTAGCAACAGATGTCATTTGAGGTTTAGAGTTGAAATGTCTCGCATTTCTATCTCTGATCAAAATCCCCACGAAGCAGTAGAACAAGGATAATATTCTCTCGATTTCTTTGATGCTGACTGATTTGATTTGCCCGCAAATCTTTTTCTAAAATCTCTAGCCTCAGAATCGGCTTTTCTTTTCTCTTTGCAAATCTCTTGACTTTGCAAGCTCTGTCAAATAGAATGACAAACTCTTTCAGCTCCAGAATCCCAACTAATAGTTTGATTTCTTCATTTAATCCATCTTCGAACCTTTTACACATTATAGCCTTAGAAGAAACACATTCACGAGCATATTTGCTGAGTCGTACAAACTCTCTTTTGTATTCTATTACAGACATACGACCCTGTTCTAATTTAAGAAATTCATTTTGTTTTTGGTCAATGAACCTTTAACTTATGTATTTCTTTCTGAATTCAACTTGAAAGAACTCCCAAGTAACTCTTCCTCGCAGAACTACAGATATCAAGGTATTCTACCACTGATACGCAGTGTCTCTTAATAGTGATACCGTACATTTTAAACATTCTTCAGGTGTGCAACACAGTTCATCAAATACTCGAATCGTGTTCTCAAGCCAAAACTCAGCTCTCTCAGTGTAACATCCTAAAATTTGAGTATTATCTGTGTGGTTCGGGTATGAATTTTGTGTGTTAGCATAGTCTTGTGAAGACTTGATTTTTTTTTTAGGAAGTTAGAATAATTTTTAGTATGGTTTATTTAATGAAGTGGATTAAGTGAGTTTAACACTTAAGTTAATTTAAGTGTTAAATTAAAGCACAAGAGGAATAAGTGGCAAGATGGTTAAGGCTCATGAAAGGGTGCTTGAGGTTTGTGGTTCAAGTATCAAGGAGAGCATTTTGAGGATTTTTATTTCATCATAGCATTTATGGACGGTCAACCTATGTTTATGATAGATTGGACTTTCATCTTTTGGTAAGTTGAATATTGATTTAAGGAAAGTTTGAAATTGGGGATAAGAATCTTGAAGTTATGGAAGGTTGGGGAGACATAAGGCATGGAATATGGAGGATGTTTTGGAAACTTTATTCAAGGCTTTAGTGCATGTATGTGGACGGCATGGGTGTCTAGGGGGGTGGTCGAATGTTGTTAGGTGGTTTGGGGGGGAATAGTTGGCCAATTTTTCCTTTTGAACATCTTTTTGCATTTTTGTTTTCCCTCTCCAAAAACTCTTTCTTTGGCCAAATGTTATTGTGCATTTTGTGCAAATTTAGCTTTTGTTTTAGCTCTTATTTTGTTGAACCAAAAATGCTATTTCCTTCCTTTCATCTTTGCTTTTGAAACCAAAGCTTCATTTTGGTGTTTTGCACTTTTCTTTTAGGCAAAATAGGTGTTGGCGAATCTCATCTCTCCCATCTCTCTTTTCGTTTCTTTTTGACATTGGTTCATAATCACATTTTCTTTACACTCTCTTGGCGAATATTTCTCCATCTCAAATACCATTTCTTTTCATTTGTTCAAAGATAAAACATCTACTTTCATTCTATTTCTTCTTTTCTTTTCACTTCATCATAGCCGAATCTTCTACTTCCTTTTAGTATTATTTTGGCCGAATATTCAAGGATAGACTCTCCTTGGTTTTCTTCTATCAATTTTGGATAAAAAAGGGTAAGTGTTCATAGACGTTTTTCTTTCTTTTCTTTCTCGTTTCTATGATGTTTTCTTGTGGACAAAGGCCGAACCTTTGGGCATTGTTTTGCAAGGTTCTAACCATTTTTAGGATTCGATTATTCTCTTAGGCTCATTGGGATTTCGGAAGCAATCGATTTAAGCCATTCCTTTAGCAAAATGAAGTTGGTAAGTCAAGTGGTAAGGATTGAAACACCCCAAACCCGGCCCAAAAAGCCTAACCGGATTTGGTATGTTCCTCGAGTAAAACTATAGCGAATTCTCATTTTTGTTTAAGAAAAACTTGATGATTTTGTAGAAAACAGATTAGCTTAACATTTTTGTAAAGAAAAATTTATAGCTTTTAAAAGAAAATCATTACTTGTAGGAGGAATTGATAAATCAAAAGAAAACCACATTTAAGGAAATTACTTTAAAACATATATATATATATATATGTTAGTGACAAAAACATTTTGAATTATTATTTATCGAAAACCATTTAGTTATTTAATAGTTATTGTTCATGGCAAATAAAGGTAAATCCAAACACAAAATTAAAGATAGTTTATAGTGGCCTTATTACAAAAATAGCAACCCATAATAAAGTCTAAATAATAAAATTAACTTAATAAGTTTAAGTAGGAAATTTTCCAAACTTCATTATTTGAGCATTGGCCACCTCAAATCCTTACGACCCAATCCATCGCTCTACGAATCATCTCAAAAGTTTATCCCACAAAAGGGTGAGTCATAAACTCAATGTATAACACATACATTAAAAAGCCCATTTTCATAACACATTTATTCATAGGCCCATTTAAGTCATATTTGGCCCAAAAGCCCATTTAGCTCATATTTAGCTTAAAAGCCCGTTTAGCTCACATTTAGCCCAAAGGCCCATTTTCATAGCAGATCAAATAATAATCATTCAATATTACATGATTATGTACATGAAATGAAATGCAAGCCCGCCCACCTAGATATCCATCCGCTACACACCACCGTACCAACCAACACACCGTGGGATTACTAAATCGACCCTCCATCTGCTACACACCATCGGCGATTCTTTGCGATCAACATGCACATCGCCCTTATAATTTTGTGGCAAGGCCACCAGACAAAATTGTGACCGAAGTCACGGATATCAAATATGTGACCAAAGTCACGGATTTCAAATATGTGACCAAGTCACCAGATTCACATATCGTGACCGAAGTCACGATTCAAATATCGTGGTGAAGTCACCAGATTCACATATGTGACCAAGTCACGAAATGTGGTAAAACCACCGAATACTTCCTCCTTTTCAAATATACCCATATGCCCATGCACATACATATCAATAAATTTTCATGCTATTTACCCCACGATCATAATATAGTCATACTTATCTCACATTTATGCATGTAGCAAAATGAACAAAATATTGGGGTAAACATACCTGAATATCGTATACCACTGAATGGTATCCAAAATCACAATCATACACATGGTCATATAATCATATTTAAATATATGTAAATCTATGAGATTTTTAATGCAAGGTTACACACCTCGTGACAGTGAGAACAATACCCTCTCGCTCGTCAACACCTAATTAATTAACACACTTGGTTAGTATACACTATTGCTAACAAAACTACACTTATTGATGATGGATCTAAATCCTTACCCTCGGATTCTCGAGCGACGATTATTTGTGGTTTTCTCCACTAGATGGATCAAAACCGATATTCCACCAACGTAAAGTGGTTCGATTGTTCGCACTACTTCAAATAACCGATCCTCATTAGCGGAGGGTCCACAACCCGTGGAAAGTCTTTAACAACGATCTGACCCCTTCGTTTGAAGTTTGATGGTAAAGGAATACTTCCTCTTTTCCAAACACTCCGAACTGCCCTTTTCTTACCTATCTTGTTAGTCTCAAATCGCCCCTAAAAATACGATCGATTAGTAGTCTATCTAAAGAAATCAATATAACCAAAAAGGGATAATCTTACCTTGATGATTTCGAAAGATCACTTCTTAAAATTTGTCTTCAACAAAGATCCTTAAAAATCTTTTCCAAGGACTCGGCTTAGGAGAGAAAATAAAAGATTTATTTTTCTAGATCAATTATAATAAAAGGAATAATGAAAACTATTGACAAACAAAACCTTACTTTGATTCACTTGAAGGTTACGCCTTAAACAAAAAGAAGAAAGGAATTGATGATTAGGCTTTAACAAAGAGAAGAGAAAAGATGGTGGCTTCAAATATGATGGTTTCGGTTTTGAGAGAAAGAAGAAAGAGAATGAAAATAAAAGAAGAGAGAAGAAGAAAAGGTGATGATGAAGAAAAGAAAAAGAGATAGGTTTAGAGACCTATGCACATTCGACCAAGGGAAGAAATGAAGAAAAAATAGTTCTTTGCAATTTGGTAGTTTAATTATGAGAGGGAAAAGAAAAGAAAAATAGAATGAAAAGGAAGAAAAAGAAAATGAGAGAAAGCTTTTGGTGAAAGTTGAATTGACACTAGAGAGGAAGAAAAGAAAGTATCTTCAAAAGTGACAATATTTTGGTATCAAAAGAAGGTAAAATTTTGAAAGGAAAAGATGAAATAAAGGTACCTATTTTGGTCAAAAATACAAAGGCCAAAACAAAGCAAACTTGTACCAAATGTCACTAGACAATTTCGACTAAGAGAAGAAGAATATTGGACAAAGGAAAAATGCATAATTGATACCCTTTTGGTTAACTAAAACCTCCCTAATCCCATACCAAAATTCGGCCAACAAGTAAGCCAACATACTCCCCCTTTTTGCTCCACATTTCTTCCCTATCAACCTTAATTTTGCTATCACCATTAACCACTCCCTTTAGCCCCTAAAACCGTCTAGGTTCATGGTCAAATGACCATGAATAAGCTCTTAAAACATTGCCCAATATCATGCCTTTTGTCCCCCCTCATCTTATCATCCTTCATGATTCCATACCATAAGTTCTTAGCTTCCTCTTTCATATGGTCAAATGGCCAAAAATAAAAGAATACTCATCCACTCTAGAATATTCTTGGCCGACACTAAAGGGAAGGAAACATAAAACTAAAATTTTCCCATTTGCTAGCTAGGGGATTCAACCTCTCCCTCAAGCACTCATCCATGCATCCTAACCACTTTGCCAATTACTCAACTTATGCTTAAAACTCCTTGTCATTAATTCTTAAGGCCTAACTTGCTTAGCTCTCTCTTAATTATTAGAAATTAAAAGTTTCACTAAGCATTCACTCAATTAATGAAGCTCAAATAACTTCCAAAATACACTTATTAATAATTAAGCATGCAACATCATTCAATTAAGTAAGATGCATAACCCTAATTATCGGGATGTTACGGTTTACCTCTTAAAATAATTTCGTCCTTGAAATTACATTTGGAATAAGTGAGGTATTGTTGTCGCATCGCTTTCTCCGGTTCCCAAAGCTTCTTGATCCATGATTATTCCATAATACTTTGTGAGGAACCGACTTTCTCAGTAAAACCTTTACATCTCGCTCGAATTTGAATTGGCTCCTCTTCATAGGACAAATCTGGTCTTAATTCCACCTCTTCAAGCGGCACTACATGAGATGGATTCGACCAATGTGATTGTAACATTGAAACATGGAACACATCATGCATTTGCTTCAATTCAAGGCAAATCTAATTGATATGCCACAGATCAGGCCGTTTCACAATCCGATAAGGTCCGATGAACACAGGACTTAGCTTCCTTTGCGACCAAATCTCATCACCTTTTTCCAAGGTGAAACCTTTAGGAAAACTTGGTCCCCACAAAAAACTCTATTTCTTTACGCTTTAGATCCGGTAAGACTTTTGCTGTCGGATGCTTCCTTTAGCCGAGCAGGATTACCTTAACCTTTTCTTTAGATTCACTACTATTTACGGACCCAAAATCGATGTTCCCTAATTTTGTCCAACACGTAGGAGTCGACACTTCCGTCCATATAGTGCTTCATACGGTTGCCATCCAGTATCTTGGCTTGGTAGCTTGTTGTTGTCATAAATTCGCTAATGGTAAGAATTCCTCCCAACTTCCTTGAAATCTATCACATCCCCTTAACATATCTTCTAAGATTTGGATTACTCGTTCGACCGGTTGTCAGATTGTGGATGAAATGCCGTCTTGAAGTCCAATCTGTGCCCAAAGCCCGATGCAAGATGCTTTCCAAAACCGCGACGTAAACCTCGGATCTCTATCCAAATAATTGACAACGGCACTCCATGCAATCTCACAATCTAAATACATATAACTTGCCAATTTACGCAAAGAGTAATCAACTTTGATCGGGATAAAATGTGCGATTTATTCAATCGATCCACTATCACCCAAATGGAGTCTTTCTTAGTAGCGTAAGAGGAAGCCAACTAACAAAGTCCATGGTGATTCTCTTTCACTTCCATGCGGAATCTTTATCTATTGAAGCAATCCCAAAGGTACTTGATGTTCAGCCTTGACTTGTCGACACGTTAAACACTTTCCTACAAATTTCGTAACTTTTAAGCTTAAGTCCGGGCCACCAAAATTGATCTCGCAAATCTCGGTATAACTTACTTCCTCCGGATGCATAGCATAGGGGCTACTATCGACTCTGAAGAATCTTTTGCCTTAACTCCACGATCCCTCGGCATACGGACTTTACCTTTAAAACACAATACCTAAATCCTTTGTTAATACCAAAATCTTTCAATTCTCCATTACAGACTGCAGAAGCTTTTCACTCAGATCTTCATCTACTAACTGCCTCTCTTTCACTTGACTTAACCATGTCGGCTTAACTTGAAGTTCTACCAACAAGCTTCTGTCATCGTAAAGAATAAGATGTGCAAACATTGCCCTTAAATCTAATACCACTTTCTGACTTAAAGCGTCTGCCACAGCATTTGCCTTGCCCGGGTGGTACTCCATAGAACAGTCATAGTCTTTCAATAACTCTATCCACCTTCGTTGCCTCAAATTCAGTTCTTTCTGAGTCAGTAGATATTTTAGACTTTTGTGGTCTGTGTATATCACTGACTTCTCTCCATATAAGTAATGTCTCCAAACTTTAAGAGCAAAGACTACAGCTGCCAACTCAAAGTCATGCGTCAGGTAATTAACTTCGTGCGATCTCAACTGCCGAGACGCATACGCAACTACCTTCCCACCTTGCATCAGAACACATCCTAATCCCGTGTGAGAAGCATCACAATACACGACAAAATCCTTTCCTGCCTCAGGTTGAATCAAAATTGGAGCTTCAGTCAAAACTTTCTTGAGCTTCTCAAAACTCTCTTCTTTATCATCGGCCCACGAAAAGTACTTCCTTTCTCGGCAATTTCGTTAAAGGTGCAACTATCGATGAGAATCCTTGACGAATCTTACAGAGTAACCTAACCCCAAGAAACTACGAACCTCGATTCTGGACTTAGGTGGTTTCCAATCTATACACCTCAATCTTCCGAGGATCCACCCTTATCCCTTCCGCAGATACCACATGGCCTAAAATGCAACTTCTTTCACCAAAATTCACACTTCTTGAATTTGGCATAAAGTTTCTTCTCCCTTAAAACTTGTAACACAATCCGGAGATACTTATCATGTTCCATTTCGGACTTAGAATACACTAGGATGTCGTCTATGAATACCACGACGAATTGATCCAAGTAGGGCTGGAAAATTCGATTCATCATATCCATGAACGCAGCTGGGGCATTCGTCAATCCGAATGGTATTACCAAAAATTCATAATGCCCATATCTAGTTCGGAAAGCCGTTTTATGGATATTCACTTCTTTCACTTTAAGCTGATGATACCCCGACCTTAGATCAATCTTTGAGAATACCGCAGCTCCTTTGAGCTGATCGAACAAGTCGTCGATCCTTGGCAAAGGATACTTGTTCTTGATGGTCAGCTTATTTAACTGCCGGTAATCGATACACATCCTCATCGATCCGTCTTTCTTCTTCACGAATAAAACCGGTGCTCTCCATGGAGACACACTAGGTCGAATGAATCCACGATCAAGCAACTCTTAAATCGAGCCTTAAGCTCAACTAATTCCTTGGTGCCATTCTATATGGAGCAATAGAAGCGGCGCCGTTCGAATAATAAATCAATCCGAATTCTACCTCACGATTAGGAGGCAAACTGGAAGTTCTTAGGAAAAATATCTACAAATTCCTTCACATCCTGGCTTCATTATGATTGTCTCCTTAGCCTCCAAGGCACTCACCAACATCGGAAAGGCTACACATCCCTTCCTAACCATCTTTTACGCCTTAAGCGGATACTACATTAGATAAGTAGTTCCGTCTCTCACCCATTACTACAACTTCTTTGTCATCAAGAGTTCTTAAGGACATCAACTTAGCAAAGACAATCCACATTTGCACGATACTTCACAAGCCACCCATGCCTAAGATTAGGTCAAATTCTCCAAATGGTAACTCCATTAAATCGGTAAAAAGCGTATCCTTTGAACTTAAAGGCACTTCCTTAAAAAGTTTGTCTATAACTACTGATCATCCTAGAGGACTAAATACGATCATCTTCCTAGGTGCAGTTTGAAGTCACATGCAAAGTCCCGGATACTTCACTAGTGATATAGGAATGAGTTGACCCTATATCTATCAAAGCAATAAAGGGCAACCCAGTAATTAAAAACGTACCCATAATAACATCAGGTGCGTCACTGTCTTCTCTGCGACGAACTGCATATACGGACACAGGCCGTCTCGCCTCAAATTACCACCGCCTCTGCACGAAGTTTCATGACCTCTCTGGAACCATTACCCTTTCATTTGAACTCGGCCCTTATCATTTCTTTGTCCACCTCTGTCACTGATTAGCACCACGACTTCTTTGGCGGTTCTTATCTGAATTCTTCGGGCAATCCTTGCTCATATGGTCTTTAGATCCGCACTTGAAACATCCGTCGATCTTTTTCCAACATTCTCCCGGGTGCATTTTTCCACATTGGGCACAAGTACGATTTTGTCCACCCGTAGTAGTCTGCTGACCACGCGGTCCTTCATTTCTTGGTTTCTTCTGAAAATTCCTGGATGACCCTGAAGACCCAAAGCTTCTCTTATTCTTATTCTGGCCTCTGTCCCAGTTCTGTCTCTCATGTCCATTTAGCCTCTTCGGCAATTCTTGCCCTTTCCACTAAGATTGTAAAATCTCTTTCACGGTCTTGAAACAATCATCACTGCATGACTCATCTCTAAGTCCATCTTCAAATCGATGCACTTTCATATTAGTAGCCACTATCCTCTAGCATATCGGCTAAGTCGCAAAAATTCTGCTTCATATTCAGCTATCGACTTGTTTCCTTAGACCAAATTTAGAAATGTCTTCCTCTGGGAGTCGATGTAGCTAGCTCCAACGTATTTTCCTTCAAATTTCACTTTAAAATACCCCCAATCCAGACGATCCAGAGGGGTACTCTCTTTGATAGTGAGCCACCACTGGTAGGCTTCATCACGGAGTAGTGAAATAGCACCTTTCAGCTTTTCTTCATCAGTGCAGTCTATATCGTCCATGATCCTCTCGACTGCCTCCAACCAGTATTCCGCTACATTTGGGGCTACTCCAGATACTCCCCTGAAAACCTCAGCTCCATTCGATCTAAGTCTCTCGACTCTTGATTTTGAGACCCATTTCGAACTAACCACGCTACTCGTTCTAAAACTTCATGACCGCGACTTGTGATACTCGTCACCTCCATCATTTTGTTCTTGAAATTCCACCCCAACAATTGGTGGTGGAGCATCATTTCGGAACCTTGACCGGATCTAATGGTTCCGACACGAGCATTCCTCCTCGTCCACGTCCACGGCGTCCACGTCCCCTATAACTCATGTCTACTACGTGTCTTATCTGCTTTTATGAAAAAGTCTTATGTATTAGAGTCTTTTCACTTCTTATTAAAGGAATGTTTTATGAAACGGATATTTAGTAGTTTTTTAAGTAGCACACAAGCGCCTAGGGTCCATGTCTCTAAAGTATAGTTTCCTTGAAACTTATCAAACTTTCATATCACTTTATCAATAAGGATACATACACGATGGATCAGGTCGAGAACTCAAGTGCCATGCTCTTGTAAAACCATTTTATCTTAAGAAAACTAAAAAAATCATTTGGGCCAATTTTTGAAAGCGTTGTGGGCTTCAAAACCCAAGGCCGAGAGTTTAAAATTGGGCTCGATACCAAGTGAAACACTCCAAACTTCCCAAAAAGCCTAAGCTGGATTTGGTATGTTCCTCGAGTAAAACTATAGCGAATTCTCATTTTGTTTAAGAAAAACTTGATGATTTTGTAAAAAGCAGTTAACTTAACATTTTGTAAAGAAAATTTATAGCTTTTAAAGAAAATCATTACTTGTAGGAGGAATTGATAAATCGAAAGAAAGCCACACTTAAGGAAATTACTTTAAAACATATATATATATGTTAGTGACAAAAACATTTTGAATTATTATTTATCGAAAACCATTTAGTTATTTAATAGTTATTGTTCATGGCAAATAAAGGTAAATCCAAACACAAAATTAAAGATAGTTTATAGTGGCCTTATTACAAAAATAGCAACCCATAATAAAGTCTAAATAATAAAAATTAACTTAATAAGTTTAAGTAGGAAATTTTCCAAACTTCATTATTTGAGCATTGACCACCTCGAAATCCTTGTTGACCCGATCCATCGCTCTACGAATCATCTGAAAAGTTTATCCCACAAAAGGGGTGAGTTATAAACTCAATGTATAACACATACATTAAAAAGCCTATTTTTCATAACACATTTATTCATAGGCCCATTTAAGTCATATTTGGCCCAAAAGCCCATTTAGCTCATATTTAGCTTAAAAGCCGTTTAGCTCACATTTAGCCCAAAGGCCCATTTTCATAGCGAGATCAAATAATAATCATTCAATATTACATGATTATGTACATGAAATGAAATGCAAGCCCGCCCACCTAGATATCCATCCGCTACACACCACCGTACCAACCAACACACAGTAGGGATTCCTAAATCGACCCTCCATCCGCTACACACCATCGAAGGCGATTCTTTGCGATCAACATGTACATCGCCCTTATAATTTTGTGGCAAGGCCACCAGACAAAATGTGACCAAGTCACCGGATATCAACTATGTGACCGAAGTCACAGATTTCAAATATGTGACCAAAGTCACGATTCACATATCGTGATCGAAGTCACGATTCAAATATCGTGACCAAGTCACGATTCACATATGTGACCGAAGTCACGAAATGTGGTAAAACCACGAATACTTCCTCCTTTATCAAATATACCCATACGCCCATGCACATACATATCAATAAATTTTCATGCTATTTACCCCACAGATCATAATATAGTCATACTTATCTCACATTTATGCATGTAGCAAAATGAACAAAATATTGGGGTAAACATACCTAAATATCGTATACCACTGAATGGTATCCAAAATCACAATCATACACATGGTCATATAATCACATTTAAATATATGTAAATCTATAAGATTTTTAATGTAAGGTTACACACCTCGTGACAGTGAGAACAATACCCTCTCGCTCGTCAACACCTAATTAATTAACACACTTGGTTAGTATACATTATCGCTAACAAAACTACACTTATTGATGATGGATCTAAATCCTTACCCTCAGTTCTCGAGCAGCAGTTATTTATGGTTTTCTCCACTAGATGGATCAAAACCGCGATATTCCACCAATGTAAAGTGGTTCGGTTGTCCGCACTACTTCAAATAATCGATCCTTGTTAGCGAGGGTCCACAACACAGTGGAAAGTCTCTAACAGCGTCTGACCCTTCGTTTGAAGTTTGATGGTAAAGGAATACTTCCTCTTTTCCAAACACTCGAGCGCCTTTTCTTACATATCTTGTTAGTCTCAAATCACCCCTAAAAATAAGATTGATTAGTAGTCTATCTAAAGAACTCGATATAACCAAAAAGGGATAATCTTACCTTGATGATTTCAAAGATCACTTCTTAAAAGTTGTCTTCAACAAAGATCCTTAAAAATCCTTTCCAAGGATTGACCTAGGAGAGAAAAATAAAAGATTTATTTTTCTAGATCAATTATAATAAAAGGAATAATGAAAACTATTGACAAACAAAACCTTACTTTGATTCACTTGAAGGTTGACCTTGAACAAAAGAAGAAAGGAATTGATGATTCGGCTTTAACAAAGAGAAGAGAAAAGATGGTGGTTTCAAATATGATGGTTTCGATTTTGAGAGAAAGAAGAAAGAGAATGAAAATGAAAGAAGAGAGAAGAAGAAAAGGTGATGATGAAGAAAAGAAAAGAGATGGGTTTAGAGACCTATGCACATTCGGCCAAGGGAAGAAATGAAGAAAAAATAGTTCTTTGCAATTTGGTAGTTTACATTATGAGAGGAAAAAGAAAAGAAATAGAATGAAAAGGAAGAAAAAGAAAATGAGAGAAAGCTTTTGGCGAAAGTTGAATTGACACTAGAGAGGAAGAAAAGAAAGTGTCTTCAAAAGTGACAATATTTTGGTATCAAAAGAAGGTAAAATTTTGAAAGGAAAAGATGAAATAAAGGTACCTATTTTGGTCAAAAATACAAAGGCCAAAACAAAGCAAACTTGTACCAAATGTCACTAGAGAATTTCGGCTAAGAGAAGAAGAATATTGGACAAAGGAAAAATGCATAATTGACACCCTTTTGGTTAACTAAAACCTCCCTAATCCCATACCAAAATTCGGCCAACAAGGAAGCCAACATACTTCCCCTTTTTGCTCCACATTTCTTCCTTATCAACCTTAATTTTGCTATCACCATTAACCACTCCTTTAGCCCTAAAAGCTGTCTAGGTTCATGGTCAAATGACCATGAACAAGCTCCCAAAACATTGCCCAATATCATGCCTTTTGTCCCCCTCATCTTATCATCCTTCATGATTCCATACCATAAGTTCTTAGCTTCCTTTTCATATGGTCAAATGGCCAAAAATAAAAGAATACTCATCCACTCTAGAATATTCTTGGCCGACACTAAAGGGAAGGAAACATAAAACTAAAATTTTTCCCATTTGCTAGCTAGGGATTCGGACCTCTCCCTCAAGCACTCATCCATGCATCCTAACCACTTTGCCAATTACTCAACTTATGCTTAAAACTCCTTGTCATTAATTCTTAAGGCCTAACTTGCTTAGCTCACTCTCAATTATTAGAAATTAAAAGTTTCACTAAGCATTCACTCAATTAATGAAGCTCAAATAACTTCCAAAATACACTCATTAATAATTAAGCATGCAACATCATTCAATTAAGTAAGATGCATAACTCCTAATTATCAGGATGTTACAAGGATTCTATACTCTTAAGTTGGTTGAGGAAGCCTAAGGTTATTTGGATTAAGATATGTTGTTGGCCAAATGGTTTTCATTAAAATATTATGATATGGCCGATTGTAGGACAAGGATCTAGTCACGATGAATCGGATCTTGAAAGTTAGTCTTGCTTTGGTGAAAGGTGTGTATCTTACACTTTATAACTTGGTTTATATATGTATTTATGTGTGTTATAACTAATCATATTATGAAAGTGGTAAAAATGATGAGATTTGGATATGATACCATGATGGTATGAATGAGGATTCGGGTAAGTCTGTTTTGTTATGTTGTTAATATATGTGGATAGAAATCATGATCTATGATTTATGATATATTTGTTATGTGATTCATAATAAAGAATATTGACATGATTTGTCTATCTATTGCATTGGTATGGGCAATATGAGAGGAGGGAAGATTGATATCGTGACTTGGTCACTAGTGATTTAGTATCACATTCGTGTCTTGGACACGGAGGTTTAGTACCTTCAGTGATTTGGTATCACATTCGTGTCTTCGGACACTAGAGGTTTGGCACCTCATAGCGACTCGTCCCTGTGGTTAATACCACCGTGGGTTGGCCCCACTTTTGAGATATGGGATCGTCTCCAGTGATTTGGTATCACATGTGGGTTGGCCCCACAGATGGATTATTCGTGACTTTGGTCACCAGTGATTTGGTATCACATTTATATCATGACTTCAGTCACCAGTGGTTTGGCACCACCAGTGGTTTGGTACCACATGGGGTAGAGAAGGAGTTATGGATGGCTAGGTTGGGTGCACTATACATATATGTTGCTTTGTTATAATTTGTGTAAGTATGTGGTATTTACCGGGAGAGGAATATGCTTTGAGTCTTGGTGACTCACCTTCTCCCTTATCCTTTCGGTGATTCGTGAGATCGCGGATGATGGTAGGATAAACTCAAGGAGGCCATGCAATAAAAGTTGGTTTTATAAGAACTTCCATTTGGGTATTTTTATTTTAATTTGGTTTCATATTTTATGGATTTGTAATAAGGCACTGTTTAATTATGTTTTGGATTATTTTTATATTTTGAACATGTTTTAAATATGGTTTATAAATTTCATGATCATTATAATAAATTGAGCACCAAGTTTTCTAAAACTACAAAAGCGGTGGTTTTAAAATGTTACCATCGGGTAACATAAATCATTTGATAATTTAAACAACTTAAGTGTTTTCGATAATTTAAATGATTTTTAAATATTAAGTTTCTTCATTCAAATACAAATGGTTTTCAAAGTAATAATTGAGTTTTCTTAAAATGATATAAATGTTTTCTAACCTATGATTTATCAACTAAGTTTTAAATTTTTATAATTTCAAAGTAAATCTTGATTTTAACTTATTAAACATGTAAATTCTACAAATATAGAATTTCAAAAGTTTTCACAAAAATTTAATTGTTAATTGATTCTTTCAAAATATTTTCCTCGGTGACATACCGATTCGATCGTGGGCGTATTGATCGGGTTTGGGGTGTTACAAATTGGTATCAGAGCCAAGTTCAAAAGCTCGACTGTGGGCCCGAGGCCCAAAATGATTTAAAGCATAGATTTAAAATGTTTTTGTTGAAAATTTTATGGTTGGAAAGGCATGGCCCGAGTCTCCGGCATCAATCCGCCTTGGTAAGTACATCAAAACTGTTGATTTTGATGATATGATTTTAGTGATGTTGATATGACTATATAGTAGTAGGAACTACTTTAGAGACCCAAAACTATAGGTTTGGTGTACTCGCGAAACAACCTCTTAATAAAATTTTTCATAAAAACCTTGCTTTAAAGAAAGTGGAATAATGACTAATGCATAAAACTTTTAAATCAGATAAGTTGAGACTTTAGATATGAGTACTCGAGGTCGAGGTCGTGTTTTGCGTGGAGTGGTCGAGGTAGGATGGGCGTGTCTAAGCCGGTGAGGTCGGGTCAAGGATCCGAGAATGAGGTACCACCGATCCACCACCAGTGTTGGAGCTGAGTTTTAGGATCAAGCGGGGATGATCACGATGTCTCGAGCAATCTGCGAGTTCTTGAGAGGTAGTTGGAATAGGAGGAGGCGGGAGCTCGAAATTTGTACTTGGCGACTCAGAGTCAATGAGCCAAGGTATTTTGAGGTGTTTGGTGTAGCTCAGCTCGGTGAATATTGGTTAGAGGCGATGGGCGAATCATGGATGATCTGGATTTGAATGCTGAGGAAAAGTTGAAAGGGATTGTATCGCTTCTTCGTGACGAGTCATATCAGTGGTGGCTCACGGTTTGGAATGGTGTTGTAGCGGAGGATCTCACTTGGGACTTCTTTAAGGCAGCATATCAAAAGAAATATATTGGGTCTAGTTACGTTGATGTGCAGCGTAAGGCATTTCTAAGTTTGGTCCAAGGGAGTAAATCCGTATCGAGTATGAAATTGAGTTCTTAAGATTAAGCCGGTATGCTGGAGGTATTGTGGCTTGAACCTGACGATGTGTCTGATTTGAAGATGGTTTGAAGGACGAGCTGAGATTGTTAATTGCTCCACATCAGGAGCGAGAGTTTGCTACTTTGGTTGAAAAGGCTAAGATAGCCGAAGGAATAACGGAATCTGGAAGGCAGAGCTATGACCAGAATAAGCATAAGAGAGAATATGGATCATTTGGGTCAGCTGGTAATGTTCAGAAGAGGGCTAGGCAAAGTGGGCCGAATCGGTCTGGAAGGCTCATTCTTTAATAATCGAGGGACCAGCACGGTGTAACCGATGTGGGAAATTTCATTGAGGCGAATGTTGGACCGGAGGAAAAGGCTGCTTTGAGTGTGGTTCGTTGGATCATCGTGTGAGGGTATCCACGTAAGTAAGCGAGAATCGATCGAGGTCAAGGCCGTGCTCGATTCGAAAAGGAGGACCATCTGCAGAGAGGTCGTGGTAATGGTAGAGGAGGTAATGGTTCTAGTCGAGGTCATGAAGCATCGGGCGGAAGGTGTAAGCAACAACGAGGCAAAACGGCTGGTTTGGTGTATCACGACAAAGCGTCGAGAGGAGGGTGGCCTTGCGGATGTCATAACGATGCGTTTTTAATCTTTGGTGTTCCATATCTTGCTTTGATAGATGTGGGTTCGACGCATTCAGTATGTTGCTAGTAGTATAGTAAAGACTATGAATCTAGATTAAAAGCGCTTCTAGGAAGATGGCGATTACTTAGTCCTCTAGGTCACTCTGTAGAAGTAGATAAGCTATATAGAGATGTACCCTAGAACTTCAAGGGTAGTGTTTGTAGTGATCGATGGAACTGCCGTTTGAGGAGTTTGATCGATTCTTGGGATGGATGGTTGGTTAAGTACCAAGCAAGTTTGGATTATTTTGCTAAGCACATGGTTTTAAAGGCAATGAAAGGTGAAGAAGTGGTCATGATAGGTAATAGAAGAGATTATCTATCTAACGTGGTATCTACATTGAAGGCTGTGAAGATGGTTAGGAAGGGCTGTGAGGCATTTGTGGTTCATGTTTGTGCTTTGGAAGCTAAGGAGTCTCCTGTGGGAAATGTCCGAATGGTAAAGGAATATGTTGACGTATTTTCAGAAGAACTTCCGGGATTACCTCCGGATCGTGAAGTCGAATTCAGTATAGATCTGTTACCCGAAATGGTGCCAGTGTCTATAGCTCTGTATAGGATGGCACCGAAGGAATTGATGGAATTGAAAGCTCAGATTCAAGAGTTGTTGGATCGAGGTTTCATTCGACCAAGTGTTTCGTCTTGGGAAGCGCCGGTACTTTTTGTCAAGAAGAAGGATGGTTCGATGCGGATGTGTATAG
This sequence comes from Gossypium rotundifolium, assembly GCA_025506655.1. NCBI lineage: Eukaryota > Viridiplantae > Streptophyta > Magnoliopsida > Malvales > Malvaceae > Gossypium > Gossypium rotundifolium. The sequence goes on along the minus strand of CP106729.1, from coordinate 42,625,496 downwards.
ACTACTGCCAATTGAATAAGCTGACGATCAAAAACAAGTATCCATTACCGAGGATAGATGACTTGTTTGATCAGCTTAAAGGGGCTGCGGTTTTCTCTAAGATTGACTTAAGGTCTGGATATCATCAGCTTAAGGTGAAAGAGGCTGATATCCATAAGACTGCATTTTGCACTCGGTATGGGCACACGAGTTTCTGGTGATGCCATTTGGGTTGACTAACGCGCCGGCAGCATTCATGGATATGATGAATCGTATATTCCAGTAGTTTTTGGATCAGTTTGTTGTGGTTTTTATAAATGATATTTTGGTATACTCAAAGTCAGAGGAGGAGCATGATGCGCATTTGTGAGTCGTGTTGCAGATTCTGAGGGAAAAGCAACTTTTTCCTAAATTTAGTAAGTGCGAGTTCTGGCTTAGGGAGGTGACTTTCTTGGGTCACGTTGTATCAGTCGAGGGGATTAGAGTAGATCCTCGAAAGATCGAAGCAGTGTTGGATTGGAAGCCACCTAAGTCAGTGGCTGAGATTCGGAGTTTCCTAGGTCTGGCGGGGTATTATCGAAGGTTTGTGGAAGGATTTTCTTTGATCACCGCACCGATGACCAAGTTGTTAAGGAAAGGAGTTCCATTTGTGTGGACCGAGAAGCGCAAGAAAGTTTCGACAAATTGAAGAAGATTACGATGAAGCTCGGTTTTAATTCAACCCGAAGCGAGCAAGGAATTCACGGTTTACTATGATGCATCACATCTTGGTTTGGGATGTGTCTTGATCTGAGAAGGAAAGTAGTGGCTTATGCATCTCGACAGTTGAGACCACATGAGGTTAATTATCAACGCATAACTTGGAATTAGCGGCGATGGTTTTCGCTTTGAAGATTTGGAGACACTATTTATGCGGAGTGAAGTCGATAGTCTACGGATCACAAGAGTCTTAAGTATCTTGACTCGGAAGGATTTGAAGTTGTTGAAGGACTACATTGTTTGATTGAGTATCATCACAGCAAGGCTAACGTGGTGGCGGACGCGTTGGCCGTATGGTTGTATCGACTTAAGATCGATGTTTGCTCGTCTTAGCTTATATGACGATGGAAGTCTTTTGGTGAATTGCAAGTCAAGCCGACTTGGTTAGAAACAAATCAAGGAGAAACAGTTAGAGGATGATAGTTTGAATGATCGGAGATTGCAAGTTTAGAGCGGAGGTTTAGAAATTATAGTTTGTCCGAGTAATGGAGTCTGTGTTTCAAGGGAGAGCTTGTATCTTCAAGGATGTAGAGTTGAGGCAAAGGATTCTTCAAGGCGCACATAGCAGCCCATATGCTATGCATCCGGAGGTAGCAAGATGTATCGGGACTTGAGAGAGCGATTTTGGTGGCAGTGCAGGCGGAGGTAACCGAGGTTTGTGGGTAAATGTTTGGCGTGTCAATGAGTCAAAGTGAACATCGATTCAAATCTGGGTTACTTGATAGGTAAAAGATTCCACAGTGGAAGTGGGAAAGAATCACTATAGACTTTGTCAGTGGATTACCTCTTACACCTAGTAAGAAGGATTCAGTTTGGGTGATTGTAGATCGTCTGACCAAGTAAGCTCATTTCATTCCGGTAAGGGTAGATTACTCACTTCAGAGGTTAGCTAAGTTGTATGTGGTGAGATAGTGAGGTTGCACGGTGTGCGATGTCAATCATCTCGAGATAGAGATCCCGATTCGTCGAGGTTTTGGAGGCGTTACATTAGGTTTTAGGTGCAGCGGTTGGATTTGATCGCATTTCATCCACGATCTAACAGCGATCGAGAAAGGGTCATTCAAATTTTAGAGGATATCTTTGAGAGGATGTGTTTTGGACTTAGAGGCATTGGAAAGAGTTTTGCCGTTAGTGAGTTCGTATACAATAATAGTTATCGAGCAAGCATTAAGATGGCACCATATGAGGCATTGTATGGTAGGAAGTGTTGCACACCTACATGTTGGAATGAGTTGGGTGGCGTCGGATGTTAGGACGAGTTGGTTGCGAAATTGAGGATAAGGTGAAATTGATTGAGCTCGTCGAAGGAAGCTTTGGATAGGCGAAGTCATATGCCGATCTCAAGCGAAAGGATATAGAGTTTGCCGGGTGACAAAGTTTTTCGAAGGTCTCACCATGGAAGAAAGTGTTAAGATTTGGGAGAAAAGGTAAGTTAAGTCCAAGTTTCATTGGACCGTTTAAGGTGTTGAGACGAGTGGGACCGGTGACTTATCGACTTGAGTTGCCGTGAGCGAGTCGATTCACGATGTGTTTCATGTCTCCATGCTTAGGCGCTATCGTTACGATCCATCGCATGTCGTGGCGATGGAAATAAAAGTGAGTCAGTTGTGATAGAAGAAGAACTGTCGATTCTAGATCGAGGCGTGAAAGTTTTGCGTGGGAAGTCGGTTCCTTTAGTGAAGATTTTATGGCGAAACCATGGCGTAGAAGAAGCTACGTGGGAGCCGGAGGATGCAATGAGGCGACGATATCCTCAACTCTTTTGATCGAGTAATTTGAGGACGAAATTATTTTAAGGGGTAGAATTGTAACATCCTAAAATTTGAGTATTATCTGTGTGGTTCGGTATGAATTTTGTGTGTTAGCATAGTCTTGTGAAGACTTGATTTTTTTTTTTTGGAAGTTAGAATAATTTTTAGTATGGTTTATTTAATGAAATGGATTAAGTGAGTTTAACACTTAAGTTAATTTAAGTGTTAAATTAAAGCACAAGAGGAATAAGTGGCAAGATGGTTAAGGCTCATGAAAGGGTGCTTGAGGTTTATGGTTCGAGTATCAAGGAGAGCATTTTGAGGATTTTTATTTCATCATAGCATTTATGGACGGTCAACCTATGTTTATGATAGGTTGGACTTTCATCTTTTGGTAAGTTGAATGTTTATTTAAGGAAAGCTTGAAATTGGGGATAAGAATCTTGAAGTTATGGAAGGTTGGGGAGACATAAGGCATGGAATATGGAGGATGTTTTGGAAACTTTATTCAAGGCTTTAGTGCATGTATGTGGACGGCATGGGTGTCTAGGGGTGGCCGAATGTTGTTAGGTGGTTTGGGGGAATAGTTGGCCAATTTTTCCTTTTGAACATCTTTTTGCATTTTTGTTTTCCCTCTCCAAAAACTCTTTCTTTGGCCGAATGTTATTGTGCATTTTGTGCAAATTTAGCTTTTGTTTTAGCTCTTATTTTGTTGAACCAAAATGCTATTTCCTTTCTTTCATCTTTGCTTTTGAAACCAAAGCTTCATTTTGGTGTTTTGCACTTTTCCTTTAGGCAAAATAGGTGTTGGCGAATCTCATCTCTCCCACATCTCTCTTTTCTTTTCTTTTGACATTGGTTCATAATCACATTTTCTTTACACTCTCTTGGCGAATATTTCTCCATCTCAAATACCATTTCTTTTCATTTGTTCAAAGATAAAACATCTACTTTCATTCTATTTCTTCTTTTCTTTTTCACTTCACCATAGCCAAATCTTCTACTTCCTTTTAGTATTATTTTGGCCGAATATTCAAGGGTAGCCTCTCCTTGGTTTTTCCTCTATCGATTTTGGATAAAAAGGGGTAAGTCTTCATGGACGTTTTTCTTTCTTTTCTTTCTCGTTTCTATGATGTTTTCTTGTGGACAAAGGCCGAACCTTTGGGCATTATTTTGCAAGGTTCTAACCATTTTTAGGATTCGATTATTCTCTTAGGCTCATTGGGATTTTGGAAGCAATCGATTTAAGCCATTCCTTTAGCAAATCGAAGTTGGTAAGTCAAGTGGTAAGGATTCTATACTCTTAAGTTGGTTGAGGAAGCCTAAGGTTATTTGGATTAAGATATGTTGTTGGCCGAATGGTTTTCATTAAAATATTGTGATATGGCCGATTGTAGGACAAGGATCTAGTGCGGTAGATCGGATCTTCGAAAGTTAGTCTTGCTTTGGTGAAAGGTGTGTATCTTACACACTTTATAACTTGGTTTATATATGTATTTATGTGTGTTATAACTAATCATATTATGAAAGTGGGAAAAACGATGAGATTTGGATATGATACCATGATGGTATGAATGAGGATTCGGGTAAGTCCGTTTCGTTATGTTGTTAATATATGTGGATTGAAATCATGATCTATGATTTATGATATATTTGTTATGCGATTCATAATAAAGAATATTGACATGATTTGCCTATCTATTGCATTGGTATGGGCAATATGAGAGGAGGGAAGATTGATATCGTGACTTGGTCACGGTGATTTAGTATCACGTTCGTGTCTTGGACACGGAGGTTTAGTACCTCCGGTGATTTGGTATCACATTCGTGCCTTCGGACACGGAGGTTTGGCACCTCATAGCGACTCGTCCACGTGGTTAATACCACTGTGGGTTGGCCCCACTTTTGAGATATGGGATCGTCGCCGGTGATTTGGTATCACATGTGGGTTGGCCCCACAGATGGATTATTCGTGACTTTGGTCACGGTGATTTAGTATCACATTTATGTCGTGACTTGGTCACGGTGGTTTAGCACCACCGGTGGTTTGGTACCACACGGGGTAGAAAAGGAGTTATGGATGGCTAGGTTGGGTGCATTATACATATATGTTGCTTTGTTATAATTTGTGTAAGTATGTGGTATTTACGGGGAGGAATATGCCTTTGAGTCTTGGTGACTCACCTTCTCCTTATCCTTTCGGTGATTCGTGAGATCGCGGATGATGGCCGGATAAACTCGAGGAGGCCATGCAATAAAAGTTGGTTTTATAAGAATTTCCATTTGGGTATTTTTATTTTAATTTGGTTTTCATATTTTATGGATTTGTAAAAGGCTCATTTAATTATGTTTTGGATTATTTTTATATTTTGAACATGTTTTAAATATGGTTTATAAATTTCATGATCATTATAATAAATTGAGCACCAAGTTTTCTAAAACTACAAAACGTGATGGTTTTAAAAGCGTTACCATCGGGTAACATAAATCAATTGATAATTTAAACAACTTAAGTGTTTTCGATAATTTAAATGATTTTTAAATATTAAGTTTCTTCATTCAAATGCAAATGGTTTTCAAAGTAATAATTGAGTTTTCTTAAAATGATATAAATGTTTTCTAACCTATGATTTATCAACTAAGTTTTAAAGTTTTATAATTTCAAAGTAAATCTTTAGTTTTAACTTATTAAACATGTAAATTCTACAAATATAGAATTTCAAAAAGTTTTTCACAAAAATTTAATTGTTAATTCGATTCTTTCAAAAATATTTTCCTCAGTGACATACCAGATTCGATCGTGGCGTATTGACTGGGTTTGGGGTGTTACACTCAGGGTCATCGTTAACAGTGGCTCTGAATTCCTCAGCCCCGTGTTTCTATATCTTATCGACAGGTGGTTTATTCAATCACAAAGGATCTATACCTTGAGGAACTACAGGGATCTGTTGGGGAATAGGTGGGGGTGGAGGTTATTGAGCAGCTAGGTTCGTACGAATGTATTGAGTGAACTACTCGTTCATCATTTGGAAAAGGTTTCTTTAGCCTCTCCTCCCTGGTTGCCCGTTATGGGTCTAGAATTAGAAGGCGTTGTCCCTTGAGCGAGAGCAGGCGCATTACTCTCAATGTCGTCAACTATAGCTCAATCAGGATCCATTTACTATATAAAAACACATTTGAAAATGTCAGGAGTCATATCACTATCACAGTTTATATATATGGCATGTATAGCTAGACTCACATACGCTACGTTAGTCCTAGAATCGACTAAATCGTAGATCTGATACCAATAAATGTAACACCTCTCACCTGTATTCAACGCCAGAATAGAGTTACGAAGCACTAATAGACTTATAACAGATATAACCATACTTTTCTCATGCATTCAATCAAGTCATATAATCATCAATCAATCTCAATCAATTTGTCCCTTATAATTGCTTATGAGGCCTTAAACATGCTTTAAGAGCGGATCGGAACTAAACCGACAACTTATAAAACTTTCATAAAACTTAGAAAATTTTTCTCAAAATAGAAGGCTTGCTTTGTGTGTCTCACACGACCATCGACACGCCTGTGTCAGCGGTAATAATACAGGGGTATATCTTGACTTGGGTCACACGGCCAACCACACTCCCGTGTGTCTAGCTCGTGTGCCCTTCGAAGTGACCACACACACTCGTGTGCCAGGCCGTGTGCTAGACCATGACAAAACTGTAGGGTATACTGACTTATGTAACACAGCCAAGTCACATGCCCGTGTGCTAGGCTGTGTGCCAATTAGGAGGTATACTAACTTATACCACACGGCCGGTCCCACGCCCGTGTGTGAGACTGTGTGGAGCATACTGACTTCATTTTAATATCAACACCAGGGGACACATGGCCGTGTAACATGATCGTGTGTCACACAAGGCCGAGACACACACACGTGTCTCTACCCGTGTGAACAAAAATAATCTATTTGCAAAGCCATTTTGCCATCCTATTTTTACATACCTACACAAGCATAAATTGCAACATTTTATAACCCAATAGGTAGCCAATCCATAACATTTCATACACGTATTATACCAACTTAACCTAGTACTCAAATACCTAATTAATACCATGTATTTTCCATTCATATGCCTACTACATATCAAGACAATATTTGCATAATTCATTTCCATATACTACTTGCCAAAACATACCATATTTGAATACCTATACACAACCAAACTATTATACCAAATTAAGCCAAATCACATGGCTTTAACTTATACCACAACATGTACCAAAATCACTATCTCAAGTAACCATAACTATCATCTTTATAACTAGCCTATACATGTCATATTTACATATATCCATAAGTTCAAAGGTACCAATCGACAACTAGATAGTGTGATGCATAACTCCGAATTATCTGATTCGAGCGAGCTATCGAACCTCTATAAAACATGGAAAAGAAATAGAGTAAGCTTTATAGCTTAGTAAGCCCGTATAATTCAAAATTTAACTTACCATTTATACATAATCAAACAATTAAACAAAGTATATCAAATTCAATTGCCAAATGCCTATACATAAGCATTCATCAATAAGTTATTCACATAAGTGCATGTAATCATCCATTATCTCAATTTAATACTCAATATTTTGTATTATATCAAATTCACATATATCATGTACATCATTTGTATCATTTCACTCTCAATAATGTAAACAGTAATTCATTCGATAACAGTGACTCATCCATTTAATCAGTACTTCATCCATATAACAATAATTCATCAGTGTAACACATAGATTTTTCATATAACTAATAATAGATTTATGCCCGTTGAACCTATTAGAATTTTAAGGGATACTCGGGTAATATACATTACGTATATAAATAAGTAATCCATTAATTCATTATCATTTCCATTCTTTTGAGCTATGATTAGTAAGTTTTAACGAGCTGAAAATAGTAAGCTCTTACGAGCTACAGTGAGTCCGCAACACATGTAGGATCTCAACCTAAACGGTAACCCTTGCGACATGTCACTCGTATCCTACGAATTCCTATAGTTCAAATGGGGCTCAATAACCATTAGACTATATCAATAAGGCATTTCAATTTCAAATCAATAATTTATTCCATTACATACATTCATTTTGAATAATTACAATTATTTAAAAGTTCGATTCTAATTATACAAACTTACCTCGTTTCGCTCGGATAACAAATATTGGCTAATTGTCAACCTTTCCTTTTCCCCTATCTAGATTCAATCCTTACTTATCTTGATCTATACATGTATTTCAAAATTAGCACATTCAGTATTCGGTCTATTCAATTTAGTCCAAAAATATCTTATGGTAAAATTATACTTTTGCCCTTACTATTTTGACATTTTTATAATTTAGTCCTTAGCTCGTAAAAATACAAATTCATGCAATTAGACCCTTAGCAATGCTAGTAGAATTTTAACGGAGTCCCTAGCAACCCATATCTTTTATTTATTCACACTTTTAAGCACCACATTTCACATTTTCTCAATTTAATCCCTTTTTGACATTTTTGTCAAAAATCACCTTACAAAAGCTATTAATCTAACATTAAACCTTCAAAATATATCATAATTCATCAAATTACTCAAGCATTCAACAATGGAAACATGATAAATCTTTAACAGTTTTGAAATCTAAGGTACAAGTTAGCTAGAATACGAAGCAACGATCTCAAAAACATAGAAATAATTAAAAATGGAACAAATATCACTTACCAACCTAACTTCAAAGTGACTGAACCCTAGATGAAGCAAAATGGTTTCTTTCACCTTGAATAATCGGTTGACAGAGATGAAAGGGAAAGAATTTGTTTTGTTTTATTTTAATTAACCTTAATTACTAAATACCAAAATTAACCTTATTACTTTATCAAAATTACACCAATTGCCATGCTATAATCATCCACTAACCCAAAAATGGCCGATTTACGACTTACAGACCTTTACTTTAATGTTTTGTAGCTATTTGACACTTTTAGCTAGTAGAACACAAGTTTTACGCTTTATGCGATTTAGTCCTTTTTACCGAATTAAGCATTCAAACAGTAAAATTTCTTTACGGAACTTTCATAAAACAATTCTATCATGTTTTAAACTTTAATATAATAACTAAATAAATATTTTTACATCAGATTTGTGGTTCCAAAACCACTGTTTCGATTTGATTAAAAATCGGGTTGTTACAAGTATTACAAACATAGTGATCTAACAGACTCATTATTCTAATTTCATAATTAGTCAACTCTACTGGCATAATCTCTTTGGTTATTAAAACAATTCAAAATTAAAAATGTATTACTCTAGAATTAATCACAACCTGTATAAAAATAGTAGATAAAGAAATTATACCCGTAATATCATCAAGGATGACGACCTCTTCTTTGATTTGATCAGAATAAACTCGAGAAGGTGCACAAGTTTCAGATCTGTCAGAGGCATCTTTGGTATTACCTAGACTAGCAATAACATTGTTACCAATTTTCTAATTTTCTATTATGCTAGGGAGTTATTATCGATTTAATAATATGATCACTGATAACATTTATCTTCTTTAAACAATCTCGCATAAAAAATTCAGTGGATTCACACCTGAAGAAAGAAAGAACTGATCTTGGAGGTCTTTAAACTTTTTACGTGGAAGCATCTAATATGATCTGGCTGCACAGCATTTCCGTGAATTTCTAATCTTGAACCTGTTTTGCTTTTTCTCAATACATTCGCTCTCTATTTTTCCTTCACAGTCATCTCTCTCATGCTCAACCAGATTATCAATTAGAAATTGTTGATCATATATCGTAATAATATTTTAATGACAAGAGAGTGTTGAAAAAGACACGAACGAGGGTAGAGGTTGTCGAGCCTCAGGATTAACTCTTAAATGCTCTGAAAACCATTAACTCACCATGCCGAAATTGACATTTTCAATATCAATTTCCAATACTTACAGAACTAGCAGACTATGACTCACTTCGTGTTCAGAAGCCAAAATATTATTATTAACTTCATCAAGTAAGACACGATTAGATTCGATCGACAATGCAATTCTATTAGGAAAACATTGTCAAATAGGATTAGAACCATTACACAATGTAACAGCCCGATTTTGGGTCTAGTTGGAACAGTGGTTTCGGGACCACAAATTTGACGAAGAAAAATTCATTTTTATTATATTTTATGGTCAATAGTTTTATGGAACGATTTTGTAAAAATTTCATTCGAAAATTTTGACGTTTGGGCACTTAGTTAAAAAGACTAAATTGCAAAAAGTGTAAAACTTGAATTCTATATGTTAGAGGTGTCCAATTGCTATGAGATTTTAAATTAGGGGTCCTTAAATGGTAATTAGACCATTGGTTAAGTTTTGGACAAAAATGGATATGGTTTGGCATGTTTCTAAAGTTTTTCATTAAGGGCATTTTGGTAATTTGGTAATTAAAATGAATTAAAAAGCCAAAATAAAGCCAATTTTTGTCCATCTTCCTCCCACGGATGAAATTCACAAGGGGAAACCATGGCTAGGGTTTTTCAAGCTTCCAAGCTCAATTGTAAGTTCGTTCTAGTCCCATTTTTAATGCTCTTTACATTTTAAAGTCGTTGTAACTCAATCTTTCTATTTCTACCATCAATTTGAAGAGTTATCAAGGTCTAAAATTTTACCCATGATGGATATTTGTGTATTTTGATGTCTAATGGTAGAAAATGCATGTTTGGCATATGATAAATGACTTTTGCTAAGTGATTTTAGGTGAAAATACCTAAAAGGATTTATTTGTAAAAGTTGTAAAATGAATAGTAAAAGTGTGAATAAATGAAAAATGTGGGCTGTTATGAGCATGATATAGGTTCAACTAGGCTTGGGTGTAATGAAATTGAATGGAAATAATTTTACGAGCCCAGGGACTAATTGTAAAAATGTCAAACTTTAAGGAAAAAATGTAATTTTTGCCATAATGTGATTTTGGGCTGATTTGAATTGTTTAATGATTAGATAAGTTAAATGTGATATTATAGATCAAGAAAAATGAGGTTCAGAGTTAGAACAGGGAAAAATGAGTATTTGACGATTTAGTCCTTTTTGCCATTCCTATGCCGAGGTAAGTTCGTATGTAAATAATGCAATGTTATATTTTTATTTTAATGTTTTGATATTGCATGAAATGTATGATTGATTCTATGAGCATATTCGATGAAGTTTCGATAAGAGAGAAATCCCGGTTGAACCTTAGGAATAAATTAGGATACAAGTGACATGTCACTAGGAACCCATGTGATTATGTGATTTTTGTGTCCCGAGTGCTGGTCCTATACGTCTTGCCGGTGGTTGGGTATATCGGCATATGTTACGGATACCTGATAGCTTGTGTGAGTAGCACTGCGTAGCTACGTCTCGACTGATAGCTTGTGTGAGCAGGCCCAAGGATAGCTTGAGAGCGAGCTAATATGTGTTATGAGATTTTTGGTAGCATTGGCTACATATGTGGCACTTATGTGCATAGATTTCTATGTATTCGATAATATTCCAAGTGATTCAATGGGTATGTCAAAGACGAGAAAGTATGTGACAATGTTATGAGTTGGTACAGGTATGTACAAAAAACTCAAAGGAAATGAATTTAGTATATGATGAACCATTGGTAAGAATGTGATTGAGTATGTTATGTTCATGAAATTGTGAGTTCATGATTTCCACAGTGATGTTTTTGTGAAAACCTTATGATTATTGGTCAATACTTGTAATGTTTGAAATACGTGGTAAATTCGGTTGACGAATATGTGTTTGGCTTCCGGGCTAAATTGAGTTATGATACAGCATGTTTTATTCACACAAATTGTATTTTATTAGATATGATAAAAAGGGAAGTTTGGCATAATTGACTATTAAAAAGGTTATGGAAGTATAGGAAGATAAGAGATTAATCAAACGATTAATTAAATCTAATAAGCACATAAAAGATTACGCGAAGTAACAAAGTATCCCTAACTTGAAACAGTTTAATCACAATAATCGTGCAAGTTATGCAAAACAAATGTATCGTCAGATATTGTTGCTAATTTAACCCTAAGCTACCTTAGATGATTAAATATGCACTGATTAAGTACTGTGTCCATTAATTACAATTTCAATCCGTTTAAATAATTAATTCATTAGCTACCTCACAATTGTAATGCAAGAATAACTTAGTCATGATTTTACTTAATCAAGCATTTTACCGAGGCCTATAACAACATAAACACAATTTTAACAAACAAAATGTAATAAACCTAACACGAATTAAATTCAAGCTAAATTGCTTAAATTAACCATTCCAACAACATAAATATTCACAGATATGTTCATCATAACAACAACAAAAATTAAATGGAGAGGGAACAAGAATCAAATTCGATGCTTTTCCGTGGCTTGACTAGTTTTCTCCGTTCTTCCTTCTCCATTGTCCTCTTCGACCAAGGCTACTATTAACACTTAATGGCTACTCTAAATGGCGAGAATGCCCCTTTTCCAAGAGGAGAAATCGGCAAGAGAGCAAGGGAATTTGGAATGGAAAAGAAAAGAGAAAAGATGTGAATGCTAGAGATGTGTTTCAAATGACCAGCCTAAGGGGGTTTTTATAGCTGAAGCCAAAGAGCCCTCCCTTGGCCGGCCACACATGTGGCAAGGTTGATAGTTTCAACTTTGCTAATTTAGGCTTGGGGCAAATCTATAAAGCCACCAATTGTGGATGGGGTTTGTTTGCAACTTGAACAAGTCTTCAAGGGTCACTTTGCAAGCTAAATAATCAGCCAATAAGCTGACTTGGGTCAGCATATGGATGGGTTTGGGCTGTCCACTTCTTGGTCGGTTCAGTTCACTCGGTTCGGCTCAACTATTCCAATTTTTCATAATTAATTAATAATAAGTTATTTACTCCAAATTAAATTGGATATCAATTAAAATTAACTATATCATGAATTAATACACATAATTGGACTGACTTAGGCTAAAAATTAATTCGCCTTGATACTTCAAATTACTTCTCGATTTTGAACTTCTAGTAGTGTCTGCCAAGTCATTTTTTCCCTTTGTGCAAATCGACAAAAATTATCAAAATTAATCAAAATTTATTATAAAATTAATTAAAATTCTTTATGTTAATAATTTAAGTACAAAATAATTATTTTATAATAATTATATATTTTTCGACAATAATTTTCCCAAAAGTGCATGAATTTGAGTTAAAAAGGGCATGAAAAAGTGTGTATATTTTTGTGTTTCCACACCCCCAAACTTAATTCATTGTTAGTCATGAGTAATGCACAAATTAAAAAGAATTTCTCAAAAACACCTTTAAAAAATTCCTTCAAAACAACATTCTTCCCAAAATTATGAATCGGGTATACTTATGCTCAAAAACAAAAAATTTGATATTTATGCTACTCAAGTATTGTAACATCCTAAATTAATGGGCCTTTGCATTTGATGTGTGTTACGTTCAATGTGTTAATTAGAGTGTTTAAGGGGTTCAGATTGGGCTCTGGTTTGGGCTGAGGCCTTAACCAAATTTGCGTTTTGGGCACTTTAGTGGGAAGCTAGATAGGTCCGGGCTTAAAAGATATTATCCGCGAATTGAAACACAAAAATGGGCTAGTGGCCCAGTGTACAGTGGCATGAAAAGCAGTAAGGGGATCCAAGGTTCGAGCCGCAATACCCACCTATTTTTAATTAATTTTGGCATCAAATGAGAGGAGAGTGAGGGCGGCTAGGATGCTTTAAAATAGGAAGATTTATCTGCTTGGATAATGTGGATATTGTGTTGATAATAGTAGGGAGAGGTGGTGATATTTAGGCCTCTTCTAAAGGTATGGATAGATTAGGATAAAGAAGAAAAGATAGGAGTTATCTGCTGAGTGTTGTGTTGGCCAAATTCCATCTCTTAGAGGGGGAAGGAATCGGTTTCTCTATGGGAAAGGGGTGCCAAAATTTCCCTTATTATTTGATTAATTATTAGTTATTAGGAAGGGCACTTTTGGGATTTGATTAGTATGCCGAAAATACTCTATAAATAGGGGTGGTATCACTTCAATTCTAGCATTTGAACCCTATTCTTTTTTTTTTATTTTTCTCATTCTCTGTGTTGAAACTCTCAGTTAGTCTCTGAAAGTTCTTTCTTTTGATTTCTTCAAAAGCCGAAACCTCCCACTTCACTTTCTTTTTCCATTCTTTCCTTTTTGTCCCGATCTCTCCATAAAATCGAAATCTCTAAGCATATTCTCTCATCTTCACTTTCATTCAAAAGCCGAAACTTTGAACTTTCTTCTGATCTCCATAGCTGAATACCTCTTATTCTCTTCTGTCGATTTCTTCTCAAAAGTCAAATTTCCTAAGAGTTGCTGAATTTTCTGTGTTAAGGTGAGTGTCGATTTTTCTATTCTTTTTCCCTTCTCTTTTGGTTTTTAGAGACCATACTCAAATGGCTAGTTGGTTGATAGGTCATCTTTAGTTTGACTTTTCCACTAATCTCATATTCTTTTGGGTGACACTTCGGGAAATCAGAGTAGATCGAATCATCCAGATCTCAAAAGCCAGAAATCGTTAATCTCTTAGTATCCTATCTATTTCAAGATTTCAAGGTAAGGGGTTTCCTTTAGATTCCTATTAGATTCACTATCATATTTGAGATCTTAACTCATATATGGTTTAACAACCCTATTTCTCTATAGTAATTTTGATAAGGACTTTTTGGATGGAATCAAATATGGATCAGGTAAAGGAGAGGATTGAGTCCGTAAACTCAATCCCTAAGTTTAATAAACGAGCAGTGTCCGCTGTTCGAGATTGGCCATCGAGTTGTAGACCGACTTCTGAACAACACCTTAGGCAGATAGCAATCGTGTTGACTTCTAATAGTGTCAACATTGAGGGTGTCGTCATAACCGTAATCAGGTGTGTAGATTCTTGACACATAAGCTTTGTTATGTTATATGTATGCTATGGGCTAAAACCCGAAAAGAGAGGCTGTATGAACAGTCGTGTTACCCGAAAAGGGTAGGCAAGGGATGCAGTGCGTAATCATAGAAACTTTTCTATGTGTATCAAGTATGTGAAAGTATGAGATCTGTTAGATGGCTTGATGTTTTAATTCTTGTATGTGTGTATGCATGGGATGGGATTGATTGATCGATTTATGGAAAGGGAGCAGTGGGCAGGCGATCGGTGGCTTTACCACAAAGGTTCACATTAGCGATCGATCTTTATGATGACGACATAGCGATTGAAATACTAAATGTATTTTACGAGGTTTGCATTAGCGATCGGTCTTTATAATGACGACAAATTGTCGGCGTGGTGTGTAGCGGATGGAGGGTGATTGTAGAAATCCCACGGTGTGATGGTTGATGCGGGGTGTGTAGAGGATGGACTCTTAGGTTTTGGGATGGGCCATGTTGCATGACATATTTTGTTACCATTGTGTATGGGCCAAGGCCCATAATGTGTTTAATGGGTCCAAGTCTTTTATGTGTTTTCAAGTTTTGCTGCGAGTCTTTGTGACTCACCCATTTATGTTTTCCCTCTCACAGATGAGCAGTGGTTACGTGGGCATGGGAGCCAGGTGGACTCGAAGGGCCATTAAGACTATTAACTACATAGACTATTTTTGGTTTTATTTTCATTTAAGTTTTAATTTTTGGGAATATTTTTGTAATAAGGCCTCCATAACTTAGTTTTGATTTATTATTTTGTTATGTTGGGTTTTTACAAACTTATGTCTTTTTAAAGTTTTAAATATAAAATGAAATGATAAATGGCTTTTCAAACCAAATCAACGCAAATAGTGAAGTTATTTACAAAACCTCACATTTAATGGGCTAATCGGCTAAAATAAACTAAGTTTTTCCGAAACCCTTTAGAGTAAAGTTTTCAAGATTCAACCCGTAGCATACCAAATCCGGTCATAACGCATGGGTCGGGTCTGGGTGCTACATTTTTGGTATCTGAGCCCAGTTCAAAACTCGAGCTGTGAAATGGGTCCAATAGGAATTTATGAAAGTAATGTAAGTTGAGAAAAGTTTTGGAAGATATGGCCTTCGAGTCTACCGGCACCCAATCCACCCAAGTAAGTACTCTAACCTTTGATGTGATATATATGATGGGCTTTATGGGCTTTATGGACGTAGACTAGTAGGATAGTGTTGATGGACTTTAGGTTTAGTATAAACACTTCTTCAAATCTCATAAGTCTTAATTTTTCTTAATTAAACATGTCTATAAACAAGTCACAGGATTAGGGTATGGAAACAGGCATACACATGTTTAGGATTGGATCCAGGAGGAGCTTGGTATTTAAGCGGTCCTAGTGACTCACCTTCTCTTTTCTGGAATCCTACCTGGTGCGTAGTGACTGTTCACCTTAGCCACGAGGGCTTGTTGACGGGCCAAAGTCTATAACTAAAACCCGAAAGGGACCAACCACTTTATTTTTGTAAAATTATCCCCTGACTTGTAAAATTTTGAAAATTCCTTTGATTTGTGAAAACTTCCCAAAATTCCCTGGATCTGTAAAAATTACCAAAATTTGTAAAAATTATCGAAATACCCCCAGTTGACAAAAATTATTGAAGTACCCCCGAATTGCAAAATGACCAAAATATCCCTATTTTATAAAATCACCAAGAAACCTTATTTTGGAAAATTACGAAAATACCCCTATAGGATAAAATTACGAAAATACCCCTAGGTAGTGAAATGACAAAAATACCCCTAGGTGATGAATGTAAGTTCATGATGCTGCTTGTGTGTTAATGTGTGTGGATGTTGATTGAACGTGTGTTCTAGAACTAGGAAATATAGACTTGAGAACTGAACTTTGTAGAAGGAATTCAATTCGAAAGAACTACTGTTAAAACTACTTTTCATAAGACTGTCCATTATTAATCAGTGGAAGAAAGAATTATTAATTCATAAAATTTCTAATCAGATAAATCACAAATGGTAGAATGAGCACTAGAGGACGTGGTGTGCGTGGCCGAGGTAGAGCGGGACTCTTGTGTCGAACCCATAGGTCAGTCACGAGTCGAGGAATGAGGTACTAGTGCCACCAGCTGTTGAGGTAAAATTTCAAGATCAGACGGCCGAAGATGATGCTGTATCTCAGGCAATGTTAAGGGTCTTAGAAAGGGTTGCTAGGGCACGCATGGGCACGAGGAGCCGAAGTCTGCATGCAGGCGACTTAGAGCCAATGGGGCGAGGTGTTTAAGGAATTTCGGTGTAGCTCCTAATGCAATTTGAGTCTTGGTTGGAAGCCATGGAACGTATAATGGATGATCTTGACTTCACGGAAGAAGAGAAGCTGAAGGGAATGGTGTCTCTTCTTCGGGACAAAGCCTATCAATGGTGGCTTACGGTTAAGGAAGGTACCGTAGCTGACCATATCACCTGCGATCACTTCAGAATAGCGTTCCAAAGTAAGTACATTGGGACGAGCTATGTGGATGCGCAGCGTAGAGCATTCTTGAATCTGGTTCAGGAAAGTAGGTCAGTAGCGGTGTATGAAGCGAAATTATTATGCCTTAGTCGTTATGCTCGAGGGATAGTGGCCACAGAGCATGAGCGATGTGTTCATTTTGAGGATGGTCTGAAGGACGATCTACGTGTGTTGATAGCTCTACAACGAGAGTGGGAATTTACGGTGCTTGTGGAGAAGGCTAAGATAGCTGAGGAGGTGAAACGGATGAAAAAGTTGAACCGGGATAGAGATAGGGGCAGAGGTAAGAGAAATTTTGGATCGGTAAGGACAGCCGTGCGTACTCAGAAAAGACTTAGGTCGGATGGTGAGGCAATTTGAAAGACTTCTAACTTAGAACATGAAGGTGTGGCCAATGTGACAAATTCCATGTAGGTGAGTGTTGGGCGGCGTGGGAATTGCCTTAGGTGTGGTTCTTTGGACCATCGGATAAAGATTGTCCTCAACCACGGGATGAGGTAAGACCCGCAGGCGTGGAAATGCTCAATCGGGTAGAGGAGGTCGTGACCACGAGAGAGGTCGTGGTGCGGCGGAGGTGGTAATGGTTTGATCGAGGTCGTGGGCGCTAGGCCGAGGGCAAGAAAGCAATGAGGTGAGGCGACCGAGATTGGTTCTGTTGCCAGACGTCGAGAGAGGCCAGCGCACCGGATGTTATAATCGATGCGTTTTAATTTTGGATTGCCTTATCTTGTATTGATTGACATTGGGTTGACACATTCATATGTTGCTAGTAGTGTATGCGAAACTTTAAGTTTAGATTACGAAGTTACCCTAGGCGATGGCGATAATTAGCCCATTAGGACAATCTGTGGTGGTAGATAAACTTTATCGGAGGTACCCTTAGAAGTTCGGGGAGTAGTTTTCTGACGAATCGATGGAATTACCGTTCGAGAAATTGACTTAATTTAGGCATGGTGGTTAGTGAAGTATCGGTCAATGTAGATTGTGCGATAGCGTATGGTGTTAAGAACCCCGAGGAAGGTGAAGTCTTGGTGATAGGAGAAAGGGGAATTGTCATCAAGCGTTGTAACTACCTAAGAGTGGAAAGAATGGTGAGAAAAGGTGCGGCGGTTTAATGTTTATACGGGCTTTGGAAGCCAAGGACCAAACTGTTGAGGACGTTAGGACGGTGAAGAAATTTCTTGATGTTTTCCCGGAAGAGCTTCGGGATTACCTCCAGATCGAGAAGTGGAGTTTGGAATTGATCTTCTTACGAAACGATCTGGGTATCTATTGCTCCATATAGAATGGCGTCGAAGGAGTTGGTGGAATTGAAAGCACAAATCTAGGGGTTGTTGGATAGAGGGTTTATTCGACCAAGTGTGTCACATTGGGGAGCACCGGTGTTATTTGTTAAGAAGAAGGATGGTTCAATGCGTATGTGCATTGACTATCGTCAATTGAATAAGTAGCCATCAAGAACAAATACCCGTTATTGAGGATCGATGACTTGTTCGATCAGTTGAAGGGGGCCTCAGCCTTTTCAAAGGTAGATCTGAGGCCAGGGTACTATCAGCTTAAGGTCAAGGAGGCAGATATTCATAAGACGGCTTTTAGGACATGCTATGGTCATTACGAGTTCATGGTGATGCCATTTGGGTTGATTAACGCACCAGCAGCATTTATGGATATGATGAACCCTGTGTTCCAACCCTACTTGGATCAGTTTGTCATGGTTTTTATTGATGACATCTTAGTTTACTCAAGGTCGGAGGAGGAGCATGATTCATATCTGCGAGTGGTTCTACAGATTCTGATGGAGAAGCAGCTTTATGCCAAATTCAGCAAGTGTGAATTATGGCTTAAGGAAGTTACTTTTCTAGGTCACGTTGTGTCAGCAGAGGGGATTAGGGTTGACCCTCAAAAAATTGAAGCGGTGTTGGATTGGAAGCTGCCTAAGTCGGTGGTAGAGATTCGGAGTTTCCTTGGTCTGGCGGGGTACTACAAAAGATTTGTTGAAGGATTTTCTCTGATTGCAGCATCGTTGACTAAGTTGCTACGAAAAGGAGTTCTGTTTGTATGGTCTAATAAGCAGCAAGATAGTTTCGAAATGTTAAAAAAGATTTTAATGGAGGCTCCGGTATTGATTCCGCCAAAGGTTGGGAAGGAGTTCGTAATTTACTGTGATGCTTCACACACGGGATTAGAATGTGTGTTGATGCAGGATGGAAAGGTTGTTGCGTACGCATCACGGTAGTTAAGGCCGCACGAAGCAAACTATCCCACCCATGATTTGGAGTTGGCGGCGGTGGTGTTTGCCTTAAAGATTTGAAGGTAAAATCTGTCATTTACATGGATCATAAGAGTTTGAAGTACCTTTTGACCCAAAAGGAGTTGAATCTAAGGCAGAGAAGGTGGATCGAGTTGTTAAAAGATTATGATTGCCCGATCGAGTATCATCTGGGTAAGGCTAATGTGGTGGCAAATGCCTTAAGTCGTAAGGTGATCACTGACTTGAGAGCAATGTTTGCTCACCTTAGTCTATATGATGATGGAAGTTTATTGGCTGAACTTCAAGTGAAACCCTCTTGGGTCAGTTAGGTTAAGGAGAAGCAGTGACCGATGAGTTGCTAAAGAAGAAGTTGCATATGGGATCAAGTGATGGATCAACAGAATTCAGTGTGAATGAGGAAGGACTATTGTGTTTCTAAGGGAGAGTGTGCATGCCGAAAGATCCAAAGTTGAGGCATAGGATTCTGCAAGAAGCGCATGGTAGTCCATACATTATGCACCCTGGAGGGAGTAAGATGTATCGAGATCTACGGGAGTAGTTTTGGTGGCCAGGCTTAAAATGAGAGGTGACTGAATTAGTAGGGAAGTGTTTAACTTTCGGCGGTGTGAATCACGAGCATCGATTACCATCGAGGTTATTGTGGCGATAAAGATTCCCCAATGGAAGTGGGAAAGGATCACAATGGACTTTGTTAGTGGGCTACCTCTCACGCCTACTAGGAAAGATTTAGTTTGGGTGATCATTGATTGGTTGACGAAGTTTGCTCATTTTGTACCGATTCGGGTCGATTATTCCTTACAAAGGTTGGCTAAACTGTATATAGCTGAGATTGTAAGGTTGCATGGGGTACCTGTGTCGATTTTCTCAGACCAAGATCCTAGGTTTACGTCAAGGTTTTTGAAGGCATTGCATCAAGTGTTGGAGTGCGAAGTTGGATTTGATCTGACGTTCATCCTCGAATCGATGGATAGTTTGGCGGGTGATTCGAGATCTTGGAGGACATGTTAAGAGGTTGTGCCATTGATTTCAAGGGTAGTTGGGAAGAGTTTTACCATTGGCGAGTTTGCGTACAACAACGATTACCGATCTAGTATTCATATGGCACCTATGAGGCATTATGCGAGGCGAAGTGTCGTACTCCTACATTGGGCGAAATTAGGTGAGCGTCGATTTTGGGTCGGAGTTGATTCTTGAGGCGGAGGAGAAGGTTGAATTAATTGAGCTCGACTAAAGGAAGCGTCGGATGACGAAGTCTATCTTGATTTGAAGGGCAAGGACATAGAGTTTGCGATGGGTGACAAGGTGTTCTTGAAAGTGTCACCATGGAAGAAAGTGTTAAGGTTTCGACGGAAGGGTAAGTTAAGTCCTAGATTCATCGGACCTTATCGGTGTTGAAGCGAGTTGGACGATGGCGTATCGGCTAGAGCTACCTTGAGCTAAGCCAGATTCACAATGTGTTTCATGTCTCTAAGCTGAGACGATATCATTCGGATCCGTCCCATGTGGTGTCAGTAGAGGAAATCAAAGTAAGACCTGACCTATCTTTTGAAGAGGAAGCAGTAGAAATCTTGGTTCGTGGTGTCAAAGTAATACAAAGGAAAAAAGTTTTGTTGGTGAAGGTTCTATGGTAGAATCACGAATCTGAGGAGGCTACGTGGGAACCGGAGGAAGCGATGCGACAACAATACCCGCATCTATTCGGATCAGGTAATTTCGAGGATAAAATTTCTTTATGGGGGTAGAACTGTAACATCCTAAATTAATGGGCCTTTGCATTTGATGTGTGTTACGTTCAATGTGTTAATTAGAGTGTTTAAGGGGTTCAGATTGGGCTCAGGTTTGGGCTGAGGCCTTAATCAAATTTGCGTTTTAGGCACTTTAGTGGGAATCTAGATAGGTTCGGGCTTAAAAGATATTATCCGCGAATTGAAACACAAAAATGGGCTAGTGGCCCAGTGGACAGTGGCGTGAAAAGCAGTAAGGGGATCCAAGGTTTGAGCCGCAATACCCACCTATTTTTCATTAATTTTGGCGTCAAAGGAGAGGAGAGTGAGGGCGGCTAGGATGCTTTAAAATAGAAAGATTTATCTGCTTGGATAATGTGGATATTGTGATGATAATAGTAGGGAGAGGTGGTGTTATTTAGGCCTCTTCTAAAGGTATGAATAGATTAGGATAAAGAAGAAAAGATAGGAGTTATCTGCTGAGTGCAGTGTTGGCCGAAATTCCATCTCTTAGAGGGGGAAGGAATCGGTTTCTCTATGGCAAAGGGGTGCCAAAATTTCCCCTATTCTTTGATTAATTATTAGTTATCAGGAAGGGCACTTTCAGGATTTGATTAATATGCTGAAAATTCTCTATAAATAGGGGTGGTATCACTTCAATTCAGGCATTTGAACCCTATTTTTTTTTTTTTTTTCTCATTCTCTGTTCCGAAACTTTCAGTTGGTCTCTGAATTTTCTTTCTTTTGATTTCTTCAAAAGCCGAAACCTCCCACTTCACTTTCTTTTTCCATTCTTTCCTTTTTGTGCCGATCTCTCCATAAAGTCAAAATCTCTAAGCCTATTCCCTCATCTTCACTTTCATTCAAAAGTCGAAACTTTGAACTTTCTTCTCATCTCCATAGCTGAATACCTCTTATTCTCTTTTGTCGATTTCTTCTCAAAAGCCAAATTTTCAGGGAGTTGTCGAATTCTCTGTGTTAATGTGAGTGTCGATTCTTCTGTTCTTTTTCCCTTCTCTTTTGGTTTTTAGGGACCATAGCCGAATGGCTAGTTGGTTGATAAGCCATCTTTAATTTGACTTTTCCACTAATCTCATATTCTTTTAGGCGGCACTTCGGGAAATCGGAGTAGATCGAATCATCCAGATCTCAAAAGCTAGAAATCGTTAATCTCTAAGTATCCTATCTATTTCGAGATTTCAAGGTAAAGGGTTTCCTTTAGATTCCTATTAGATTCGCTATCATATTTGAGATCTTAACTCATATATGCTTTAACAACCCTATTTCGCTATAGTAATTCTGACAAGGACTTTTTGGATGAAATCAAATATGGATCAGGCAAAGGAGAGGATTGGGTTCGTAAACCCAATCCCTAAGTTTAAGAAATGAGCAGTGTCTGCTATTCGAGATTGGCCGTCGGGTTGTGGATCGGCTTCTGAACAACACCTTAGGCAGATAGCAGTCGTATCGACTTCTGATAGTGTCAACATTGAAGGTGTCGTCATAATCGTAATTAGGTGTATAGATTCCTGACACATAAGCTTTGTTATGTTATATGTATGCTATGGACTAAAAGCCGAAAAGAGAGGTTGTATGAACAGTCGTGTTACCCAGAAAGGGTAGGCAAGGGATGCCAGGTACGTAATCATAGAAACTTTTTTATGTCTATCGAAGCATGTGAAAGTATGAGATCTGTTAGATGGCTTGATGTTTTGATTCTTGTATGTGAGTATGCATTGGATGGGATTGATTGATCGGTTTATGGAAAGGGAGCAGGTCGCAGGGCGATCGGTGGCTTTGTCACAAAGGTTCGCATTAGCGATCGGTCTTTATAATGACGACATAAATAGTGTTGAAATACTAATTGTATTTTACGAGGTTCGCATTAGCGATCGGTCTTTATAATGACGACACGGTGTCGGCGTGGTGTGTAGTGGATGGAGGGTTGATTGTAGAAATCCCACGGTGTGATGGTTGGTACGGGGGTGTGTAGAGGATGGCCTCTTAGGTTTTGGGATGGGCCATGTTGCATGTCATATTTTGTTACCATTGTATATGGGCCAAGGCCCATAATGTGTTTGTGGGCCCAAGGCTTTTATGTGTTTTCAAGTTTTGCACACTGAGTCTTTGTGACTCACCCATTTATGTTTTTCCCACTCTACAGATGAGCAGTAGTTCGTGTGCATGGGAGCCGAGGCGGACTCGAGGGGCCATTAAGACTATTAACTACATAGACTATTTTTTTGTTTTTGTTTTCATTTAAGTTTTAATTTTTGGGAATATTTTTGTAATAAGGCCTCCGTAACTTAGTTTTCGATTTATTATTTTGTTATGTTGGATTTTTACAAACTTATGTTTTTTTTTAAGTCTTAAATATAAAATGAAATGATAAATGGGCTTTTCAAACCCAATCAATGCAAATAGTGAAGTTATTAACAAAACCTCAGATTTAATGGAATAATCGGCTAAAATAAACTAAGTTTTTCCAAAACCCTTCGGAGTAAAGTTTTCAAGATTCAACCCATAGCATACCAGATCCGGTCATGACACATGGGCCGGGTTTGGGGTGTTACAAGTATACATATCGTTCAAATTAATCTCAACAGCTATTATGATAGCAAAATTAGACTAAATGCTTCCTTAACAAAGACATGTTACCCCTTACCAATTTGATTTTATTTCCTTTTTCAAGATTAAGCTGCAATCATTAAGTTTAACTTATGCCTTCATATGTTGAACATAGTAATTTCTCTCCACTAATGTAGGTAGCATAGAAAACTTGAATCAATAGGTCTTTAAAAAGGTTGTAACGTGGCTAGGTTAGGTTTAGGTAAAAGGTAGATAAAGTTAGGCTTAAAACCTTAGACTCAGCTTAAATTGGACCTTTGAAATAATTTCCCTCAATACACCAACTTACTTTGCTTTCACATGCTCTTTTGTACATCTATTTTCTTTCAAGTACATGTGCTCTTTTTTTTTTAACACGAGCATTTTATTGTATGTACTACAATTTTTAGAGAATTTGATACTTCTTTCAACTACCCCAAACTTATTTTTAAAGGATACACTAAATAGTACTGAGTCTAGTGTTTCGACAATTTTGAGATAATTAAGAGATAATTAAGTGAAACACCCCACCCTACCACGAAGTGATGGCTAAATATTGCAAGGGTTCCAAATAAAATTAGGCCATATAGTCAAATAAAACACATTAATAAACCCTTTTGTCTTAAAACAAAACCAAATCCTAGTAGGATTTGTAAGGAAAAACTCACCTTTGCCGATTTGGTGTTTATACAAATCCAAAGTTTGGTTTTCCTCTACGATATTCGCCAACCTTGTATTTCAATATGGGTTAGTTTTTCGCTTTTCAATAATTAAGGAATTGATCTAGATAATCATACAAGCTTTGGCGAATACCTTTAGGTACTTACCTTGTGGATCTTAAATCCCAAAATTCACCGAATAACTAGGGAACACGTGGCCTATGGTGTACCTTGGAAAAATTTCTTCTTCCATGATTGACCAAGATTAATAATCGAAATTAGTCTCTAAATTTCAATAAGTCTAGAATATAAAAGAATGGAAAACTAAACTTGGATCTTACCCTTATTTGAAGGAATCGATTGCACCTTCACTTCAACCTTGAGATTCGGCTTAGAGACTTGATGAACAATCGGCTATGATTCCCTTATGTATTTGGTTTCAAAGATGAAAGAAGAGAGGAATAATAGGCTTAGAAGAAATCGGCTAGGAGGCTAAAAGAAAAGAAGAAAAGAATGGATGCTCAAGAAGAATATTTGGCGAGAGGAAAGAGAGGAGAATGAATAATGAATGGCCCTAGTCCCTCCTTTTATAGCCGAATTTACTAGGCCAAGAATCCTTTACTTGGCCACCACTCTTCCTTATTTTCCTAATTAAAGAATAATTCTTCATTTATCCACCTATTTAGCGAATTTTAAAGAGAATTAAACTCTTCCTTAAGAGTCCTTATGATCTTCTAATTAGCCAGTTTTAAAGAGAATGAAACTCCTCTTTTGCAAGCTTGTGCCGTCCACCTCTTGGGCTTCTAGAAGCAAAATAAAACTTATTTTATTTGCTTCTTATGTGACTCGAACTCAATCCCAAAACCTTTTGCATGTGGGCCATTTTCTAAGGCCTTAGGTGGCATCTTCAGGCCACATTTCCAAGTCCGTTATTGGGTCAAATTTTATATTTTTAAGGTCACTTGGCCCTAATTTCCCCTTTGGGCTCTTAAATTCAACATTAAGGGGTCAATTTTAAGTTTCCTAAAATTTTCGCGAGGCTCTGTATTTTCGAGGTTTCCAAAATGTTTAGTTTCCTATTTTGGCTTGGTTTCCAAAATGTTTAGTTTCCTCTTTTGGCTTGGTTTCCAAAATGTTCACTTTCCTAATTTACTTCGGTTTCCAAAATGGTCACTTTCCTATTTTAGTTTAGTTTCCAAAACTTAACATTTCTAAAGCATTTCCTTACATTTCCATACATCTCCTTACATTTCCACACATTTCCATACATTTCCTTACATTTCCATATATTTCCATACATTTCCATACATTTCCATGCATTTCCTTTCATTTCCTTACATTTCCTTTCATTTCCTTTCATTTCCTTTCATTTCCTTTCATTTCCTTACATTTTCCTTACTTTTCCTTACATTTCCTACATTTCCTTACATTTCCTTACATTTCCTTTCATTTTCTTTCATCTTAGGGTTCTTGAAACTCTTGAACACATCCAACACACCCATGATCCTTATCTCATGAATTATGCGAATGCATAACCCCTAATCTAGGATGTTACAGTTCTACCCCTTAAAAATAATTTCGTCCTCGAAATTACTTACTATCGTTCATCCGTCTGATCTAACTCACCACACTCGCTATTGTCTGCGCTCGATCTTAAAGAACTATCATACTTTCTAGGCACATTCTCTAAGTTCACGTTCCTTAGAACTCATTTCTAACGTCGCGATCTGATTAAGAAGTTTTTTATAAGTTAGTACTTTTGTTTCACTTTATTACTCATGAAGAAATTTTATGAAAAGAATTTTAGGAGTGGTTCTTTCGTATTCATACATGCACATCTTTTCATTCATTCACATCCATCAAACAATTATGAACCTTAGTTCATTCGGAGAAACGTTGTAGTTTTTTTTTCATTTGTTGTTTTCCACTACCCGGGGTATTTTCGTAATTTGTCCTCTGGGTATTTTTGTAATTTGTCAAAATAAGGTTCCTTGGTGTTTTGTCACAAATTATTTTTGGTATTTTAAGTTCAGGGTATTTTGGAAAATTTTTTGAAATTGAGGTATTTGAAAATTTTGGACCTTGTGGGTATTTTGGTAATTTTTCCACAAACCGGGGTAAATTGTAAAATTTTAAATCGGGGATATTTTAGAAGTTGCAAAACTTTGAGGGTTCTTTTTGAGAATTTGTTTTCCAAGATGGTGATGTTGCAAACATTTTGAAAATCGAGGTCATTTTGGTAATTTTGTAAGTTAGGGGCAATTTTGTAATTTTCCAAAATAAAGGTATTTTGATATTTTACAAATTAGGGTTTTGAATGTTTATAAAATAATGAAATTTTGGTAAAGTCATTAAGTAGTTGAACATTTTATAAACCGAGGGCATTTTGTAATTTTACCACTAAGGGTATTTTAGTAAATTTGTAAATCGAAAATATTTTAGGAAAATTTATAAAATATTCTTTTCAAATCAAGAGGTAATTTAGAAATTTTAAAATTAGGGTTTCCATAAAAATCGACTAGTCCCTTTCGGGTTTTAGTTATTGGGTTTAGGCAGTGACTAAGTCCTCTTGATTAGGGTGAGCAGTTACTACGCACTTGGGTAGGATTCGAGTAAAGAGGAGGTGAGTCACTAGGGGCTTAAATACCAAGCTCTTCTTGAATCCACTCCTGAACATCGCTGTGATTCGACACCCTAGCTCGGTGACTTAATCATAGGTTTGTTTGATTAGGCATTTAAGTCTTATGTAATTGTTGGGGTAACTAGTCCTAGGGTTCAAGTACTTAATCTCTATTCTACATTCCATTCCATTTCTACCCTTCTACAAATCATAATATAAATCACACAATGGATAGAAATACTTACACAGTGAATTTGGGGTGGGAGACTTAGGTGCCATGCCGAAAACACCTTATTTTTCAAAGATAATCATTTGGCTCGCTTTGAAAACGTTTTGGGCCTTAGCCCACGTGCCGAAGTTTAAAAGCTGGCTCGATATAAATCGAAACACCCACTTTACCACGAGAATGGACCGAATCTGGTATGTTCCTAAAGTAAACCGGTTTCAAACATTTTCGTTACTTAGAGAAAATACGTAAAATTTTTAGAAAATGTTGTTGTGAGTTGGGCTTAGGTTGTAAACCCATTTATTTATACTTGTAAACCCATTTAATTAAATACATCCAAAATAGTTCTTAGCATAAAACTTAATAGTAAAGCAAAATAAAGAAATCCTTTGGGCCTTATGGCCTTATTACATCAAGTAAAACCCAAAATAAAATAAAAGTAAAAAGTCCAAACTAAATAAAATCTCAAGAATGTAGCATGGCCACCTCAACGTCTCTGGCCCGGTCAAATCCTTGTTCATCACCGAAAATAGTTCCCTAGCAGGGGTGAGTCAACAGACTCAATGTGCACACAATACTATCATTCAATAAATCGGGCATTCATGTTCAAATCATTAAGTCCATACAATAATGAAATTATGATGCAACCCAAACCCAATCCTAATTAGCCATCCACTACACTCCCCGTACCAACTTTGTGCAGTAGGGACTACTAAGTCAACCCTCCATCCACTACTCTCCATCAAAGGCATTCGCCCATATCGTTGTGTCATTAGACACTATAATCAAATTATCGTTGTGTCATTAGACACTATTATGTAACCGTAGTTACCAAAATTTAAATA
This sequence comes from Gossypium rotundifolium, assembly GCA_025506655.1. Lineage (NCBI taxonomy): Eukaryota > Viridiplantae > Streptophyta > Magnoliopsida > Malvales > Malvaceae > Gossypium > Gossypium rotundifolium. Next base: position 42,597,557 of record CP106729.1, on the reverse strand, counting down.
ATGTGACCGTAGTCAACATATTTAGATTGGTGAGACCAAAGTCAACACCTTCGTTGGTGAGACCGAAGTCAACACTGTTCTCCCCTTTCACATAAATCCAGAATGCCTCAAAACATATATATTGCATAACTTAATTTCATGTTCATATTCATATATTCGCATGTTATTAAATAACATTTTCACAATCTATCGAAGTAGGAAGCGTTCTGGGTACTTTTGCCACATTTGTGGTACATAGCCACATTCACATTCTTATTCATAATCATATATTAAAATATTTAGCCATAAAATATCGAAGGATAGTAAGGGTACACACCTTATTAAGCTTAAATAATAGTTCCTTGAGATCTCGAAAATCCCGATCTAATCTTTAGATCTAATAATTCCTATATTCGGCCCACCAAATAAAACACATTAATAAACCCTTTTGTCTTAAAACAAAACCAAATCCTAGTAGGATTTGTAAGGAAAAACTCACCTTTGCCGATTTGGTTTTATACAAATCCCGAAAGTTTGGTTTTTCCTCTACCTGATATTCGGCCAACCTTGTATTTCAATATGGGTTAGTTTTTCGGCTTTTCAATAATTAAGGAATTGATCTAGATAATCATACAAGCTTTGGCCGAATACCTTTAGGTACTTACCTCGTGGATCTTAAATCCCAAAATTCACCGAATAACTAGGGAACACGTGGCCTATGGTGTACCTTCGGGAAAAGAATTTCTTCTTCCATGATTCGGCCAAGATTAATAATCGAAATTAGTCTCTAAATTTCAATAAGTCTAGAATATAAAGAATGGAAAACTAAACTTGGATCTTACCCTTATTTGAAGGAATCGATTGCACCTTCACTTCAACCTTGAGAGATTGACTTAGAGACTTGATGAACAATCGGCTATGATTCCCTTATGTATTTGGTTTCAAAGATGAAAGAAGAGAGGAATAATACGCTTAGAAGAAATCATTAGGGAGGCTAAAAGAAAAGAAGAAAAGAATGGATGCTCAAGAAGAATATTTGGCGGAGGAAAAGAGAGGAGAATGAATAATGAATGGCCCTAGTCCCTCCTTTTATAGCCGAATTTACTAGGCCAAGAATCCTTTACTTGGCCACCACTCTTCCTTATTTTCCTAATTAAAGAATAATTCTTCATTTATGCACCTATTTAGCGAATTTTAAAGAGAATTAAACTCTTCCCTTAAGAGTCCTTATGATCTTCTAATTAGCCGAGTTTTAAAGAGAATGAAACTCCTCTTTTGCAAGCTTGTGCGTCCACCTCTTGGGCTTCTAGAAGCAAAATAAAACTTATTTTATTTGCTTCTTATGTGACTCGAACTCAAGCCCAAAACCTTTTGCATGTGGGCCATTTTCTAAGGCCTTAGGTGGCATCTTCAGGCCACATTTCCAAGTTCGTTATTGGGTCAAATTTTATATTTTTAGGGTCACTTGGCCCTAAGTTCCCCTTTGGGCTCTTAAATTCAACATTCCGGGGTCAATTTTAAGTTTCCTAAAATTTTCGCGCGGCTCTGTATTTTCCAGGTTTCCAAAATGTTTAGTTTCCTATTTTGGCTTGGTTTCCAAAATGTTTAGTTTCCTCTTTTGGCTTGGTTTCCAAAATGTTCACTTTCCTAATTTACTTCGGTTTCCAAAATGGTCACTTTCCTATTTTAGTTTAGTTTCCAAAACTTAACATTTCTAAAGCATTTCCTTACATTTCCATACATCTCCTTACATTTCCACACATTTCCATACATTTCCATACATTTCCTTACATTTCCATATATTTAGTACATTTCCATACATTTCCATACATTTCCTTTCATTTCCTTACATTTCCTTTCATTTCCTTTCATTTCCTTTCATTTCCTTACATTTTCCTTACTTTTCCTTACATTTCCTACATTTCCTTACATTTCCTTACATTTCCTTTCATTTTCTTTCATCTTAGGGTTCTTGAAACTCTTGAACACATCCAACACACCCACTGATCCCACTATCTCATAAATTATGCACGAACGCATAACCCCTAATCTAGGATGTTACATATAGTCTCAAAGTTGGGTTTCAAAGCATAAAATTTCATCAAGGTTGGCTCGAAAGGCTCAAACGGTCCAAACAAAAGTTGCCTAAATCATTTTCAACATTCCATGCTTTCTAGGATTTCGCCTCAAGAAACTACTAAGTTAATTCCAGAGATTTAAACTTTCATACATGCCTAACTTTCCTAAGGAAATAAAAATTTTATGTTACGATTTGCATGCTTTATTAAAAATACATTTATATCATTATTAAGCTATCATAACAATTTATTGAAATAATAGAACTTTATTTATACTGAAGTTTAGCATACTTAACAAAATTTCAAATTATTGAACAAAATATATCCTAATCATAATTGAAAGAGCTATTTATTCTGAGTGGAAATAATTTCAATTTTTCGGTCCCTCTACTTAAAATGAACAATGTCCTCATTGTTTAAAGTGAATAGATACTATACACCAGGTAGGATTCTAGAAAAGAAGAGGTGAGTCAATTTGACTGCTTAAGTACCAAGCTCTTTCTAAATCCAATCCTAAACATGTATATATCTATTGCCACACTTTATACTTCGCAACTTGTTCAATTTTATTAATGATTTCCATCTTTTGTTTTATTATGCTAGAATAAAAAAAATTCCTAACTTAATCCTAAAATAAACTTATCAGGGACTTCAGCCGATTGCACTGGCTCGATCTCTGTGGGATCTTCTTCTTCTTCTTCTTCTTCTTCTTGAGATCTTCACTTTTTTCAACTCGTTGCTCTAGAACAGAGTCTCCAGCTATTCGGTAAAGGTCCCAATCTGTGACCGTGCCCTGGCTATAGCCTGTCTTCTTTACGTTTGCAAGAATTTTAGCTTTTAAGCACAAAATTATTATCGTAAAGGGGAAGTAAGATGGGCTAGAACTTCTAGCAGCACAATTTTGCATCGCTCTCGAGATGATTTTTCCCACATCAATGGTATTTCCAGTTAAAATCGAGTATAACAAGACCATTCACTCTAATAAAATCGTAGTCCCACGTGAACTAGGCATAAGGATGAATCGGACGAAATAGAACCATACCTTCACTAGTGCTGTCAAATATTCTCTTTGACAAGTGTGAATCCCTTGTTTTGACACAGTCCACTTGGAACCTGGAACTGTAAGTTCCTCAAGTATTTCTTGCAAATTTTCAGGCTCAATATTGCTCATTAAGAAAGAATATTCATCTTTTTCAAAATCAGGTAATTCAAAGAACTCATTAATAGCATTTGAAGTTATTGGCACCTTGATTCCGCGAACTGGAACTTCCGTCAACTCACTTGAGGTTAAATTCGCATAGAATTCACGCACTAACTCCTCATCCATACTAGGTCTTTTCTCACAAAACAACTCCCAATTGAGAGTTTCAGCAATCTGACAAATACGGGCCATAAAATCAATATAGTTGTTTTCTTTCAATGTGAAGCCTTTCTCTGGATGCATCTGTTGATACTTGAAAACACTTTCGTATCTCGCTTTGGATTCTTTACAGTGGAATTTTATTTGTGATTCGTCAATTTGGGCAGAGGCCCGAGTTCTTTTGCAAGGCATGATTAACCTGAACATAAGATGGAAAACAATTTCTCAAAAATTTAATTAATATAAAATATTAAAAAATCAATTGTAATAGGCCAATTTAGCCTTGGCCCATACAAAAATAATAAACCCAAAATAATAAAACAAAGTCCAAGTCCAGTCCAAAATATATCATTTGGCCCGATCGGAATGACCCATTAAAAGATTGAAGGTCCATCTACAAGCTTGACGTATATGGGAACACAATCTTCAAGGATATGCAATCTTAGATATGATATGCAATCCTAGAAGATATGGTATGCAATCTTAGATATGATATGCAAATCTTAGATATAATATGCAATCTTAGAAGATATGGTATGCAATCTTAGAAGATATGATTTTGTAATCTTAGAGATTTAATTTGTAGATACCTTTTAATCTTAGCCGTTCATGTAATTGATCTGTACCGTTGGATTTGGGGAGGCTCAACTATAAATAGAGGTCTCTCCCTTCATTGTAAAACACACATGAGGTTTGAGTAATAAAAATTCTTGAGAGAATTCACTCAAATTTCTCTCTCTTTTGCGTTCTTATTTTTTGTGGCTTGTTCTTACTTTGTTCTTCGCTCATCTTCGTTTCTTTTTGAGTTGCTTCTGTTCGAGTTAGATTTTGGTGGAGGAATTTCGTTGAATCCTCATATAGCGGGAGTTAGGTTGACTTATGCGTTTTTTTAATTTTTTTATTTATCCATATCATTTTTATACTTTTTTATTTTTTTTAAATTTTTATAATATTCATTAATTGTTTTGATTATATTATTTACCTTATATTATTATTTTATACATGAATTTAATCTTGTGAATAAAAACTTTTTTATTTTTATATAGATTCTTTAAAATTGCTATTATCTACTCTATATTTTTTATTTTGATTGTTCATTTTTTAAAAAAATTCCATTATCTTTATATACCTTAACATTATTATTATTGCTTGTCATTCTTTCACTTAATTGTTTATGTTAGTGCTAATTGTTAATATGACTGTAACTTTAGTAGATTGCACTTTTGTAATAATTCAATGTTATTTTTTTTTAAATCTTTGTTTAAAAATATCTATCTCCTTTAATTACTATATTTTATCCAAAAGTTTTTCTTAAATAAGGCAATGTTTTGTGTTTAGAAATTCAGAAAATAGTGCCCTAACGTGTTGGGTTTCAATTTTTCGTTTGACTAAATAACTAAATGTAACACCCCAAACCCGGCCCATGATTTATGACCGGATCTGACATGTCACATGAGAAAAACATGTTAAATCATTTTTATTCGTACTAAAATAAGTGTTACTAAATAACTAAATGTAACACCCCAAACCCGGCCCATGCGTTATGACCGGATCTGACATGTCACATGAGAAAAACATGTTAAATCATTTTTATTCATACTAAAATAAGTGTTGTTTTGCTATAATCGAGAAAACAAGTTTGATTTGAAAATTTGATAAAGTACTACTAACCTCGAAGGTTGATTGATAAATCAATAAGTTGAACTAGAGATCTTATAAAAAAGTGACTTTTGAAAATATCGTTGATAATTCAAGAGAAAATTTCCAAGTTAAAATTATTTGTAAAAGTTAGTTATAAAATCCATTTGTTAATCTATTTTGAAAAAACCATTATTAATAATTTTAAAAAATCCTTTTAAAACAAATTAAGAAAAATAATAAATACGTCCAAACATAAAGCAAATTAAAGTTTATCCCAGAGGCCTTATTACAAGTTTAAACCCAACATAATAAAAGTAACAAAATAAAGCAGAAAATTAATTTACTAAAGTTCGAAACATTTATTTCCAAAGCATGGCCTCCACCAAGTCATCCATGGGCCCAAGTCCTCGTCACTTAGATTTACCTACAAGGATTAAGAAAGAAAGGAGGGAGAGTTACAAGAACTCAGTGCATAATCTCCTTACCGTCATCCACTAGGTCTGAACCCATTTAGCAATAACTTGGGCCAGAGCCCATGTAGCATAATCTTGGGCCGAAACCCATTTACATGACAGAATATATATATGTGCAATGTATGCAACCCAACCCATCCATCCAACACACCCTCGTACTAACCATCACACCTATAGAGATCAAGTCAACCCACCCCACCATCACACCAAAACGCAGGCAAATTGCCATTTATCATAATATTTGTGGCTGAGCCACCAGAGTATCATATATGGTATTATAATCACGATGGCACAAAGCCATATTTAGGTTGGCACATAGCCATTATCAGAATTTTGTGGCAATACCACCAGGCTACACTTCTCTTCATTCAATTTTCCCATTCCATGCAATATGTAGAGATGCAACATACATAATAGTATAAAATATCCATATATTAATAACAACCATTAATCTATTAAATACTTTTAATGAATCGGCCCATTAAATCAATATAATAATTCGGCCCACTAAAGCATTTTAACAAATCGGCCCATAGAGGCATTTCGTTAATTCGGCCCATAGGGGCATTTTTGTAATTCGACCCATAAGGGAACTTTCTTAATTCGTCTCATAGGGGCATTTTCGTAATTTACCCTCCAATGTTATTTTGGTAATTTCGTAACCTCGGACTTAACTACTAATTTGGGGCATAAAAATTGAAATTGTCCATCTGCATCATATTGACTAAATTGGATATAACTCGCATTAGGAAACTCAAAATTTAGATCCGTAAATTTTCCTTGAAACTAGACTCATATGTCTTCTTACTAAAACTTTTCAAGAATTTTTGGCTTAGCCGTTTAGTACAGTTTATTCATTAAAGTTTCCCCTATATCACTAACCAACTATTTTGACCTCTCTTATCTTAAATTCAAATATCTCACTGTACGATTTTCATATGTTGCTCCCACTTGTTTCTATTGAAAATGGGCTCACTAAGGAATCTATACATATAGATTATTACTCATAATTCACTTTTTAAAATTTTGAATGATTTTTTCAAGACAGAATAGGGAACCACAAAGTCATTCAGAACCAGTCTTACTAAAATTAAAATATCACAGAATATAAAATTCCACTTCCTCCTATGTTTCTTTCATATAAAAATATACACAATAAGTTTTAATTCTATATCTTATTCACTTTCTAATTCCCTTTCTCCTATTTTTCATGATTTTTCAAAATCACGTCACTGCTGCTAACCAAAAACTATTTCATTACAAAATATGGTTACCACTACGAACATACGCACGCCCGAGTGATCACCGATGCCGGTTTCGATTTTTCGATCTTTCGACCGAATCACAAAACATTTCATGCAAATATTCAGACATATGTGAGATAACACACCATTTCAAACATGTATTCGGATGGGTACGGGATTACACACCTTATTAGGATTTCCTAAAGAACCACTCTTCGTTGCCCCCACAATCGTGATTGTAACACCCCAAACCCAGCCCATACGTAATGACCGGATCTGGTATGCTACGGGTTGAACATTGCAAACTTTGCCTTGAAGGGTTTTGAAAATCTCAGTTTATTATAACCAATTAATCATTAATTGTGTAATTCTTGAATGAAACTTTAAGATTTGCGTGAATGTGTTTGAAAAGCCCATTTCCCTCTCGCTTTATAATTAAAGTTTTGAAAACATAAGTTTATAAAAATATGACATGATAATAATAAAGAAAAATAACCTAAGTTATGGAGGCCTTATTAAAAAAAATCCCAAAATTAAAACTTAAAAGATAACCGGAAATAGTTTATGGAAATAATAGTCTTGATGGCCCCTCGAGTCTGACTCGGCTCCCATGTCCATGATCTACTGCTCATCTGAAAAGTTGGGAAAAATAAAATGGTGAGTCACCAAGACTCAGTGTGTAAATCCCAAAAACACATAAAAGCCTTGGGCCCACAAACACATTATGGGCCTTGGGCCATAACAATAGCAACAGAATATATTTTCATGCAACATGGCCCATCCCAAACCTAAGAGTCCATCCTCTACACACTCCTGTACCAACCAGCACACCGTAGGGATTTCTACAATCAACCCTCCATCCGCTACACACCATATCGATAGTTGTGCTGCCTGTCATAAAGACTGATCACTATGTGACCTATGTGGCAAAGCCACCGATCGCTATGCGACATTAATAATATATCGACAGCTGCGATGCCTGTCATAAAGACCGATCACTATGTGACCTATGTGGCAAAGCCACCGATCGCCTCGCGACCTGCTCCCCTTCATCATATCAATCACATCCCATGCATACTGTAACATCCTGAATTTGGGGCTAGAATAAATGGGTTTCGTGTGTCGAGAGAATGGATTTTGTCGTAAAAAAAAATTTAATATGTGGTTTATACTAAAATAAGATAATGGTCAATTTTTAATTGACCCCTAGATTATGCTAAAATTTGGGGATTTGATTTATATGCTTTATTTTTTTTTACATAGTTTGTCCCTCTACTTTTATAATGTCGCTAATACATTTAAATAGTTAATTTTTCTTAAAAATATTATTCAAGCGAAATAAATTATTTTATCAATTTAGTTTGAATGGACATTTTCTTTTAAAAAATTATTGCATGTTTAGTTTAATTTTTAGGAGGTTTAGGAAGGGTTGGTAGTGTTGGAAAAGTCCTAGGCTCGATCTAGGGCTTTAGCAAAAATGTTGTTTTTTTTTTTTAGGGAGGTTGTTGGTAGTCATAAGGCTTTTAAAATATTGTTGGGTTAAAACATATCACAAAGAAGTAGGTTGTCTGGTGGCTTGGGGTGCTTGGAATAAGTCGGTAGTCGAGGTTCAAGTCTGGACTTGGCAAAAACTTTTATTAGCATAAGTGGTATGAAGGCGAGTTTAGGCCTTATAAATAGTTGGGACTATTTTATGACACAAGGAAACGCCTGGCCCAGTGGCAAAGGTGTTAGAAGTAGTAGGGGGAGCATGGTTCTAGTCGCGGCGTGCGCATGTTAATGTTTTTTTAAGTAAACCTAGAGTGCAATAGAAGGTTTATAATTAATTAGGTAGGAAATATGACACAAATAAAATACGTGGCGTAGTGGTAAGGGGCGTGGACCATCGTGAAGAGGTCGAAGGTTCGAATCTGGATGTTGGCTAATATTTTTAGATTCCTTTAGATGACTCGGTCGCTGGAAATTATGCTTTAAAAAAGTCGAGAATGGAACATGTCACAAGCAAAGTTGTGGTGCAGTGGCAAGAAGCGTGTTGTGGCTTTTACAGGTCGCGGGTTCGAGTTGCCTTGTCCACATTAACTTGTTATTTTGTTTGCAGCTTGTGTAAGTTGGTCATTGGAAAGTATACCTTAAAATAAGTTGAGAATGGAATATATCACAAGAACGGTTGTGGTAATGCAGTGGTAGGCGTGTGTTGGTGCTTGGAGGCTTGGGTTCAAGTTGCCTTGTGTACATTAACTTGTTATTTTCTTTCTTTGGCGTGGGAAGGTATTTGAATGTAATTCAAATTGAATTTTAGCTAAATAAAGGAATTTAATTGGTGATAAGTTTGAGTCGATTAGGAGTGTAGATTTATTTATTTATTTATCTATTTATTTATTTATTTTAGTATAAATATGGGTGCGAAATTCTCTTTAAATAGAGAGGGATATCTTTTCAATTTCACTTTTAAACCCCATTCTCTCAATCTTTTCTCTCCGTCCCTTCTACAAGCCAAAACCCTAGTTGCTTTCTGCAATTTTTTTCTTTTGAATTCTTCAGAAGCCGAAACCTTTTATTTCATTCTCTTATTCATTCTTTTTCTCTTGTTCCGATTTCTCCATTAAGCCAAAAGATGGAATCTAGACCCATTAGTATTGTTTGGCCGAAACTTTGAAGGGGGAATTCGGGATTTGGTTTTGTCGACAACAAGTAGGAGATCACCCGGGATTCCAAAATCTAAGGTAAGCAAAGTGTGGATTAGGCTGAAGGCCATTTAGTGACTTAGATCTATCTACTATTTATTCAAAAGCTAAAAACTAACCAAATCAAGTGATCTAGTGTTAGTCGATTCCAGGGGAGAAAGACTACGGAATTTTGGGATTTGATTAGTAGTGAAATCGGCACCAAGGTAAGATTTACGTTGTGATAAATCCTTCGGGATTTGATTAATTAGCCGAATGGCTTTTTGCTAAAGTACTTAAGGTTGGCCGAATGTAGGAATTAAGGATCTAAAGCATTAGATCGGATTTTCAAAATTTCAGTGAAAGTGTTAAGTGAATCAGGTGTGTACCCCACACTAACTCTTAATAGATTTATGGCATCAATTAATATATGTGTTTATAATAATGTGAAATATGGCTAACCATGCAATGGTACAAAGTACCCAGGTACATTTACCTACTCCTACTATGAGTATAATATGATGCATTATGGCATATATGAAACTATAAGAATGTTAACAAGGAATATGACATGGCTAATGCATATTTGTATGACATGGGGCATATGGGTGATATGTAAAGGGGAAGTGATTTGGTGGTTTTATACCACAATATCTGAATGTGGTGACTTATGTCACGAAATCTGAATGTGGTGACTTATGTCACAAAATCTGAATATGGTGACTTATGTCACAAAATATTATCTGGTGGCTATGCTATGAAATTATAAGGGCAATGAGCATGTCGTCTGCAGCGACTGCCTTCGATGGTATGTAGCAGATGGAGGGTCGACTTAGTAGTCCCCACGGTGTGATGGTTGGTACGGGTGATGTGTAGCGGATGGTTATCTAGGTTTGGGTTTAGGTTTGCATCATGATTTATATATGTTTATCATGTATGATTTGACATGCCTAAATTAATTTGAGACTTGTGTTGGTTGTACACATTGAGTCTGTTTGACTCACCCCTCGTGGGATTATTTTTCAGGTGACGCTCAGTAATGGACCGGGTCATTAGGAGCTCAAGTGGTGGCCATGCACAACTCTGGATTTATTTATTTTATTTTGGGCTTTCTCTTTTTAAGTATTTTGGCTTTAATTTGGGTTTTGATTCGATGTAATAAGGCCTTGGTTTGAACTTTTTATGCATGCATTTTTAATTATTTAAGTATGACACGATTTTTATTAATTCAAAATTAAAGTCCATTTTTCTTAAGTATAAATATTAAATGTTTTGATACCTAATCAACACGGGTTTTAAAATTTGATCCCAACCCAAATCAATGGTTCTTCAAAGACACATAAGTTTTTGGCAAAGTTCAAATAAGATTCGAATGGTTTTTCCTAAAAGCATGCCATATCTGGTCAGGGCTTGTGGGCTGGGTTTAGGGTGTTTCAGTTTGGTATCAGAGCCCGTTCAAAACTCGGCCTTGAGGGCTTTTGGGCCCAAAATGTTTCTTTCTTTTGAAATTGGGTTTTATAAGAAATTGAGCGGGTTTTCTAACATGGCACCTGAGTCTCCGGCCAAAGTCCACCAGGTAAGTACTCTAACTCTTTTGTGATTGTATGTGGGATTTATAGGGACGTAGATTAGTAAATTAGGAATTAAACCCTAGGATTAGTCAACTTCAAACATCAAGTTGCACAAAACTTAAAGTCAACCTAAACAAACCTGTGTCTAAGTCATCGAGTTAGGGTTTGGCAACCATCGTGCGCATGTCTAGGAATGGTTTTAGTAGGAACTTGGTATTTAAGCAGTCCTAGTGACTCACCTCCTACCCACTTGAATCCTACCTGGTGCGTAGTGATGGTTCACCATAACCAAGAGGACTCAGCCACAGGCTAAACCCAATAACTAAAACCCGAAAGGGACTAGCCATATTTTTTTTACAAAAACCCTAGTCTTAAAATCACCAAATTATCCTTTTGATGTGTAGGAAAGCTATGTCGAAAAATTTTCCAGAATATTCTCGATTTACTAAAATGCCCTTGGTTCATAAAATTTCCATACTACCCACAATTTTTATCAAGATTCTCTTACCTTACAAATATCCAAAAACTTTATTTTTACAAAATATTAAGATACCCTGATTTGGAAAAATTTACAAAATTTGCCCTAATTTGTAAAATGACCAAAGTACCCCTGATCTTAAAATTATCGAAATACCCTCAAATTTCAAAAATTATGAAAATACCCCTATAGGAAAAATTACGAAAATACCCCTGGGTAGTGGAATAACGAAAATACCCCTATGTGTTGAATGTGGGTTAATGGATGTTGTCTGTATGTTGATGGTTGAATGTATGTAGTTCTTAGAGCTAGGAAAGGTGAACTTGAGACTGAATTGCGAATTCAAAAGAACTACTCTTAAAACTACTAATCATGAGACTGTTCGTGGATAATCAGTGGAAGAAAACCAATAATTCATAAAATTTTTAATCAGATAAATGCGAACCAATAACATGAGTACAAGGGGACGAGGTCACTCTAGATGTGAATACTGGTGCGTACTCTACCATTGTAATATCCCAGACTATGGCTTATGCATAATTGCTTAATTGAATGTGAAAGCATGCCTTTGTATGTATAAATGTGTTCTATTAACCTTAGTGAGTGGGTGAACGCTTTAGAAATTATTTAATTTTAAGTCTAAAAGAGGGAGTTAAGCACGATAGGCCTTAAGAAAATAAATGGGGAAATAAAACACACAAGCGGGCTTGGAAAAGTGGCTCGATGGTGCCATTTAGGGCCTCTGGGAATGACGCCACCAATGAGGTAAATGGGCCAAGGTTAGAGTCGCATGGAAAGCTAAATGGAAGCTTTTATTTTCAGCAACAAAGAGCGATGAGTGGACGACAAAAGGAGTCTATGGGAAGAGTTTAAGATGAGGTCAAATTCTTTTGGAATTTCACTAAGGTAGGAGAATAAGTGTTGGTAGAATAAGGGTCTCTAGGTAGATTAATTTCATGAAAAAGGAAAAGGGTGGCTATTCCTCATTCTCTCTTTTCCTCTGCAATTCTCAAGTAAAACTCCTCTCTTCTCTTTTATTTTTTTCCCAAAGCCGAAATACCCTGTGTTCTAGTCGAAACTTCTCCCAAATTCCACAAGTGCCGATTCTTTCTAAGCCTCGTATTCCTCTCTTTTCATCCTTGTGAGCCGAACCTCTCTAGTATCCTTCAAAGCCAAATTCTTCACCTTTTTCTTCTTCTTTTTCATCAAAGGCCGAATACCCTCCTCTCAAAACCCCACCATAGCCGATTCTTCCTAAGCCCATACTCTCTCTTTGTTTTCCCTTGTTAAAGCCGAAATCCTATAGTGTTCATCAAAAGTCGAAATCGAGTGGTCAGCATTCAGGCCATAGCCGAATAGCTCTAGGGATTGAAATAAAGGTGCTACCGATTTTAATATTAAGGGGGTCTTCCGGGATTTAGTAGTTGTCGACTACAAAGAAAAGCACAACAAAGTTTCGAGATTTCTAAAATTTAAGGTAAGGCATGTATTCGACCATAGGCCACTTTTATGTAACTTAAAGTTAGAATTAATTCTAACCAATGCTTATAGGTATTTCGACATCTCCTCAAGACAAGTGACAAGTTTTCGGGATTTCAAATCACAAGGTAAGCACATAGGTACATTCAGCCAAGGTCTATTAGTGATTTAAGATCTAATTCTTATTTGCTTAAAAGTCGAAAACTAACCAAGTCGAATGATCTAGCATTGGCCGATTGAAGGAAGGAATAACACAAAGTTTTTCAAATTTGAATAATAATGAAATCGACAACCAAAGTAAGAATTTGATTACAATAATCCTATTAGGATTTGGTTTTATAGTCGAATGGCTTTTTACTAACATGTTAGGGTTGGCCGAATATAGGAATTAAAGATCTAAAGCGATAGATTGAGTTTTTGGGATTTCAGTGAATTACTAATTAAATCAGGTGTGTACTCCACACTATCTCTTAATAGATGTAAGGCAAGATTTAATATATATGTTATAATAATGTGAATGTGGCTAAGTTACCATACGATGGTACAAAGTACTCAGGTATGTTTTTCCTACTCCTACTAGGAATATAATACGATCTATTATGGCATATAAGTGCAACTATAAGAGTGTGAATAAAGCATAAGGCATAATTTTTGCATGTTTTGCATGACATGGGGCATATGGGTGATATGTAAAGGGGAAGTGAATTGGTGGTTTTATACCCCAATATAAGAATGTGGTGACTTATGTCACAATATCCGAATGTGGTGACTTATGTCACAATATATGAATGTGGTGACTTATGTCACGAATATATATATATATCTGGTGGCTATGCCACAAAATTATAAGGGCGATGTGCACGTCGACTGCAGCGACTGCCTTCGATGGTGTGTAGCGGATGGAGGGTTGACTTAGTAGTCCCCACGGTGTGATGGTTGGTACGGGTGATGTGTAGCGGATGGTTATATAGGTTTGGGTTCGGGTTTGCATCATTTATTTAAATGCTATGTGAATATGTATGATTTGATATGCCATATCTATTGAGACTTAGTGTTGATTGTACACATTGAGTCTGTTTGACTCACCCCGTTGTGGGAATATTTTTCAGGTGATGATCAGTGATGGACCGGGTCGGCAGGAGCTCAGCGGTGGCCATGCAAAGCTCAGAAATTGTTTTAATTTTATTAGTTCTATTTAAGTTCTGAATTATTTCGGGTTTTTATTTGATGTAATAAGGCCAAAGGATTAAATTGTTTGTGCATGCTTTCAAACTTCTTAGTATGATACGATTATTATCTAATTAAAGTAAATTTCTCATAAATACTAGAGTTGAATGTATTAACATCTAAACAACACGGTCTTTTTTTTTTAATTTAAGCCCAACCCAAATTATTTGTTTTCAAAATCACATAAGGTTTTGGCAAAGCCCAAATGGAATTTGAAAGGTTTTTCTTTAGAAGCATACCAGATCCGGTCAGGGCTTGTGGGCCGGGTTTGGGGTGTTTCAGCTTGGTATCAGAGCCCGGTTCAAAACTCGGCTCTAGGGTTTTAGGGCCCAAAATGTTTTCTTTTGGAAAATTGGGTTTTTCTAATAAATAAGCAAGTTTTCTGGCATGGCACCTGAGTCTCCGGCCCGAAGTCCACCAGGTAAGTACCCCTATCCATTGTGTGAATTATTGTATGATTTGTAGAAGGGTAGAAATGGAATGTAGATTAGTATGATAAGTACTTGAACCCTAGGACTAGGTTACCCCAACAATTACATAAAATTTTAAGTGCCTAATTAAACAAACATGTGGTTAAGTCGCCGAGTTAGGGTGTGGCAACCATTATGCGCATGTCTAGGATTGATTTCGGTGGGAGCTTGGTATTTAAGCAGTCCGTGTGACTCACCTCCTCTCCACTCGAATCCTACCTGGTGCGTAGCTTTGGTTCACCCTAACCAAGAGGACTCAGCCACAGGCTAAACCCACTAATTAAAACCCGAAAGGGACTAGCCACATTTTTATGGAATCCCTAGTTTTAAAAGTCAACAAACTACCCTTTTGAATTGTGAAAATTATTATTTTGGAAAAACTTTCTAAGAATTTTAATTTACAAATTACCTAAATACCACAGTGGTAAAAATTACTAAAATGCCCTTGGTTCTAAAATTTCCATATTACCCTTGATTTCAATAAAATTTCCCTACTTTGCAAGAATATCCAAAAACTTTACAAAATATCAAGACACCCTGATTTGGAAAATTTATGAAATTACCCCTGATTTGCAAAATGACCAAATTACCCCTAACCTGTACAAATGACCAAAATACCCTCAGTAAGGAAAATCAACGAAGTACCATCGAATTAAAAACCTTTATAAACACCCTTGTTTTGAAAAGTCACCAAGAACCATATTTTGCGAAAAATTTCCTAAAAGACCCTGGCTTGTAAAATTACAAAAATACCCCTAATGTATAAAATTATCATTCCATCCTTGAAATTTTTCCAGCAAGTATTTTAATTTTGTGAAATATCATCAATCACTATTTTGTAACATTTTCAAATACCTTAATTTGAAAAGTACCAAAATACCCCTGTATGACAAAATTACGAAAATACCACTGGGTAGTGGAAAGCAACAAACAACGACAATTACAATATTTCTCTGTAATGGACGTAAGTTCATGTGTGTGACTGAATGAATGATGTGAGATTGTATGTGTATGAATCGAAAGAACTACTTTCTATTAAACATAAAACTGTTCGTGTTAAATCAGTGGAACAAAGCTAATACATAAAATTCTTTAATCAGATAAATGCAAAGCGAAAGTATGAATTCAAGGGGACGTGGTCGTAACGTACATGGCCGTGGAAGAGACCAAATGACCGTGTCTGAACCCGTTAGATTGGGTCAAGGATCTGAGAATGAAATGCCACCACCGCCACCACCAGCCACTGATGTGGAATATCGGGATCAGACCGGGAATGATGTAGTGTCACAGGTGATGCTGCGGGTTTTAAAAAGGGTGGCTAGAGCAGGTGGGGGCATGGGAGCTCAAAAGTCGGTACCTGAGCGACTCCGAGCCAACGGAGCTGAGGTGTTTCGTGGTGTATCAGGTGTGGCACCCAGTACCGCTGAATACTGGTTGGAGGCGACTGAGTAGATTATGGATGAGCTCGACTTAACTGATAAGGAAAAGCTAAAAGGGTTGGTGTCGCTTCTCCGCGATGAGTCATATCAATGGTGGCTCACCGTGCGAGATGGTGCTACAGCTGAGGAACTCACTTGGGAATATGCTAAGGTGGCATACCAGAAGAAGTATGTGGGTATTTATTATATCGATGCTCAGAGGAAGGCATTTCTGGGGCTGGTTCAAGGGAAAAAGTCTGTAGCTGGGTACAAAGCTGAATTCTTAAGGCTGAGCCGCTATGCTCGAGGCATAGTGTCTACAGAGCATGAGCGGTGTGTCCGATTTGAAGACGGACTAAGAGATGACCTGAGGTTATTGATAGCCCCTCAATAGGAGCGGGAGTTTGCTGTATTAGTGGAAAAGGCTAAGGTAGGCTAGGGTATCAAGGATTCTGTAAGGCAGAACATTGATCGAAATAGGCAGAAAAGAGGTTTTGGATCATCAAGGCCATCTAGGAATGAGCAAAAAAGGCCTAGAGTTGATGGGTCGCGAGGTCAGCAAGCTTCTGCTAGAGGGCAGTATCGTACTTGTGATCAGTATGGGAAGAAGCATTTAGGAGAGTGTTGGAAAAAGACGGAAGGATGCTTCAAGTGTGGGTCCAAGGACCACATGATTAAAGATTATCTCGAGAGAACCGAAGGGGGCGATCAATAGGTCAAGGATCTAACCAGGCTGGAAGAGATTGACAGCAACCATCGCGAGGTCGCGGTTCGGTTGGCAGAGGTAACGGTGCCAGTAGAGGACGAGGAGCACCGGGCCGAGGTATTGGTAACACGGAGGCCAGACAGCTGGGTCTAGTTTATGCAGTTCACCGAAAGGAAGATGGAGATGCGCCGGACATCATAACCGGTACGTTTCATATTTTTGACAAACCCTATGTTGCTTTGATTGATGTAGGCTCGACCCATTCTTATGTTGTATGTAGTATAGTTGAAACACTAGGCATAGCCTCTGAACTTTCTAGTAGGGAGATGACTGTAGTAAGCCCACTAGGTCAAACTGTAGTGGTGAATAAGATGTTTCGGAGAGTACCTTTGGAGCTTCAAGGAATGGTATTTCTAGCCGATTTAATGGAATTACCTTTTGGAGAGTTCGATCTCATACTTGGCATGGATTGGCTAGTAGAGTATCGGGCTGTATTGGATGTCTTGACCAAGCGAATGGAGTTAAGGACCCCGAGGATGAAGGGATAGTTATGATAGGAGAAAGACAAAACTACTTGTCTAACGTAGTTTCAGCATTAAAGGCGAATAAGATGGTTCGGAAGGGGTGCAAGGCATTTTTGGCCTTCATTAGTAATTTGGATGCAAAAGAAGGGAGTTTGTGGAGTTAGAATCGTAAGGGAGTTTGTGGATGTTTTTTTGGAGGAGTTACCCCGAATACCCCCGGACAGGGAGGTGGAGTTTGGAATCAAATTATTGTCGGGAATAGCTCTTGTGTCAATCACTCCGTACAGAATGGCACCTAAGGAGTTGGTTGAGCTCAAGGCACAAATCCAAGAATTGCTAGACCGTGGGTTTATTCGACCCAGTGTGTCTCCATGGGGAGCATCGATCTTGTTTGTGAAGAAGGACGAAACTATGCGCATGTGCATAGATTATCGACAGTTGAACAAGCTGACCATCAAGAACAAGTATCCTCTGCCAAGGATAGATGACTTGTTAGATCAGCTTAAAGGAGCCATGATTTTCTCGAAGATAGATCTAAGGTCTGGATATCATCAGCTCAAGGTGAAGGAGGCTGATATCCATTAGACGGCTTTCCGAACAAGGTACGGCCATTATGAGTTCTTGGTAATGCTGTTCGGTTTGACTAATGCCCCAATCGCGTTTATGGACATGATGAATCGGGTTTTCCAACCCTATTTGGATCGGTTCATTGTCGTGTTCATAGATGATATCTTGGTATATTCAAAGTCTGAAGAAGAACACGATGAGCACCTCCGAGTTGTGTTGCAAATGTTGAGGGAGAAGAAGCTCTACGCCAAATTCAGCAAGTGTGAATTTTGGCTTAAGGAGGTTACGTTTTTATGACATGTGGTATCTGCTGAAGGAATAAGGGTGGATCCTCGGAAGATTGAGGCAGTTCTGGATTGGAAACCCCCTAAGTCTGTGGCAGAAGTTCAGAGTTTCTTAGGATTGGCAGGCTATTATAGGAGGTTTGTAGAAGGGTTCTCGTCGATAGCCGCACCTTTAACAAAGTTATTAAGGAAGGAAGTGCCTTTTATATAGACCAATAAGCAATAAGAGAGCTTCGAGAAGCTTAAGAAGGTTTTGACCGAAGCACCAGTTTTGATTCAACCAGAGGCGAGGAAGGATTTTGTAGTGTATTGTGATGCTTCCCATACAGGATTGGGAGGTGTCCTTATGCAAGATGGAAAAGTAGTAGCTTATGCGTCTCGACAGTTAAGACCACACAAGGTTAACTACCCGACGCATGACTTAGAATTGGCGGCAGTGGGCTTTGCCCTTAAGGTGTGGAGGCACTATCTATATGGAGAGAAGTCGGTGATCTACACAGACCACAAGAGTCTTAAATACTTGTTGACTCAGAAGGAGTTGAACTTAAGGTAGCGAAGGTGGGTGGAACTATTGAAGGACTACGATTGTTCCATAGAATATCACCCAGGCAAGGCAAACGTAGTGGTGGATGCCCTAAGTCAGAAGGTTGTGTCAGATCTGAGGGCGATGTTCGCACATCTGAGCTTGTATGAAGATGGAAGTCTGTTGGCGGAGCTGCAAGTTAAGCCAACATGGTTGAATGAAGTGAAGGAGGGTCAGTTGGTGGATGAGGATCTAAGTGTTAAGTTGCGACAAGCATAGAATGGAGAGTTGGAAGGTTATGGTGTTAATGATGAGGGAGTATTGTGCTTCAAGGGTAAGGTTTGTATGCCGAAGGACGAGGAGCTTAGACAAAGAACTCTTCGGGAATCGCATAGTAGCCCTTATATTATGCATCCCGGAGGTAGTAAAATGTACAGAGACCTAAGGGAACAGTTTTAGTGGCCAGGTCTTAAGCGGAAAGTTACTGAATTTGTTGGCAAATGTTTGACGTGTCAGCAAGTTAAGGCTGAACACCAAGTTCTGTTAGGATTGCTTCAGCCAATATAGATTCCCCAATGGAAGTGGGAGAGAATTACCATGGACTTCGTTAGTGGGCTTCCCCTTACACCTATTAAGAAGGACTCGGTATGGGTGATAGTGGATCGGCTGACAAAGTCTGCGCATTTCATTCCAGTTCGGGTTGACTACTCCCTACAAAAGTTAGCAAGGTTGTATGTAGCGGAGATTGTAAGGTTGCACGGAGTACCGATGTCAATTATCTTGAATAGGGATTCGAGGTTCACGTCTCGATTTTGGAAAGCTCTACATCAGGCTTTAGGCACCAAATTGGATTTCAGCATGGCTTTTCACCCACAACGTGAGCGATCTGACGAGTGACCCAAGTGCTAGAGGATATGTTAAGAGGCTGTGTGATAGACTTTAGAGGAAGTTGGGAAGAATATTTGCCTCTAGCAGAATTTGCTCACAAAAACAGCTATCAGGCCAATATACGGATGGCACCATACGAGACGTTGTATGGACGGAAGTGCCGCACTCCTACGTGTTGGATAGAGTTGAGAGAACGTCAAATTTTAGGTCTAGAGTTAATAGCGGAATCGGAGGAGAAGGTTAGTATAATTCGAGCTCGATTGAAGGAAGCATCCGATAGATAAAAGTCGTACGTAGATCTCAAACGGAAGGAGATAAAATTTGATGTGGGAGATCAAGTGTTCCTTAAAGTATCGCCTTGGAAGAAGGTGATGAGATTTGGTCGAAAAGGGAAGCTAAGTCCAAGGTTCATAGGACCCTATCGGGTGTTGAAGCAAATCGGACTAGTGGCATACCAGTTGGAATTGCTATCGGAATTGAAGCAGATGCACGACGTATTCCATGTTTCCATGCTACGTCGATATCGATTGGATCCATCTCACGTAGTTTTGGTTGAAGAGGTGGAGTTAAGGCCAGACCTATCCTATGAAGAGGAGCCGATTCAGATCTTGGAACGAGATGTGAAAGTGTTACGGAGGAAGTCAGTACCTTTAGTCAAAGTGTTATGGTGAAATCATGGATCAGAGGAAGCTTCGTGGGAGCCAAAAAAAGCGATGAGACAACAAAACCCCCACCTATTCTAGCCAAGTAATTTCGAGGACGAAATTATTTTAAGGGGGTAGAACTGTAATATCCTAGACTATGGCTTATGCATAATTGCTTAATTGAATGTGAAAGCATGCCTTTGTATGTATAAATGTGTTCTATTAACCTTAGTGAGTAGGTGAACGCTTTAGAAATTATTTAATTTTAAGTCTAAAAGAGGGAGTTAAGCCTGATAGGCCTTAAGAAAATAAATGGGAAAATAAAACACACAAGCGGGCTTGGAAAAGTGGCCGGATGGTGCCACTTAGAACCTCTGGGAATGACGCCACCAAATAGGTAAATGGGCCAAGGTTAAGTCGCATGGGAAGCTAAATGGAAGCTTTTATTTTTGGCAACAAGGAGTAGTAGTGGACGGCAAAAAGGAGTCTATTGGAAGAGTTTAAGATGAGGTCAAATTCTTTTGGAATTTCGGCTAAGGTAGGAGAATAAGTGTTGGTCAAATAAGGGTCTCTAGATAGACTAATTTCGGCAGAAAAGGGAAAAGGGTGGCTATTCCTCATTCTCTCTTTTCCTCTGCCGAATTCTCAAGTAAAACTCCTCTCTTCTCTTTTATTTTTTTTTCCCAAAGCCAAAATACCTTGTGTTCTAGCCGAAACTTCTCCCAAATTCCACTAGTGCCAATTCTTTCTAAGCCTCGTATTCCTCTCTTTTCATCCTTGTGAGCCGAACCTCTCTAGTATCCTTCAAAGCCGAATTCTTCACCTTTTTCTTCTTCTTTTTCATCAAAGGCCGAATACCCTCCTCTTAAAACCCCACCATAGCCGATTCTTCATAAACCCATACTCTCTCTTTGTTTTCCCTTGTTAAAGCCGAAATCTTATAGTGTTCATCAAAAGCCAAAATCGAGTGGTCAGCATTCAGGCCATAGCCGAATAGTTTTTGACATCTCCTCAAGACAAGTGACAAGTTTTCAGGATTTTAAATCACAAGGTAAGCACATAGGTACATTCGGCCAAGGTCTATTAGTGATTTAAGATCTAATTCTTATTTACTTAAAGGCCGAATACTAACCAAGTCGAATGATCTAGCATTGG
Organism: Gossypium rotundifolium; assembly: GCA_025506655.1. NCBI lineage: Eukaryota > Viridiplantae > Streptophyta > Magnoliopsida > Malvales > Malvaceae > Gossypium > Gossypium rotundifolium. Next base: position 42,576,185 of record CP106729.1, on the reverse strand, counting down.
CCGATTGAAGGAAGGAATAACACAAAGTTTTCTGAATTTGAATAATAGTGAAATCGGCAACCAATGTAAGAATTTGATTACAATAATCCTATTAGGATTTGGTTTTATAGCCGAATGGCTTTTTACTAACATGTTAGGGTTGGCCGAATATAGGAATTAAAGATCTAAAGTGATAGATCGATTTTTCGGGATTTCAGTGAATTACTAAGTAAATCAGGTGTGTACTCCACACTATCTCTTAATAGATGTAAGGCAAGATTTAATATATATGTTTTAATAATGTGAATGTGGCTAAGTTACCATACGATGGTACAAAGTACTCAGGTACGTTTTTCCTACTCCTACTAGGAATATAATACGATCTATTATGGCACATTAATGCAACTATAAGAATGTGAATAAAGCATAAGGCATAATTTTTGCATGTTTTGCATGACATGGGGCATATGGGTGATATGTAAAGGGGAAGTGAATTGGTGGTTTTATACCCCAATATAAGAATGTGGTAACTTATGTCACAATATCCGAATGTGGTGACTTATGTCACAATATATGAATGTGGTGACTTATGTCACGAATATATATATATGGTGGCTATGCCACAAAATTATAAGGGCGATGTGCACGTCGACTGTAGCGACTTCCTTCGATGGTGTGTAGCGGATGGAGGGTTGACTTAGTAGTCCCCACGGTGTGATGGTTGGTACGGGTGATGTGTAGCGGATGGTTATATAGGCTTGGGTTTGGGTTTGCATCACTTATTTAAATGCTATGTGAATATGTATGATTTGATATGCCATATCTATTGAGACTTAGTGTTGATTGTACACATTGAGTCTGTTTGACTCACCCTGTTGTGGGAATATTTTTCAGGTGATGATCAGTGATGGACAGGGTCGGCAGGAGCTCAGTGGTGGCCATGCAAAGCTCAGAAACTGTTTTAATTTTATTAGTTCTATTTAAGTTCTGAATTATTTCGGGTTTTTATTTGATGCAATAAGGCCAAAGGATTAAATTGTTTATGCATGCTTTCAAACTTCTTAGTATGATACGATTATTATCTAATTAAAGTAAATTTCTCATAAATACTAAAGTTGAATGTATTAACATCTAAACAACACAGTCTTTTTTTTAATTTAAGCCCAACCCAAATCAACTGTTTTCAAAATCACATAAGTTTTTGGCAAAGCTCAAATAGAATTTGAAAGGTTTTTCTTTAGAAGCATACCAGATCCGGTCAGGGCTTGTGGGCTGGGTTTGGGGTGTTTCAACCATAGTATACTAAGTGTTTATTTTGGGTTTAGAATTGGAGTGCGCAGCGAAAGCATGGTAGTGAGACTTTGGTAGTATGATTACTAGTTAGTTGGAATTTCGAGGACGAAATTTCTTTAAGGAGGGTAGTATTGTAACATCCTGAATTTGGGGCTAGAATAAATGGGTTTCGTGTGTCGAGAGAATGGATTTTGTTGTAAAAAAAATTAATATGTGGTTTATACTAAAATAAGATAATGGTCAATTTTTAATTGACCCCTAGATTATGCTAAAATTTGGGGATTTGATTTATATGCTTTATTTTTTTTACATAGTTTGTCCCTCTACTTTTATAATGTCGCTAATACATTTAAATAGTTAATTTTTCTTAAAAATATTATTCAAACAGAAATAAATTATTTTATCAATTCAGTTTGAATGGACATTTTCTTTTAAAAAAAATTATTATTGCATGTTTAGTTTAATTTTTAGGAGGTTTAGGAAGGGTTGGTAGTGTTGGAAAAGTCCTAGGCTCGATCTAGGGCTTTAGCAAAAATGTTGTTTTTTTTAGGGAGGTTGGTGGTAGTCATAAGGCTTTTAAAATATTGTTGGGTTAAAACATATCACAAAGAAGTAGGTTGTCTGGTGGCTTGGGGTGCTTGGAATAAGCTGGTGGTCAGAGGTTCAAGTCCTGGACTTGGCAAAAAACTTTTTATTGCGCATAAGTGGTATGAAGGCCAGAGTTTAGGCCTTATAAATAGTTGGGACTATTTTATGACACAAGGAAACGCCTGGCCCAGTGGCAAAGGCGTTAGAAGTAGTAGGGGGAGCATGGTTCTAGTCATGGCGTGCATGTTAATGTTTTTTAAGTAAACACAGAGTGTAGCGAAGGTTTATAATTAATTAGGTAGGAAATATGACACAAATAAAATACGCGGCGTAGTGGTAAGGGGCGTGGACCATCGGGAAGAGGTTGGCGGTTCGAATCTGGATGTTGGCTAATATTTTTAGATTCCTTTAGATGATTCGGTCGTTGTAAAATATGCTTTAAAAGAAGTCGAGAATGGAACATGTCACAAGCAAAGTTGTGGTGCAGTGGCAAGAAGCGTGTTGTGGCTCTTACAGGTCGCGGGTTCGAGTTGCCTTGTCCACATTAACTTGTTATTTTGCTACAGGCGTGTGTAAGTTGGTCGCTGGAAAGTATACCTTAAAATAAGTTGAGAATGGAATATATCACAAGAACGGTTGTGGTATAGTGGCAGGGGGCGTGTGTTGGTGCTTGGAAGGCTTGGGTTCGAGTTGCCTTGTGCACATTAACTTGTTATTTTGCTACTGGCGTGGGAAAGGTATTTGAATGTAATTCAAATTGAATTTTTGGCTAAATAAAGGAATTTAATTGGTGATAAGTTTGAGTCGATTAGGGAGTGTAGATTTATTGATTTATTTATCTATTTATTTATTTATTTTAGTATAAATATGGGTGCCGAAATTCTCTTTAAATAGAGAGGGGATATCTTTTCAATTTCGGCATTTGAACCCCATTCTCTCAATCTTTTCTCTCCGTCTCTTCTACAAGCCAAAACCCTAGTTGCTTTCTGTAATTTTTTCTTTTGAATTCTTCAGAAGCCGAAACATTTTATTTCATTCTCTTATTCATTCTTTTTCTCTTGTGCCAATTTCTCCATTAAGCCGGAAGATGGAATTTAAACCCATTAGTATTGTTTGGCCGAAACTTTGAAGGGGGAATTCGGGATTTGGTTGTGTCGACTACAAGTAGGAGATCACTCGGGATTCCAAAATCTAAGGTCAGGAAAGTGTGGATTAGGCTGAAGGCCATTTAGTGACTTAGATCTATCTACTATTTATTCAAAAGCCAAAAACTAACCAAATTAAGTGATCTAGTGTTAGCCGATTCCAAGGGAGAAAGACTACGGAATTTTGGGATTTGATTAGTAGTGAAATCGGCACCAAGGTAAGATTTACGTTGTGATAAATCCTTCGGGATTTGATTAATTAGCCGAATGGCTTTTTGCTAAAGTACTTAAGGTTGGTCGAATGTAGGAATTAAGGATCTAAAGCATTAGATCGGGTTTTCAGAATTTCAGTGAAAGCGTTAAGTGAATCAGGTGTGTACCCCACACTAACTCTTAATAGATTTATGGCATCAATTAATATATGTGTTTATAATAATGTGAAATATGGCTAACCATGCAATGGTACAAAGTACCCAGGTACGTTTACCTACTCCTACTATGAGTATAATATGATCTGTTATGGCATATATGAAACTATAAGAATGTGAACAAGGAATATGACATGGCTAATGCATATTTGTATGACATGGGGCATATGGGTGATATGTAAAGGGGAATTGATTTGGTGGTTTTATACCACAATATCTGAATGTGGTGACTTATGTCACGAAATCTGAATGTGGTGACTTATGTCACGAAATCTAAATGTGGTGACTTATGTCACAAAATATTATCTGGTGGCTATGCCACGAAATTATAAGGGCGATGAGCATGTCGTTTGCAGTGACTGCCTTCGATTGTGTGTAGCAGATGGAGGGTCAACTTAGTAGTCCCCACGGTGTGATGGTTGGTACGGGTGATGTGTAGCGGATGGTTATCTAGGTTTGGGTTCGGGTTTGCATCATGATTTATATATGTTTATCATGTATGATTTGACATGCCTAAATTAATTTGAGACTTGTGTTGGTTGTACACATTGAGTCTGTTTGACTCACCCCTCGTGGGATTATTTTTCAGGTGACGCTTAGTAATGGACCGGGTCGACAAGAGCTCAAGTGGTGGCCATGCACAACTCTGGATTTATTTATTTTATTTTGGGCTTTCTCTTTTTAAGTATTTTGGCTTTAATTTGGGTTTTGATTCGATGTAATAAGGCCTTGGTTTGAACTGTTTATGCATGCATTTTTAATTATTTAAGTATGACACGATTTTTATTAATTCAAAGTTAAAGTCCATTTTTCTTAAGTATAAATATTAAATGTTTTGACACCTAATCAACACGGGTTTTAAAATTTGAGCCCAACCTAAATCAATGGTTCTTCAAAGACACATAAGTTTTTGGCAAAGTTCAAATAAGATTCAAATGGTTTTTCCTAGAAGCATGCCAGATCTGGTCAGGGCTTGTGGGCGGGTTTGGGGTGTTTCACATACATACATGCAAGAATCAGAACATGAACTATCTAAACAGATCACATACTTTCACGTACTTTGATACACATAGAGAAGTTTCTGTGATTACGTACCTGGCATCCCTTGCCTACCCTTTTTGGGTATTACGACTGTTCATGCAGCCTCTTTATCCGGCTTTTAGCCCATAACATACATATAATATAGATTAACTAGTGTGATAGAGATCCACACACCTGATTACTGACAAGACGATATTGTCTAAGTCGATACTATCAGTAGCCTCTACGACTGCTAACATTCTAAGGTTTTATTCTGAAGCCGGTCCATAACCCGGTGGCCAATCTTGAACTACTGACACCGCTTCTTAAACTTAGGGATTGTTTTAACAGATCCAATCCCCTCCTTCGCCTGATCGATATTTGATTCCATCAAAAGACCTTATCAGTTGATACCATCATAACATATGGTTAAGATCACAATTACGATAGCGAATCTAATCAGTTGATACCATCATAACATATGGTTAAGATCACAATTACCATAGCGAATCTAACGGAAATCTAAAGAGCACCCCTTACCTTGAAATCTCGAAAAGAGAGATATATGAGATTCAGAAAATAACGATTCTGGCTTTTAGATCTACGCGATCTTCTTCACTTCTCGAATGTCTCCCAACACGTAAAAAGATAAGAAGTATTAGTCTAATTGACAGCCTTAACAAACCAAGTGGCCATTCAGCCTTGGCCCCTAAAAATCGAAAGAGATCTTAAGGAATAACAAGAGTAGACAGTTACCTCAATATGGGGGTTTCGGCTAACTCTTGAGAGAAGATTCGGCTTTTTGCTAAAATCAAAAAGAGAAGATGATTCAAAGAAATCTATGGAGATTTCGGCTTTTAAAGAAAAAGTAGGCAGGAAGAAAAAGAAAAGGAAAAGAATGGACACTAGGGTATTCTACTATAGTAGAAAAGAAGAAGAAGAGGAAGATGGAACTTTAGGAGTTTTCGGCTTTTTGAGAAAGGAAACAACCAAGAGAAGAGAATGAGAATAAATGTTGAAATTAAGAAGTACCCTATTTCTTTAATCAAATTTTCGGCACACACACTAACCAAAAGCCGGAATTGCCCTCTTTTGAAAATTAAAACTAATTAATTAACAAGGGAAATTTCAGTATCCCCCCTTTTAGCCTCATCAAAACCGATTTCCTCCTTCCCCTAAAGTTGGAAATTCGGCCACTACTATGACCAGCAGATCAGATCCTAAATTTTCTCCCTTTATCTTCCATATTATCTTTATTATCCACTCAAATAAATCCTCCTGTATTTAAGCCTTGTTGCCGTCCAACTCTGCCTAATTAATTGTCGAACTTTAGCTAACTTTAATTAAAAGAATTGGGCTTCATATAACTTGAATGTGAGCCTCCTCAGTTGACGCCACCTCCTTGCTCTCTAAGTGGTGCCACTTTGCCACTGGGCCACAAGCCAACTTGTGTCCTCTCTTCTCTTAATCAGCTTATGAGGCCTCATGCCTGAGACTAGGGTCCACTAAGTAATAAAAATAAATTTTCCTATGGTCTCCCCTAACTCTAAGGCTTCAAATAATCCAGATAATACCTTAATATTATTATTCTAAGTGCTACACATACATATTAACTCCCTATGAAAATTAAAAGTTTGGGATTTTTGGGGCGTTACAACCCAATAGGCCCAAATCTACTAGGCCCAAATTCGGGATGTTACAGATATCCTTCCCTACTAGGTTCTAAAATCCAGCCTTGCACTTTGGTTATTGCAACGAGTTCCTAAAAATAAATAAGTGATGTACCAAAGGGTTAGCCTTCATCTAATATTCGGCCCTTCCACAAGAGCAAGAAATTGATATCATCACCACAAAATAGAATCGCATGGGCGGCGCAAAACATCGAAATAAAGAGTATCATCTTACCACCAATATTTGGCCTAATCACCCACTTACCAATCAACTTTTGAAACCATGGCTAAGAGGACGATAAGTAACAGTAAAGAATGGCTTGAAAGTTTCGGCAAAATAAAGGAGAAAGATGCTCATTTTTGGCTTTGGAGTTTCGGCAATGAGGGAAGAAATTGGAAAAAAAAAAGGAGAAAAATAACCTCTCATGCACCAAAATTTTGCCAAAATGACCAAAGAGAAAAGAGAAATTCGGCTCTCACTATTCCCTAACCAAAACCATGTATCATCTTTACCAAAAAGATGATTGTTGACCCCAAAATATTCTTTCCAAAATATCCTCCACATAATAGGCCAACATGTCCCCTTCTCTTGCCTTTTTCTTTTGATTCTTTCCTTTCTTTTCCCTTATCTTCCTCCTTACCATATTCCTTTGCCTCCTTTCCATAAATAAACAGTCTTCCCTTTCCTTTTTGATGCCATGGCTAACACTTACCTTAAAGCACCAAAAAAAATTAACCCAAAATAAGTGCACTAGGTGGGATTCGAACCCAAGCTCTCCCCTCTACCATTCACGGCACTTGCCACTAAGCCACAAGCTTCTCTTGTGCTAGCAAGTTGCCCAATTATTCCCTTATGCTAGATGCCACTTGTCTTCTCCCCTTTATATGCTTCAACACTAAAATTTTTCTATGGCCAAACTTGAACCCAGAACTTCCTAGAAACCCCGTAACTTTCTAAAATCACCTTCCTAATAAGTTCAACTTGAAATAATATTCTCCAAAAATTTTAAATGCTTTCGTGCTCAAGGCCCAATAGGCCCAATCCTACTAGGCCCAATTTTGGGATGTTACAATTCTACCCCCTTAAAGAAATTTCGTCCTCAAAATTTCCAACCAACTACTAAATGCATCGCTCAAGTCACACCTCTATGCTTTCACTGCGCACTCTGATACTAAAACACTAATTCGCTTTCTATCTTAATCTTGGAAACTCTTAACATCATCAAATATCTAACCCTCAGAAGCAAATAGGTATTTATCACTCATTCATAAAATTTCCTATGCTCAAACACCATAAAAACGTACTCGACTTGCTGGGGATGGAACAATCCTAAGCCTTATTCTCCTTAGACCCATATCTCAAACATGCTTCTGACCTCCTCCAGCACTCACCCGGATGACGCCTTCTACAATAATCTCAAGCTGGAAAGTTTCAGCGTGCCTTAACACACTTTACGGAATGAGACTGCGACCCTAAAGAACCGCGATCTCCTTTCTTCTTACAGTCCATGCACCCAACTTGAAGTGCCTCACCGATTCCTTTAACCTCCTCCAATACCTCCTTAACTAACTGAGTTAGCACAACAGCCCCAGCTCCATCATGAGACCCCATCTCAGCCACTGGCGATGCCGACGCCTCCCTTTCAGGCACATGCCTCGATGCTGGAGATCTAGTCCTAGCACCTCGATGCATGTACAAATTAAAATTTTAAATAGCTTTGAAAATGTTTTTAAACCCAAATCACAGTCGAGTTTTGCAACCGGGCTCTAATACCATAAAATGTAACACCCCAAACTTGGCCCATGCGTTATGATCGAATGTGACATGTCACATGAAAAAAGCATGTTAAATCATTTTTATTCGTACTAAAATAGGTGTTGTTTTGTTATAATCGAGAAAACAAGTTTGATTTAAAAATTTGATAAAGTACTACTAACCTCGAAGGTTGATTGATAAATCGATAAGTTGAACTAGGGATCTTATAAAACTGTGACTTTTAAAAATATCGTTGATAATTCAAGAGAAAATTTCCAAGTTAAAAATATTTGTAAATGTTAGTTATAAAATCCATTTGTTAATCTATTTTGGAAAAACCATTATTAATGATTTTAAAAAAAATCACCGTTTAAAACAATTTAAGAAAAATAATTAATGCGTCCAAATATAAAGCAAATTAAAGTTTATCCCATAGGCCTTATTACAAGTTTAAACCCAACATAATAAAAGTAATGAAATAGAGCAGAAAATTAATTTACTAAAGTTCAAAACATTTATTTCCAAAGCATGGCCTCCACCAAGTCATCCATGGGCCCAAGTCCTCGTCACTTAGATTTACCTACAAGGATTAAGAAAGAAAGGAGGGAGAGTTACAAGAACTCAGTGCATAATCTCCTTACAGTCATCCACTAGGTCTGAACCCATTTAGTAATAACTTGGGCCGGAGCCCATGTAGCATAATCTTGGGCCGAAACCCATTTACATGACAGAATATATATATGTGCAATGTATGCAACCCAACCCATCCATCCAACACACCCCCGTACCAACCATCACACCTGTGGAGATCAAGTCAACCCACCCCGCCATCACACCAAAACGCAGGCAAATTGCCATTTATCATAATATTTGTGGCTGAGCCACCAGAGTATCATATACGATATTATAATCATGATGGCACAAAGCCATATTTAGGTTGGCACATAGCCATTATCAGAATTTTGTGGCAATGCCACCAGGCTACACTTCTCTTCATTCAATTTTCCCATCCTATGCAATATGTAGAGATGCAACATACATAATAACATAAAATATCCACATATTAATAACAACCATTAATCTATTGAATACTTTTAATGAATTGGCCCATTAAAGCAATATAATAATTCAGCCCACTAAAGTATTTTAACAAATCAGCCTGTAACATCCTAGATTAGGGGTTATGCCTTTGTGCATAATTCATGAGTAGTAGGTTTTGGTAGTGTTTGGAAGTGAATTAAGGGTTTTTAAAATCCTAGGATGGAAGAGAAAGCTTTGGACAATTATTGGTTTTGAAGTTAAAAACAAGAAGTGATGTGGAAAAGTGGCAAGGGATGCCACCAAGGTGCAAGGGTTATGGCATCAAGTGAAGTACTTTGAGGGAAGAGGTTCGAATCCCATTGTGTGCATTTTTGCTTAATTTTATGAAATAGCATGTTCACTATGATATGTGGTGTGCATTTTTAGAACCTTGGAAATGTAAGGAAATGTATGGAAATGTATGGAAATGTAAGGAAATGTATGGAAATGTAAGGAAATGTATGGAAATGTATGGAAATGTATGGAAATATAAGGAAATGTATGGAAATATAAGAAATGTATGGAAATGTAAGGAAATGTAGGAAATGTAAGGAAATGTAGGAAATGTCACGGAAATGTAAGAAATGATTTAGAAATGTTAAGTTTCAAAAAGAGGAAAGTGAACATTTTGGAAACTTGGAAATGTTAAGTTAAAAGAGGAAAGTGAACATTTTGGAAATGCTAAGTTAAAAAGAGGAAAGTGAACATTTATGGAAACTAGGAAAATGATTTAGAAATGATTCAAAAGAGGAAAGTGAACATTTATGGAAACTAGGAAAATGATTTAGAAATGATTCAAAAGAGGAAAGTGAACATTTCTGGAAACTAGGAAATGTAAGGAAATGTCAAGTTTAAAGAGCCAAACGAAATTTTGGAAACTTAGAAATGTCTTAGCAATGTTGAGTTTTAAAGTTTAAAAGAGGAAATTAAGGCAAACACCCTATCCGTGTCCATTACGGATTAGGTTTAAGGCGTTACATCATAGCACAAGGTATTGCATATAATTACTATTTTCAAGTCATAGTCAATTTCATTAAAGATAATAAAGTACTATTAAAAGGTAAACTCATTAACGAATACATATATATATATGACTTTACTTAAACAATTCATCACCACCAATGCCAAAAACATAAAATATCTATGTACATATTCTTTCAAGACTTATCGACACAAAATATACCAACTTCGATACCAACAAATGAACATTTAGTCATAATTTAAATCACTTCTTTTGTACAAACATAGTTAAAACAACAAGATCAAACACACCTCTTATTAACCAAAAACATGTGAATCTAAGCTCATTTCATATTGCACATAAGAAAACATGGCCGAATATGCCCAACTCAAACACATGACCTATACAACTTTTCATACCGAATATACACACTTGTTTACCACTTAATACAACCCCATGTTTGAGTATCACGTCTATAATTTAACTTTAAACAATCAAACCATTTAATCAATCACCAATCATAAATACATTCTAAGGCATAACTTCTTATTCTTTTAATAACATGACCGAATATAACAAGTAATTATATTATATCTTGATCATTCATATATATCACACCTAATTTAAAAGAAATAATCTCTCATGATATGTATATACCATAACCTAACATACACAGATAATAATACCACACTCACGCATGATTAAACCATTTTCAAGCATAAATGATAATTCATGGCATGAGCAAACTATATCATCAAATCACGAAACAAGTTCCAAAATAGAAAGCCATTTTAGCATGGCTAACATATTTACGATTACAAACATTAGTTATCTTGTTTAGTCCAACCTATACATGCCTTTTTAATACAAAACTAAGTTATTCAATACCAAAAGAAAGTCGATAGTGCGGTTGACTTCTTCCCGGATCCTTGAGTGCAGAGCTTGAACCTAAATCTATAAAACAAGGGTAAACAAGAATACACACAATAAGCTTGCTAGCTTAGTAAGTCTCAAGCGATATTTATGAAATATACACATACTTAACAATTTAACTTCCATTCTTTCGGCAATTAGCATAAATAATTCAATACGAGTTTCACCTAGCTAAATATTAGTCATATCCCTAATCTAATCAATAGTAGTTTATCAAATAACTTTTACAATAAAATTTCATATATATAACCTATGCATTTGAATATTTCAAGTTACCGAAACATAACGAAATCCCGACCTCATTGCACATCATAATCATAACCAAGTTTTAAGTATCACCAAATCGCATTTAAACCTTACATACGTATACCATATGGCCAAACACAATCAATCATATACAAATATATATAATTTGACTTTCATTATTACAAATACATAAATAGGCCAAATTATGTGTATGTTCAAATAGGTTAGCACATAATTCATATTTACATAACCATTTATCATTTCAAATAACCAACTTACCTTGTCACTTACCAATATAATAAGCTAATTTTCTTTTTCTTTTTAGAGCTTATAGCTCAATCTACTATGTATATTCATCTCAAATTCTCTGCTTTTAACTTATCATAGGCAAAGAGCACGCTAGGCATTAAAGCGAAATAAATCAACGGCACAAGGCACGCTAGGCGATAAGCTTTGAAATAAATCAAGCACAAGGCACTCTGAGGCACAAAGCACGACATATAACACCAAGACAAAGCCTACTAGGTATTAAAGCCTAAAAATATAACACCTAGCACAAAGCACGCTAGGCATTAAAGCTCGAAATGAATCAAGGCACAAGGCACGCTGAGGCACAAAGCGACATATAACATCGGCACAAAGCACGCTAGGCATTAAAGCTCGAAATGAATCATCGACAAGGCACGCTGAGCACAAAGCACGAAATAAGTCACTAGCACTAGGCACGCTAGGCTTAAAGCCCGAGATACCATCATTTTCAACATTTCAATGAACATTTCAATTGTATCATAACCACTTATCACTTAAATTTCACAATTCTATCACATTTCCAATTCATAAGCTTATTCACTTTTCACAAATAAAACTATTATAACTTTGTATAATAAAACATATCCAATTTAATGTAATATTACTACATTCGGCTATCACATGAAAATATACCCAAATTTATCAAATTTTGTCATTTAATACTTTCATAATGCATTCTTTAATATAATCCAGCTTAGAGACTTACCTCTACTGTCGATGAAGCGTCTTGAATCGGCTATTCGAGAACCTTCATCTTTCAACGATCTAAATTCGTTTTTCTTTGCTCTTGATCTAAAACACATTAAAATTTAACTCATTCAAGTACATTTCATCTCAATTTAGTCCCTAAGCACATATATAGACAATTTACCATTTTACCCCCACTATTTCAATTTTTTACAATTTATTCCTATTTGCCTAAAACACAAAATACACCAAATTTCTCAATACCCCTTAAGGGCCGAATATGTATAGGGGCTATACAAGCCCTTTTCTTTCAATTATTTAGCAAATAAGTCCCTTTAAAATTTTACTTTTACCAATTAGCCCTAAATACTAAAATTCACTAAAATTTCTAATACAAAACATATCAATCCTTAACATATCTTTAATTTAAAATCATCAAACACCAAAACCTCAAGAATTCATCAATGGCGAATCATATATACACACTAATCTTAGAAATTCTAGCATGGGTGGGGTAATATACTAAGCAACGATCTCAAAAGCGTAAAAATTAACAAAAATCGAGCTAGATTTCTTACCTAATTAAGCTTGAATAAGGTCAATGTTTCAAAGCTTTTCTCCCTTTTGTTTCTCTTTTCTTTCGGAAAAATAAGCATGTAAATGGCTTTATTTTATGAATTGTTTAACTAATAATAACATAATTTAATTATTACCATTTTAATCTTGTGTTATAAAATATTAAACATTATAAACTAAGGTTAGTTATGTACTTGGCGACCACTTACTATAGAATTTGGCTATTTGTCCTTTTAGGACTTCCATTTAAAAAGCCACTATCACATTAGGACTTTTCACTATAATTTGCAACTTTTGCACTTTCTGCGATTAAGTCCTTTTTATCAAATTAAGTGTTTAAGCGATAAGGTTTTCTTAAGACACAAATTCATGTGAAATTTGACACATTCAAGGGTCAAATTTGATGCATTACAAGGTGGCTTGAGAAAAGTGGCTTGAAGATGCCACTTAGGGCCTCTGAAATGGCGCGACATGCAAGTGTATTTGGGCTAGGGATCGAGTCACTTAGGAAGCAAATAAAAGAAGTTTTATTTTGCTACAAAGAGCGAGAGAGGTGGACGACATGAGGGCTCTTAAAGAGGAGTTTTATTTCCTTTAGAATTTTGGCTAAATAGGAGATACATAATAGATTTAATTATCATTATTTTTAGGAGATAATTGATGGATTAATTCTTTTAATAAAGTGATAATTCAAAGGATAAAGTTATCAAAATAGAAGAGTGGTGGCCAAGTAAGGGATTACGAGTAGTAAATTCGGCTAAAAAAGGAAAAGAGGCCATTCAAAGATTATTTTCTCTTCCTTGATAACCTCTGTTGAATTCTCTTAAGCAACTATTCTTTTCTTCTTCATTCTTCTCCTTTCAATATTCCAAAAGCGAAACTTGTGTGACTACTCTCTAGGTCTTAAGCCAGAATCTTTGAGGACTCAAGAAAGTAAACATCAATTACAAAGATTAAGGGTAAGGTCGGTGAGTTATCGATTTCCATTCTTTTCTTCTAAGATTAAAGCTGAAACTAGAAATCTAACCCCATTATTGTGTTAGTCGAAACTTGGAAAGAAGGCTCTTGGGATTTACTAAGTGTCGACTACAAGGAAGGAAAGTTCTTTTCCGAAGGTACACCATAGGCAGCATGTTCCCTAGTTATTTGGTGAATTTGGGATTTAAAATCCACAAGGTAAGACATACGAATATTTGGCCAAGGCCTATTTTTGGTGTTTTAGATCTAGTTCATATTTATTCAAAAGCCAAAACTAATTTGTTAAAGTGATTTAAAGCTTTGCCGAATACAAGAAAGAGTATAGTGAAGATTTCGGGATTTGGCACCAAGGTAAGTTTTAGTGTACTAATCCTACTAGGATTTGGATTTATGGCCGAATGGCTTACTAAGTATTAAATGATTGATTAAATGTAGAGATTTAAGATCTAAGGCATTAGATCAAGCTTTTTGGGATTTGGATTGGAAACCTTAAGCGAATCAGGTGTGTACCCTACCCTAAGTTTAAATATGTTCATGGCTATGTTTTAAATTAAATGTGCATGTTTATAAGAATGTGAAAATGGCTAAGGTACCATATTATGGTACAAAGTACTAAGGTACGTTTCCTACTCCTACTAGGATTACGAAATATGTTATACTTAACATGTGAAAAGTGACATGAATGTGAATTTAAGTATGACATGCATGATATGAATAATATGGGGCATTTGGGTTATTTGAGAAAGGGGAAGTGAATGTGATGACTTCGGTCTCACTATCTGAATGTGGTGACTTTGGTCACATTATCTGAATGTGGTGACTTCGGTCACATTATCTGAATGTGGTAACTTCGATTACATTATCTGAATGTGGTGTCTCATGACACAATTATCTGGGTGCTATGCCACGAATTTTATATGGACGATGAGCACGTCATTGCAGTGATCGCCTTCAATGGTGTGTAGCGGATGGAGGGTTGACTTAGTAGTCCCACGGTGTCTTTGGAAGGTGCAGGTGGTGTGTAGCGGATGGCATATAGGTTTGGGTTCGGGTTGCATCATATTGTTTAAATGCTTTATGAACATGTATGATATTGTATGCCTGAAATATTAAATTTTAGTGTTGGTTACACATTGAGTCATTGACTTATCCGTTGTGGGATTACTTTTTAGGTGACGACCAGTGATGGACCGGGACGATAGATGCTTAGTGGAGGCCATGTGAAGTTCAGATTTCTTTTGTTTGGACTATTTTACTTTAAGTATTTTGAATTTAAATTTTGGGAATTGTTTGATGTAATAAGGCCTTAGTAGAATTACTTTATTCTATTTTTAATTTACAAACTTTTATTTATTAAAAGATTAAGTAAATCTAGTTTTTTTAAAAATAAAGCCCAAACGTTTTATCACCTAAAGTAAAGGATTTTTAATAATGAAATAAACTTGTTTTCATCTCAAGCCCAACCCAAAACAATCTTTCTTTCAAAACACACAAGTTTTTCCTAAGTAACAAAAGAATTTGAAACGGTTTACACCAGGGAACATACCAGATCCGGTCAAGACTCGTGGGCCGGGTTTGGGGTGTTTCACAGCCCATAGGGACATTCGGTAATTCGGCCCATAAAGGCATTTTCATAATTCAGCCCATAGGGGCATTTTCATAATTTACCCTCCAAGGTTATTTTGGTAATTTCGCAATCCTGGACTTAACTATTAATTTGGGGCATAAAATTTGAAACTATCCATCTGCGTCATATTGACTAAATTGACTATAACTCACGTTAGCAAACTCAAAATTTAGATGCATAAATTTTCCTTAAAACTAGACTCATATATCTTCTTACTACAAATTTTCTAGAATTTTTGGCTTAGCCGTTTAGTACAGTTTATTCATTAAATTTTCCCCTGTATCACTGACCAACGATTCTGACCTCTCTTATCTTAAATTCAAATATCTCACTGTACGAATTTCATATGTTGCTCCCACTTGTTTCTATGGAAAATAGGCTCACTAAGGAATCTATACATATAAATTATAGCTCATAATTTTCTTTTTACAATTTTGAATAATTTTTCCAAGACAGAACAGGGAACCATGAAGTCATTCAGAACTAGTTTTACTAAAATTAAAATATCACAGAATATAAAATTCCTCTTCCTCCTCTATTTCTTTCATATAAAAATAAACACAATAAGCTTTAATTATATATCTTATTCACTTTCTAATTCCCTTTTTCCAATTTTTCGTGATTTTTGAAAATCACGTCACTGCTGCTAGCCAAAAACTGTTTCATTGCAAAATATGGTTACCACTACGAACATACGCATGCCCGAGTGATCACCGATACCGGTTTCTGGTTTTTTGATCCTTCGACCGAATCAAAAAAAAATTCATGCAATTATTTAGAGAGATGTGATATTACACACCATTTCAAACATGTATTCGGATGGGTACAGGATTACACACCTTATTAGGATTTCCTAAAGAACCAATCTTCGTTGCCCCCACAATTGTGATCCTTCCCTACTAAGTTTTAAAATCCAGCCTTGCACTTTGGCTATTGCAACAAGTTCCTATAAATAAATAAGTGATGTACCAAAGGGTTAGTCTTCATCCAATATTCAGCATTTCCACAAGAGCAAGAAATTGATATCATCACCACAAAATAGAATCCCATGAGCGGCATAAAACATCAAAATAAATAGTATCATCTTACCACCAATATTCGGCCTAATCAACCACTTACCAATCAACTTCCGGAACCAGGGCTAAGAGGACAATAAGTAACAGCAAAGAATGGCTTGAAAGTTTCGGCAAAACAATGGAGAAAGATGCTCACTCTTGGTTTTGGAGTTTCGGTAATAAGGGAAGAAATTGGAAAAAAAGAAGAGGTCACCAAAATTATAAGGAGAAAAATAACCTCTCATGCACAAAAATTTTTCCAAAATGACCAAAGAGAAAATAGAAATTTGGCTCTCACTATTCCCTAACCAAAACCTTGTATCATCTTTACCAAAAAGATGAGTGTTGACCCCAAAATATTCTTTCCAAAACATCCTCCACATAATAGGCCAACATGTCCCCTTCTCTTGCCTTTTTCTTTTGATTCTTTCCTTTCTTTTCACTTATCTTTCTCCTTACCATATTCCTTAGCCTTCTTTTCATAAATAAAAAGTCTTCCCTTTCCTTTTTGATGCCATGGCTGACACTTACCTTAAAGCACCAAAAAAAAATAATCCAAAATAAGTGCACTAGGTGGGATTTGAACCCAAGCTCTCCCCTTTGCCATTCACGCCACTTGCTACTAAGCCACAAGCTCCTCTTGTGCTAGCAAGTTGCCCAATTATCCCCTTATGCTAGACGCCACTTGTCTTCTCCCCTTTATATGCTTCAACACTAAAATTTTCATATGGCCTAACTTGAACCCAGAACTTCCTAGAAACCCGTAACTTTCCAAAATCACCTTCTTAATAAGTTCAACTTGAAATAAAGCCATTCTCTTATTCTCCAAAAATTTTAAATGTTTCCGTGCTCAAGGCCCAATGGGCCCAATCCTACTAGGCCCAATTTCGAGATGTTACATTAAATATCCTTTTAATGAATTTTGTAAATCATGAGATGATGTTGGCTACGAGGGTTTAAAACATCATGTCCCAACGTGCTGGATGTGATGTTTGTATTCTTTCGGAACAAAGGAATCTCAAGTTCCAATTCAAATTGTTCAAGTTTTTAAAGAAATCATGTTTTCAAATCTTTTCGAATTTTCGACATTAGGACAATAACTAATCAATTCGGTACCAATTTTGGGCATTATGAGGGTGCTAATCCTTTCTCGTATGTAACCGACTCCCAAACCCGTTTCTTGAATTTCGTAGGCCAAAATCAATGTTTTGAAATAAAATGTTTTATAAGGTGATCCGATCACACCTAAGCAAAAAGGGATTGGTGGCGACTCCATTTTCGTTTTTAAAGTTGATCCTCATTTTTTTAAAAAAACTTAAAAATGGTTTCGATATCAATAAATTGAAAAATTAAATGATTAAATAAAATTTAAAATTTAAGAGAAAAATTTGTCTTAACACCTTTTTATAAAAATTAAAAACTCCTAAAAATAATTAGAAAACAAAAGAGGTCAATTTAGGGTAGGTTAGAGGGTTATTGGCTAAGGACGGGATGTTGGTGTGAGCAATAGGGCTAATATGCCACACGGGTGTTGGGCAGCAAGCGGACACGTCGAGCAGGTTCAATGAGTGACATAACCTAGCAAGGAGTAGGTGCTCGGCAATGGCGAAGAATGGGCGCCATGAGTTGGGGCGAGGAGAGCGAGTGCGCCAAGTAGAAGGCTAGCCGAAATTGGCTGAAGCGTCTGTGTCGTAGGTCATTGGGCATGTGTTGGCCGAATGGGTTGTTGGTAATTCTACTGCTAGGGAGTTGAAGGCTATGGCACTAGGTGGTTTGGTAGGATAGAAGTTTGAATGAAGATAGATGGAGAAGGTTGGTGGTATTTATAGTGAGGGAAATAAGAGTTAAAGTAGAATTCTTAGAGAAATTTAATAATTAAAAATTCTAAGTTCTAATTCTACTCAAAGTAAATAACAATTAATAATTAATATAATGCATATTAAATTATTATTTGCTATTAATTTATTAGGATAAAAACTTATCAAAATAAAATATGATTAAATTAAAACTAATCCTAACTCTATGTAAAGTTGATAATAATTAATAGATATTATAATATATATAATTATATATTAATAATTATCATCTTTTTATTAAACTAAAACATTTATTCTAGAAGCCTTTTGAAGATATTTACAAAAGAGGCATCTAATTATTAATATTTATAAGAAAAACAACCACATTTTGAAAAATATTTAATTAAGAACCTAGACTTAGAAAATCTAAAATTGAGTTGCAATTTAAAACTTAGATCAAAATTTGACCCTTTTATTTGAAACTAATTTTTTTTTTTACCATTTAGGGGATAATTTCTCAGAAGATTATGTTAAAATCAATTCCCAGGAAAGATTGGAGGGGTCACAGACGGTCCCGCTTAAGTTCCAATCTCCTAGATAGAATTTACTTAAACATACTAATCCCAAAAATACATCCTGAATCATTTATTTAAAAAGAAAACAAGAAAATTTAATTAGTTGATAAAATGAACGAGATTTGATCCCCTTCAATTTTATCTCCCTACTAATGTTTCAAGCGTTGAGCATTAACTAGAAAATTACCTCCCTTACCTTGAAGTTCAACAACTCCGTATGGATAGACTCAATGAATCATAAATGGACTGGACCAACGTGATTTTAACTTACCTGGAAAGAACCTTAATCTGAAATTGAATAACAAGACTTGTTGACCTGCTTCAAATTCTCGAACTCGAATGTGCTTGTCATGCCATTTCTTGAGTCTCTTCTTAAGTAATTTGGCATTCTCGTATGAAGACATTCGAAATTGTTCTAACTCGTTAAGTTGAAGAATCTGTTTCTCTTTAGCAATTTTAAGATCCAAGTTGAGTCATTGGAGAGCCCAGTAACCTTTGTACTCTAACTCCAAGGGCATATGACATGCTTTCCCAAAGACCAACCTATAGGGTGACATCCCTAAAAGTGTCTTGTATGCTATCCTATAGGCCCATAAAGCATCATCCAGTCTTTTGGACCAATCTTGTCGGTTCGGGCAAACTACCTTCTCAAGTATACCTTTGATCTTTTTGTTTGCCAATTCAGCTTGCTTATTCGTCTGTGGATGGTAAGCTGTGGCAACCTTGTGTGTAACATCCTGAATTAAGGGGTTATGCATCTTTACTTAATTGAATGTTGTTGCATGCCTAAGTATAATTAAGTGTGTTTTGGGAAGTTTTTCGAACTTCAATTATGTAAGTGAACACTTAGAGAAATATTAAATTTTTAATAATTAAGATGGAGCTAAGCAAGATAGGCTTTAAGAAATATTGACAAGAGGTTTTAAGCATAATAAGTCAATTGGCAAGGTGGTAAGGGCGCATGGATGAATGCTTGAGGGGAGAGGTTCGAATCCCCTAGCTAGCAAGTGGAAGAATTTTAATTTTTTTGTTTCCTTTCCTATAGTGTCGGCCAAGATTATTCTAGAATGGATGGACATCATTTATATTTTTGGTTAGTAGACCATAAGTAAAAGGCAAGTTAGAAGTTATGGCATGGAATCATGAAGTTATGGTAAGATAGGGGGACAAAAGGCTTGAAGAGGGGATGTTGTTTTGGAAGCTTTTTCATGGTCATTTGACCATGAACCTAGACGGCATAAGGGGCTAAGGGAGAAGGTTTAATTGTGTTTGGAATCAAGGGATTGATGGGGAAGAAATGAGGAGGAAAAAGGGATCATGTTGGTAAGGGTTGGCCAAATTTTTGCATAGGCATTAGGGGGATAGTTGGCCAAAACATTAACCAATTTGTGCATCATTTCTTTTCTCTCCAAAACCTTGTTCTTAGCCAATTGCCTATTACACAAAAGAGAAGCCTTTTTCTCTTCTTTTGGTCTTTTGCAATTTACCATTTCGATTTTGTGAAGTCTTTCTAGTTCCTATTCTCCAAAACATAATATCTTTCTCTTCTCTTTGTAACCGAAAGTACCAAAGTTCAAAGACCTATTTTTCTTCACTTTTTCCCTCATGGCCGAATGCACATAAACTTCTAAACCCATTTCTTTTCTTTTGATCATCATCATCTTCTTTTTCTTCACTTTCAACCGAAATTATCTTCTACCAAAAATCAAATCATCTCTTTCTCTCAAATTTCTCTTCTCATTTACCTTACTAAGGCCAAAACTTCCATCTTCTATTTTCATCTTCTTCTTTCTTTTCTTTTGTTGAAAACCCGAAACCACCATAGCCAAAAACACCATATTTTTCTCTTCTTTTTGTCCAAGCCGAAATCATCATTTATTTTTTTCTATTTTAACAAGGCCGAATCTTCAAGTGGTCAAGCCGAAACTTTGGAAGGGATTTTAATGATCCTTTTTGGTAGCCAACGTTTAAGGAGAGATCTTTCGAAATCATCTAAGGGGAGAGTTTGAGACGAACAAGATAGGTTTAAAAAGAGCGGTAATGAGTGTTTGGAAGAGAGGAGGCTCTGTTATACCCTCAAACTTCAAGCGAAGGGCTATATCGGCGATAAGAGATTTCCCACCGGGTTGTGGACCTTTTGCTAACGAAGATCGTTTATTTGAAGTCGTGCGTACAACCGAACCACTTTTCGTTAGTGGGTTGTCATCGGGTTTTGATCCATCTACCGGAGAGAAACCACATATAACGGTTGTTCGAGATTCCGAGGGTAAGGATTTAGATCTCTCATCAATAGTGTAGATTATAAGTATTAATGTATTCTAATCTTGTGTGATAATTAACTAGGTGTTAACGAGCGGAAAGGTATCGTTCTCACTGTCATAAGGTGTGTAACATTATACTGAAATCTCATAGATCTATATTAAATGTGATTTGTATGAAAATATGTGTAATAATGGTTGCGGGTACCATTCAGTGGTATATGATATTCAGGTATGTTTAACCCCAATATTTTACTAATTTTGCTATATGCCTAAATGTGAGATAAATATGATTTTGCTATGATTTTGGGGTAAAAGGCATGAAAACTAAATGATATGTATGTGCATGGGCATATGGGTGTTATTGATAAAGGGGAAGTATTTTGGTGGTTTTACCACAATATCTGGTGACTTCGGTCACATATTTTGAATCCGGTGACTTCGGTCACATATGTGAATCTGGTGACTTCGGTCACATATTTGAAATCTGGTGACTTCGGTCACATATCTGAAATCCGGTGACTTCGATCACAATTATCTGGTGGCCATGCCACAAAATTATAAGGGCGATGTGCATGTTGACTGCAACAGAATCGCTTCGATGGTGTGTAGCGGATGGAGGGTCGATTTAGTAATCCCTACGGTGTGATTGGTTGGTGCAATGGTGTGTAGCGGATGGATATTTAGGTGGGCGGGTTTGCATTTCATTATATATATATCCATGTGATTTTCAAGTAATTTGTATTAAATGGGCTTATGGCTAAATATGACTTAAATGGGCTTATGGCTATATGTGTTACTAAATGGGCTTAAAGGCCATGATCAATTGGGCTTTTAGTGTTTTGTTACACATTGAGTTAATGACTCATCCCTTTGTGGGATAATTTTCAGTGACTCTTAGCGTGATGGATCGGGTCAGCGAGGACTACGTGTTGGCCATTGCTCAACAAAAGTATTTGGATGTTTCCTTAATTAAACCTATTAAGCGTATTTTTATTACTTAGAATTTATTATGGGTTTTGCTATTTTTGTAATAAGGCCACTATGAACTGCTTTTTAATTTTTACGTTTAGATTTTTATTCGCCATGAACAATATTTAATTAAATAACTAAATGGTTTTCGATAAATAATTTAAACTGTTTTGACACTTATATATATATATGTTTTACAATAATAAGTAAAATTTTTCATAAAATTTGGTTTTCTTTTAACTTATAAATTTCTTTTAAATAATGTTTTAAGAAGATATAAATTTATTTAAATTCGATTTCAACCTAAACATTAAGTTAATCTGTTTTATACAAACTCATCAAGTTTTTCTTAAACAAAACAAGAAATTGTTAAAGTTTTATTCGAGGAACATATCAAATCCGGTCAGGCTTTTTGGGCTGGTTTGGGGTGTTTCAACTTGGTATCAGAGCCCAGTTTTAAACTCTCAGTCTTGGGTTTTGAAGCCCACAATGTTTTCAAATTTTAGCCCAAATGACTTTTTGAAAGTTTTCTTAAGTTAAGTGGTTTTATAGAAGCATGGCATCCGAGTTCTCGACCAGTCCATCAGGTAAGTACTTTATTGATAAAGTGATGTGAATGTATGATATTTTAAAGTGATAAGCCTAAGGAAACTATACTTTAGAGACATGGACCCTAGGTGTATGTGTACTACTACAGAAAAACCACTAAATAAATATCTGTTGCATAAAACTTTCTTTTAATAAGAAGTGAAAAGACTCTAATGCATAAGACTTTTTCATAAAAATAGATAAGACGCGTAGTAGACATGAGTTCTAGGGGCGTGGTAAATCATGACGCCTGATAGAGGAAGAATGGTCGTGTCGGAACCGTTAGATCTGGTCAAGGTTTCGAGAATGAAGCTCCACCACCTACTGTTGGGGTGGAATTTCAAGAGCAAAATGGAGGAGGTGACGCATATCACAAGTCAGTCTTGAAGTTTTGGAGCAGTAGCGAAGCTAATCTGAAATGGATCTCGAAAGTCGATGGTGAGAGACTTAGATCAAATGGAGCCGAGGTTTTAGGGAGTATCTGGAGTAGCTCGAATGTAGCGAATCTTGGTTAGAGGCGGTTGAGAGGATCATGGACGATTTAGACTACCTTCTTGAAGAAAAGTTGAAAGGTCTTTGTTTCACTACTTCATGATAAGGCCTACCAATGGTGGCTCACCGTCAAGGAGAGTATCCTGCGGGATCGAGTGGATTGGGGATATTTTAAGATTAAATTTAAAGGGAAATATGTTGGAGCTAGCTACATCGACTCTCAGAGAAAGGCGTTTCTGAGTTTGGTGCAAGGAAATAAGTCGATAGCTGAATATAAAGCAGAGTTCTTGCGACTTAGTCAATATAGATAGTAACTACTGATTATGAGCGGTATGTCAGATTCGAGGATGGATTGAGAGATGAACTGCGAGTGTTGATTGCTCTACACCGGGAAAGAGATTTTGCAATCTTAGTAGAAAGGGCAAGGATAGCTGAAAAAGTTAAGCGGACTGAGAGACAGAATCGGGACAGAGGCTAGAATAAGAATAAGAGGAGCTTTGGATCTTCAAGGTCATCCAGAATTTTCAGAAGAAACCAAGAGTTGATGGGCCACGAGGTCAACAGACTGCTACGGGAGGACAACATCGTGCTTGTGCTCAATGTGGAAAGATGCACTTGGGAGAATGTTGGAAAAAGACCAGAGGATGTTTCAAGTGCAGGTCTAAAGATCATATGATCAAGGATTGCTCGATGAATTGAGATAAGAACCGCCAAAGTCGAGGTGTTAATCAGTGGCGAGGTGGACAACGGTGATAAGGGTCGTGGTCCAAATGGAAGAGGTAATGGTTACGGTAGAGGTCGCGAACTTGAGCGAGGCGATGGTAGCTCGAGGCGAGACAAAGTCCGTATATCGCTTCTTCGTAGAAAGACGGTGATGCACTGATGTTTCCATGGATGCGTTTCGATTTACGGGTTGCCCTTTATTGCTTTGATAGATATAGGGTCAACTCACTCTTACATCGCTAGTGAAGTATCTGGAACTTTGCATGTGACTTACGAGGCGTACCTAGAAAGATGATCGTACTTAGTCCTTTAGATGATGACGGTAGTAATAGACAAACTTTTTAAGGAAGTGCATTTAGAAGTTCAAGGGATGCAATTTTCGACTAATTTAATGGAGTTGCCATTCGGAGAATTCGACCTGATCTTAGGCATGGGTGGCTAGTGAAATATCGTGCAAATGTGGATTGTGCTGCTAAGTGGATGTCCTTAAGAACTATTGATGACAAAGAAGTTGTAGTGATGGGCAAGAGACGGAACTACTTATCAAATGTAGTATCCGCTCTTAAGGCAGAAAAGATTGTTAGAAAGGGATGTGTGGCTTTTCTGATGTTGGTTAGTGCCTTGAAGGCTAAAGAAGCAACTGTTGAAAGAGTCAGGACTGTAAGAGAATTTGAAGATGTTTTTCCGGAAGAACTTCTAGGATTGCCTCCGGATCGAGAGGTAGAATTTGGGATTGAATTATTGCCTGGAACGGCACCAGTTTCTATTGCTCCATATAGAATGGCACCGAAGGAGTTGATTGAGCTTAAGGCTCAGATCCAGGAGTTGCTTGATCATGGATTTATCTGACCTAGTGTGTCTCCATGGGGAGCACCAGTCCTATTCGTGAAAACAAAGGACGAATTGATGTGGATGTGTATAGACTACCGGCAGTTGAATAAGCTGACCATTAAGAACAAGTATCCTTTGCCAAGGATCGATGACTTGTTCAATCAGCTTAAGGGAGCTGCGGTATTCTCAAAGATAGATCTAAGGTCAGGGTATCATCAGCTTAAAGTGAAAGAAGCAGATATCCATAAGACAGCTTTTCGAACTAGATATGGGCATTATGAATTTCTCGTAATGCCGTTCGGATTGACGAACGCCCCAGCTGCGTTCATGGATATGATGAACCGAGTTTTCCAACCCTATTTGGATCAGTTCATCGTGGTATTCATTGACGACATCCTAGTGTATTCTAAGTCAGAAATAGAGCATGATGAGCATCTCCGGATTGTATTGCAAGTTTTAAGGGAGAAGAAACTATATGCCAAATTCAGCAAGTGTGAATTTTGGCTGAAAGAAGTTGTGTTTTTAGGCCATGTGGTGTCTGCGGAAGGAATAAGGGTGGATCCTCGGAAGATTGAGGCAGTACTAGATTGGAAACCACCTAAGTCCGTATCTGAGGTTCACAGTTTCTTGGGATTAGTAGGTTACTACAGAAGATTCGTTGAAGGATTCTCATCATTAACTGCACCATTAATGAAATTGTTGAGAAAGGAAGTACCTTTCGTGTGGGCTGATAAGCAGCAAGAGAGCTTTGAGAAGCTCAAGAGGGTTTTATTGAAGCTTGGTTTTGATTCACTGAAGGCGAGAAAGGATTTAAATGCGTGTATTGTGACGCTTCTCACATGGGATTAGGATGTGTTCTGATGCAAGATAGGAAGGTAGTTGTGTATGCGTCTCGGCAGTTGAGACCACACGAGGTTAATTACCCGACGCATGACTTAGAGTTGGCAGCAGTAATCTTTGCTCTTAAAGTTTGGAGACATTATTTATATGGGGAAAAGTCAGTGATATATACAGACTACAAAAGTCTAAAATATCTACTAACTCAGAAAGAACTAAATTTGAGGCAACGAAGGTGGATAGAATTATTGAAAGACTACGACTGTTCTATTGAGTACCACCCGGGCAAGGCGAATGTGGTGGCAGACGCTCTAAGTCGGAAAGTGGTGTCAGATCTAAGGGCGATGTTTGCACATCTTAGTCTTTATGATGACGGAAGCTTGCTGGTAGAATTACAAGTTAAGCCGACATGGTTGAGTCAAGTGAAAGAGAGGTAGTTGGTAGACGAAGATCTGAGTGCAAAGCTACAGCAGGTGCAGAGTAGGGAATTAGAAGATTTTGGTATTAACAACGATGGGGTATTGTGTTTCAAAGGCAATGTCTGTATGCCGAAGGATCAGGAGTTGAGGCAAAAGATTCTTCAGGAGTCGCATGGTAGTCCATATGCTATGCATCCTAGAGGAAGTAAGTTATACCGAGATTTGCGAGATTAGTTTTGGTGGCCTAGAGTTAAGCGAGAAGTTACGGAGTTTGTAGGAAAGTGCTTAACATGTCAACAAGTCAAGGCTGAACATCAAGTACCTTTGGGATTGCTACAGCCGATAAAGATTCCGCAATGGAAGTGGGAGAGAATCACCATGGACTTTGTTAGTAGGCTTCCTCCTACGCCTACTAAGAAAGATTCGGTATGGGTGATAGTGGACCGATTGACGAAATCTGTGCATTTTATCCCAGTTCGGGTTGATTACTCTTTGCAGAAATTAGCAAAGATATATGTGGTGAGATTGTGAGATTGCATGGAGTGCGGTGTCAATTATTTGAGAGAGGGATCCGAGGTTTACGTCTCGATTTTGGAAAGCATTGCATCAGGCTTTGGGCACCAGATTGGACTTGATCGGCATTTCATCCACAACCGACGACCGGTCTGACGAGTAATTCAAGTCTTAGAGGATATGTTAAGGGGATGTGTGATAGATTTTAGAGGAAGCTAGGAGGAGTTCTTACCGTTAGCAGAATTTACGTACAACAACAGTTTACCAAACCAGTATCCGGATGGCACCATATGAAGCACTATATGGACGGAAGTGTCGCACTCCTACGTGTTGGACAGAACTAGGGAACGACATGTTTTGGGTCCAGAAATAGTGGCTGAATCCGAAGAAAAGGTTAAGGTAATTTGGGCTCGGTTAAAGAAGCATCGGATGACAAAAGTCGACGCGAATCTTAAGCGGAAAAAAATAGAGTTTCTTGTGGGGATCAAGTATTCTAAAGGTTTCACCTTGGAAAAAGGTGATGATATTTGGTCACAAAGGAAGTTATGTCCAGTGTTCATTGGACCTTATCGGGTTTTGAAGCGGGTCGAACACTGTGGCATATCGGTTAGAATTGCCTTGAGTTGAAGCAAATGCATGATGTGTTCCATGTTTCAATGTTACGCCGTTACGGTCGGATCCATCTCATGTAGTGCCGATTGAGGAGGTGGAATTAAGACCATTTGTCATATGAAGAGGAGCCAATTCAAATCCTAGAGCGGGATGTAAAGGTTTTATGGAGAAAATTGGTTCCTCTCAAAAGTATAATGGCGTAATCATGGATCGGAAGAAGCTTCGTGGGAACCGGAGGAAGCGATGCGATAGCAATACCCTCATTTGTTCTAGCTAGGTAATTTCGAGGTCGAAATTATTTTAAGGGGGTAGAACTGTAACATCCTGAATTAAGGGGTTATGCATCTTTACTTAATTGAATGTTGTTGCATGCCTAAGTATAATTGAGTGTGTTTTGGGAAGTTTTTCTAACTTTAATTATGTAAGTGAAAACTTAGAGAAATATTAAATTTTTAATAATTAAGATGGAGCTAAGCAAGATAGGCTTTAAGAAATATTGACAAGAGGTTTTAAGCATAATAAGTCAATTGGCAAGGTGGTAAGGGCGCATGGATGAATGCTTGAGGGGAGAGGTTCGAATCCCCTAGCTAGCAAGTGGAAGAATTTTAATTTTTTTGTTACACATTGAGTTTATGACTCACCCCTTTGTGGGATAATTTTTCAGATGACTCTTAGCGTGATGGATCGGATCAGCGAGGACTACGTGGTGGCCATTGCTCAACAAAAGTATTTCGGATGTTTCCCTTAATTAAACCAATTAAGCGTATTTTTATTACTTAGAATTTATTATGGGTTTTGCTATTTTTGTAATAAGGCCACTATGAATTGTTTTTAATTTTTGCGTTTGGATTTTTATTCTGCCATGAACAATATTTAATTAAATAACTAAATGGTTTTCGATAAATAATTTAAACTGTTTTGACACTTATATATATATGTTTTACAATAATAAGTAAAATTTTTCATAAAATTTGGTTTTCTTTTAACTTATAAATTTCTTTTAAATAATGTTTTAAGAAGATATAAATTTATTTAAATTCGATTTCAACCTAAACATTAAGTTAATCTGTTTTATACAAACTCATCAAGTTTTTCTTAAACAAAACAAGAAATTGTTAAAGTTTTATTCGAGGAACATATCAAATCCGGTCAGGCTTTTTGGGCCGGGTTTGGGGTGTTTCATTGTGCTTCACTCTGTGTTTGTCGGGTAACCATTTCAACCACTTGTTCACAAAATGGGACCCTTCATCACTAATGATGGCTCGTGGGGTTGCAAACCTTGTGAACACATGCTTCTACAAAAAATTCATCACAACCTTAACATCTTTTGTCGGATATGCTTCAGCCTCAATCCACCTAGACATGTAGTCTACAGCTACCAAGATGTATTTGTGACCAAAAGACGGAGGGAAAGGACCGAGAAAGTCAATACCCCAAACATCAAACAATTCTACCTTAATGATGTTTTTTCAAAGCATCTCATTTCTGTTAGTGACATTTTCGACCCTCTGACATCAATCACAACTCTTTACGTAAGCATATGCATCTTTAAATAGTGTTGGCCAAAAGAATCCAGCTTGTAATACTTTGGCCACAGTACGTGTTCCTCCGAAGTGTCCCCCACTTAGAGCTGAGTGACAATGATATAGAATCTACACATCTCTTGATCATTTGATCTGCATACTTTTTAAACAAGAATGGTTCTTCCCAGATATAGTACTTCACATCGTGAAGAAACTTTTTCCTCTGATGATATGTCTTATCAATCGGCATCAAACCACAAGCTAAATAGTTAGCAATATCAGCAAACCAAGTGGTATAATGGACATGATTTACCTTCAATATGTGTTCATCTAGAAATGTCTCCTGAATTGGTATAAGTGGAGAATTCTCTTCTTGCGGCTCCAATCTGGACAAGTGGTCTGCTACTTGATTTTCTACTCCCTTTCCATCTTGAATTTCTATATTGAACTCTTGAAGTAGAAGTACCCACAGGATCAGTCTCGGCTTAGTTTCTTTCTTAGCAAGTAAATACTTAATTACTGAATGTACCGTATAGACAGTCACCTTGGTACCTACAAGATAGGATCAAAACTTGTCAAAAGCAAACACAATAGCAAGTAACTCTTTCTTTATTACCGTATAATTTAGTTGAGCTCCTGTCAGAGTCCGACTCGCATAGTAGATGGGATGAAAAACTTTGTTCCTTCACTGACCTATGACATCTTCGATTGCGAAGTCACTTGCATCAAACATCAATTCAAATGGAAAATCCCAGTCTGGTGTGATTATTATGAGTGTCGAGACTAACTGACTCTTCAAATCGTTTAAAGCTCTTAGCACTCCTCATCAAATTTAAATGTTGTTTCCTTCTCCAATAATTTGCATAAGGGTTTAGCAATTTTGGAGAAGTCTTTGATAAATTTTCGATAGAAACCGGTGTGACCCAAAAAGCTCCTTACACCCTTTACAGATGTGGCGGTGGGAGTTTTTCAATAACATCTACCTTTGCTTTATCTACCTCGATTCCATGTCTTGTTATCCGATGCCGTAGAATAATACTATCTCGTACCATGAAATGGCACTTTTCCCAGTTAAGTACAAGCTTTGTTTCTTCGCATCACCTTGGTACCTTAGCTAGATTGGCTAGGAAATCATCATATGTATCTCTGAATACTGAAAAATCATCCATAAAAACTTCCAAATATTTCTCAACCATGTTAGTAAAAATAGACATCATACATCTTTGAAATGTAGCAGGTGCATTACATAAACCAAATGACATGCGCCTAAATGCAAATGTATCGTACAGACAGGTGAATGTTGTCTTGTCTTGATCTTCTAGTGCTACTGTAATCTGATTATACCCCGAGTATCCATCAAGAAAATAGTAATAGTCTCACCCCTCGAGTTTATCTAGCATCTGATCTAAAAAGGGCAAAGGAAAGTGATCTTTCCTAGTCGCCTTGTTCAGCTTCCAGTAATTGATGCAAATTTTCCATCCCATAACCGTTCTAGTTGGTATCAACTTGTTATTCTCATTTTCAATGACCGTGATACCTTCTTTCTTCAGTACGCACTGGACCAGACTTACCCATGAACTATTTGAGATAGGTAAATTATACTCGCATCTAACCACTTGATGATTTCTTTATTTACTACATCCTTCATGACGGGGTTCAGTCTTCGTTGTCCATCAATCATCCCTTTCTCGCCATCTTATAGTATGATCTTGTGCATGCATATAGATGGACTAATACCTGAATATTGACTATGGTCCATCCAATAGCCTTCTTGAATTATTTCAATACAAGGATGAGTTTCTCTTCTTGCTCAGTAATTAATTCTACTGAAACAATCACAAGCAGAGTAGAGAGTTACCTAAATAAACATATTTCAAATGTGAGGGAAGTACCTTCAGTTCTAATTTAGGTGGCTCCTCAATTGATGTTTTGATTAGGCATAATCCCTTTTCTCTAACTCCAAAGATTTAAAGTGGGATTGCGGATTAAATTCCCTTTAATTAGCTTCTAACAAAGCTAAGTATTCATCATCCTCTTCATCATTTAGAGGATCTGATGTTAAAATTTGTTCTAATGGATCCTCAACATAGTTGAGTTCCTTCTCCACAATTAAATCCTCTAAATCAGACACTGTAGAACAATCATCCATTGTGTCAGGAAATCGCATAGACTTAAAAATGTTAAACGTTACCTGATCATCCTGAACACGCATAGTAAGCTCTTCCTTCTGCAAATCAATAAGGGTCCTTCCAGTTGCTAAGAATAGTCTTCCTAAGATGATTGGCACCTCTTTGTCTGCTTCAAAGTCTAGAATCACAAAGTTAGCAGGAAAGATAAATTTGTCTACACGTACCAGTACGTCCTCGATTTTTTATTCTGGATATGCTAAGGATTGATCTGCTAATTGAAGTGTAACCGTAGTCGGTCTAACTTCACCTATCCCTAACTTCCTAAATATTGATATAGGCATCAAGTTGATACTCACACCAAATCACATAGTGCCTTACCACAAATGTTGCTCCAATGTTGCAAGGTATGGTAAAACATCTAGGATCCTTCAACTTTGGGAGTAGTTTGTTTTAAATATATACACTGCATTCCTTTGTCAAAGGTACCGTCTCAAATTATCCAATTTTTTATTTTTTAGACAGGATATCCTTCATGAATTTGACGTAGTTCGGCATTTGTTCAAGTGCTTCAACCAACGGGATGTTGATATGAAGTTGCTTGAGTGTGTCTAGGAACTTCTTGAATTGAATTTCATGCTTTTGCTTCTGAAGTTTTTGAGGGTAGAGTGGTGGAGGTTTCTTTACTAGAATTGGTTGATTCATTTTTATGGTAATTTTACATCTAACGGAGTTGATAGTTGATCAGAATTAGTTGGTTCTGAAGTTACCTTATCGAATTTTGCAAATTCTGGTTCTTGTGAAACTGTAATTTCAACACTCAGTTGAACTTCTTCTGAGTCTTGAGCATCAGCTGGTTCCTTCTCAACTTTGACAGAATTGGGCTATAAAGTCTTTCCGCTCATCAATGTCAACGCTTTACAATGCTCCTTCCCTGGATTCCTCAGATTCTTCGTATCACTAGGTAAAGCACCTTGTGGTTGGTTCCTGAGTTCAGTAGCAAGCTGGCCCATTTGGTTCTCCAGATTTTTCAATGTAGCTGCTTGGCTTTGAATTAAGGCATCATTCTTCGCCATGTATGCCTTTAACAAAATTTCTAAGCCATTGGATGGTTCAGCTTGGGTTGGTTTCTGAACTTGTTGAGGAAAACTAGGTGGTTGGGTCAATTTAGGTTGGACATAAGTGTTACTGGTTCTAGCCCCTTGGTTACTCCAAGAAAAATTCGAGTGGTTTCGCCATTATGGGTTATAGAAATTGGATTGCAGTCCTTGCCTTCCTCGATTTTGGTTCTGGTTACCAATGTAATATATGGATTCTAGGTTTGATGGACATTCTTCAAACAAATGTCCTTCCCCACAATAGACATAGGTTATATTTTCAAATTGATTTGGTGGTTATGCTGCAAAACTATTATACCCATTAGTAGTAAGATTTTTTAACATTGAGCATATTGATGATACCTAGATGCGAGTGAAGTAAGAGTGTCTACTTCATGTATTCCAATAACTCATCTTCCTGGTGTTGCTCGATTGGTTGGCCATTGATAATTATTGCTGGAAATCCTCTCAATGATTTCATGAGCCTCATTATAAGACTTAGAAAGGAGAGCACTGTTAGTAGAAGCGTCCACTACCATCCTCGTGTGAGCATTGAGACCATTATAAAACGTCTCAAGTTGGATGCAATGTGGGATTCCATGATGAGGGCATTTCTGTAATAATTCTTTGTACATTTCCCATGCCTCATACAAGGACTCATCATCCATTTGTTAGAAGGCAGTGATCTCATTCCTCAACTTGGCATTCTTGCTAGGTGGGAAATACTTCATGAGAAATCTTTTTGCTAACTCTTTCCATGTGGAAATTGAATTTGGTGGCAATGAGTTCAATCAGGCTCGAGCTCTGTCCCTTAGCAAATATGGGAACAACTTCAATCGTAATGCATCTTCAGGTACTCCGACTAACTTGAAAGAATCACTCACCTCAATAAACAATCTTAAGTGTAGGTGAGGATCTTCGATAGGCATTCCACTGAATTGGCCCACTGTCTAAAGCATCTAGAACAGAACTGGCTTCAGCTCGAATCATTGTGCCTCAATTTCGGGTCTCCTAATACTCGGATTAAGATCATTAAACACTGGCATTGCATAATGTCTTAAAGCTCTATCCCTATCATCAGCAATAAGGATAGGATTTTGAGCAGGGTCTGCTCCATTTCCTTGATTCGAATTTTTGAATTTAATCTCTTCGGTCCTTCTCTGACTTGCTTGTCTTCTTCGCTGTTGCAAAGTTCGTTCAATCTCAAGGTCTACAGGAAGTAAATCGATAATCCGGTCAATACTCATAAACACCTAAAATAATCACAAAAAAATTAATTAAGTTAAAATTTAAACAGAAAATTAAACCAAAATGCAAAATTAACAAATTCATAAATAATGACTTTTTAAAACAGTCCCCGGCAACAGTGCCAAAAACATGGAATGACGGAAATGTGCAAGTGTACACAATTGCAACAAGTAATAAAGTGACAAGTAAATGTCGAGTTATAGTACCCACAGGGACTAAAAAGAATTATTTATGAATGCTATTTAAAACACTTTGGTGAAGAAAAATATTTTGTTTGAAGAGGGTGATTAAAAACTAAGATTTTAAACTAAGTAAACTAAATAAATAAATCTCAAATGCACGATTTCAAAATACGATTTTAATTAAGATGACATAATTGTGTTAGATTAATTACATTTCTTAACTTAGAATTATTGAACTCATGTTTATATTGTTACAAATAAATTCACGGCAACTCGGTAATTTGCTAACATATCAACAAACTCACTTAC
Source organism: Gossypium rotundifolium (assembly GCA_025506655.1). NCBI lineage: Eukaryota > Viridiplantae > Streptophyta > Magnoliopsida > Malvales > Malvaceae > Gossypium > Gossypium rotundifolium. Next base: position 42,542,753 of record CP106729.1, on the reverse strand, counting down.
CAAAATCCATTCATCTCTTGACTATTCCCTATATCAATCCAATCGATTAAACAAATCTTAATAGGGAAATATGTTATTGCACATACATACTTATTAAATCAAAATAATATCTTGTACATATCCCTATGTCAATTCAAATGATTAATTAAATCTAATAAGCACATAAAAGACTACGTGAAGTAACAAAATATCCTACCTTGAAACAGTTTAATCACAATAATCTTGCAAGTTATGCAAGGCAAATGTATCGTCAGATACCATTGCTCATTTAACCCTCAGCTACCTTAGATGATTAAACATGCATTGATTAAGTATTGTGTCCATTAATTACAATTTTAATCCGTTTAAATAATTAATTCATTAGCTACCTCACAAATGTAATGCAAGAATAACTTGGTCATTATTTTACTTAATCAAGCATCTTACCGAGGCCTATAACAACATAAACACAATTTTAGCAAATGAAATGCAATCAACCTAACACGAATTAAATTCAAGCTAAATTGATTAAATTAACCATTCCAACAACATAAATATTCATAGATATGTTCATCAAAACAACAATAAAAATTAAAGAGATAGGGAACAAGAATCAAATCCGGTGATTTTCTGTGGCTTGACTAGTTTGCTCTGTTCTTCCTTCTCCCTTGTCTTCGTCAACCAAGGCTACTATGAACACTTAATTGCTGCTCCAAATGGCTGATGAATGCCCTTTTCCAAGAGGAGAAATCGGCAAGAGAGCAAGGGAATTTGGAATGGAAAAGAAGAGAGAATGTGGAGAGAAGAAAGAAAAGATGTGAATGCTTGAGATGTGTTTCAAATGACCAGCCTAAGGGGGTTTTTATAGCTGAAGAGGGCTGCTAAAAATAGCTAAAATTATCAGCCAAGGAGCCCTTCCTTGGCCAACCACACATGTGGCTAGGTTGATAGTTTCAACTTTGGTAATTTAGGCTTGAGGCAAATCTAAAAAGCCACCAATTGTGGAGGGGTTTGTTTGCAACTTGAACAAGTCTTCAAGGGCCTCTGTGCAATCTAAATAATCAGCCAATAAGCTGATTTGGGTCAGCATATGGACAGTTTTGGGATGTCCACTTCTTGGTCGGTTCGGTTCACTCGGTTCAGCTCAACTGGACCACTTTTTCATAATTAATTAATAATAATTTATTTAATCCAAATTAAATTTGATATAAATTAAAATTAATTATATCATTAATTAATACACATAATTGGACCAACTTAGGCTGAAAATTAATTCGCTTTGATACTTCAAATTGCTTCTCAATTTTGAACTTTTAGTTGTGTCTGTTGAGTCATTTTTTCCCTTTGTGCAAATCTGACGAAAAATGATCAAAATTAATCAAAATTTATTATAAAATTAATTAAAATTCATTATGTTAATAATTTAAGTACAAAATAATTATTTTATAATAATTATATATTTTTCGACAATAATTTTGCTGAAACTACATGATTTTGAGTTAAAACAGGGCATGAAAAAGTGTGTATATTTTCATGTTTCCAGGCGTGTGTCTAGGCCATGTGTGGCACACAGCCTGCCCCACGGGCATGTGTTCCAGCCGTGTGTCCCCTTCACCTTAGTTTTGAAAAATAGAATGTCCAGAATTGAGTATAAGGGCGTGTGTCTCAGCCGTGTGTGCTACACGGTCTAGCACACAGGTGTGTGGCACGGTCGTGTGGCACAAGTCAGAGAGCACCCTAATTTGAATACGGTCTGAAACACGGGCATGTCCCAGGGTCACACGAGCGTGTCCCTTGGACCACACGGGCGTGTGAGCCCTGCTTCTAGCAAAAATTTTCTAAGTTTTATAAAAGTTTCTTGAGTTCTCGATTTGGTCCCGAACCACTTTCGATACATGTTTTGGGCCTCATAGGCTCGTAATATGGACTTCATGATTGAATATGAATGGTTTTAATTTGGACACAAATTTTATGACTCGAAATTGTGTGATTGCTTGTGATGTGAGTCCGGTAATGCCTCATACTCTATTCTGGCATCGAATACAGGTAAGGGGTGTTACACAGAAAGATTACATGTTAATGTGACATTTATTTCTACACTCAATACACGCTACATTCAGTCCAAGAATTGATTAAATTGTAACTCTGATGCCACTAAATGTAATACCCTATACCTGATCCAGTCGCCAAACCTAAGCTACAAGATGTTACCACAATAAACTGTAATATTCATAAGAAATTTAATCAATATTATTCAATAAATCAACATACACAAGTTAAGTTCATGTTAAACATGCATTACAATCAAAATTGAGTCTCAATCGAGCTTAGGAAAGCTCTCAAACAAGTTTGGAACTAGACCGAGACCAATCTGAAACATTCATAAAATAATAGGTAAAAAGCTAAAACATGGGTCACATGGTCGTGTGGTGCTATCACACAGTCATGTCCCCTACACAAGTAACAAACTAATGTCGTGTAATTCAAGGTTACACAGCTGTGTCGCCAGGCCATGTGACTTACTATGACCGTATGAACTAAAAGCTACCCTGAACGTGTTGAACACACGGTCATTTCATCCAACCATGTGTGACATACAATTGTGTGGTAGCCCGGGTGTAGCATAATTGACCTATTTGTGCAAGTTTTATACCATCCAAGCCAAGTGACATATAATGTAACAGCCCGATTTATGGGATAGTCAGAATAGTAATCTTAGGATCACTAATTCGAGATTAGAGAAATTTATTTTTATGTTATATTATGAGTTAGAGCATGATAGCATATGTGCATAAAAATTTTGGTGCTTTAATTTTAACGATTTCATGATTAATCGTGAAAAATGACTAAATTGCATAAAGTGCAAAAGTTCCATTCTATAAGCTAAAGGTACCAAATAGCCATAGATTGTCAATTGGAGGTCTTTAAAAGGCAACTCAAACCCCAATATTTTCTTGGCCGGCCATGGACTAGCATAGGAGACAAATTTGTCAATGTTGGTCAAAGTTGGTGATAGTTGGTGGACTAATTTGACTAGTATTAATTAAATAGAGTGTAGAAAGCTTAAAAAATTTCAGCACACTCATCTCTTCACAAGTAAGTGTTCTAGTGATCTTTTCTAGAAAATAGTTGTACTTTTGGGACCCCTAAAGCTTAAGCTTTCAAATGAGGGGACTATTGTGTAATATGGAAAAATGTTTATAGTTTTTCCATGAGAGCTATCTTAGCTATTTGCTGCATTTTTATGTAAGAAATTGAGTCTTAGTTCTTAGATGAACAACTTTTGTGAAAGGTGTTGTCTTGAAAACACCTAATTGGACTTAGATGAAACGGTTACAAATTTGTAGTAATTATATGAAATGCTAAGTTTTGATGATAGCTATAAAAGTATTAAATGTTCACCTAGGCTTGTTGAAGGTAGAAATGTAATTAGAATTAATTTCTAGCCTAGGGGCAAAATGGTCATTTTGCCAAAGTCTAGGGGCAAAATAGTAATTTTGCCTAAGCATTATTATTGAAATGCTTTCATTAATGTGGTGATTAAAATGAGCTAAATTACTATTATAGATCAAGAAGAACCGAGAATCTGCCTCGACCGGGTAGAAGACAAAGTCTTGGACTAAACCGACGGGTTAGCTCATTTTGAAATCGAGGTAAGTTTGTATGTGATTAATGCAATAATTATGTTAGCATAACTGAGAATGCTTGGTATTATATTGATGAGTGATGCTCTACTAAATTGATGATGAATGAGATGTTGAAGTCCTAGTGGACCATATTAAATATGAAAATGCTATCATCGAGATATGAAACAGATAAGGCCCGTATAAGACCATGTCTGGGATATGGCCTCGGCACCGAGTTGGTATCCCATATAAGACCATATCTGGGATATGGCTTCGGAGATGAATATGAAAATCGTTTAAGACCATATCCATGATGTGGCATCGATACTTGATGTGGAAGTCCATGTAAGACCTTATCCGGGATATGGCATTGGCATTTAGAGGCAACCCCATGTAAGACCACCTCGGGGACGTGGCATTGGCTTTGCATCCATCTCAATAACGATGGAAATGGATCTTTGACCATCTCTAGTAAATAATGGGATAAGTAGATGAGTTTAGAAGTACGAATGAGAATGGTACTAAAGTCATGGGAACGAGTGAATACAAGTACTCGTGAATGAGTTACGATGAAACGATTATAACATGTGGCATGATATGTGCTAAATAAAGGCAATCGTAAGTAAATATGTCAAAAAGCCTTTAACTAGTGTGTGATTAGTTAATGCCATGGATGGATTATATTATGAACTTATTATTACTATACATATTTCCATGCAAACTTACTAAGATTCGTGCTTACCCCTTTCATTGCCCTTATTCCTTGTAGTATTGCCAAGACAACTTGAGGATCATGGATGTAGGAGTTCAGAAATCACACTATCGACATCACTTTGGTATAACAATTTAGACTTATTTTGAGTATGGCATGTATAGGACTTGGGTATTTTGTTAAGTTGTAATTGTTAGTCAAAGTGTTGGCTATGTAAGTTATAAAAGTCATGTTGTAAATGGCCTTATAAGTTAGGAAAATACTTGGAAAGTTCTATTGCTTAATGAAGATGAATTTCATGAAGTATACGTCCTTTTGTATACTTGATCCTTGAGCTCCTAGAAATACCCTTTGAGTGTCTTTTATGTTGGAATATGTATGTGTGTAACATAGGGTGGCAAGGGCTTGGTATATAGCCTAATAATTGTCCTCATGGGTAGACACACAGGCGTGTGTCTAGAGCGTGTGGGAGGCACGGTTAGCAAATGGGCGTATGCCCAGGCTGTGTGAAGTCTGCACCTTATACTTGGGATTTAAATTGCCACACGGCTGAAGCACACGGACATGTGTATAGGCTGTGTGGATAAGTCAGAATGACAAGGTTTGGCACACGGACCAAGGCCATGGGCATGTCAAAGCCATGTGAAATTTGTCAGTGTCGACAACGGGTGAAAGACAGGGGCATGTCTTAGGGGCACACGGGCGTGTCCCTAGTTCAACACGGGCGTGTGGCCCCTGTTTTGATGAAAAGCCTTCCAAGTTTGTAAAAGTCTCCGATTTATTCTCAAACCTCTCGGAGGCATGTTTAGGGCCATATAGGCAGAGAATGAGCAAGAAATGGTTTAAACAAAATTTTATAACCCTATTCGAGATGTTTAAATAAGATTAGTTAGGTAATGCCTCAAACCCTATTTAGACTTACATACAAGTAAGGGGTGTTACATTTATTGGTATTAGAGCTACGATTTTGTCAGTTCTAGGACTAACGTAGCGTAAGTACGAGTCTAGCTATACATGCCATATGTAAGAGTGTTTGAGTAATGATAGTGTGATGGCTCCTGACATATAAAATTGTGTTTTATATAGTAGATAGATTCTGATCCGCACGAATCGGTAGGTGATGATGTCGAGTAACGCACCGACTCCCGCTCAAGGGACTACACTGCTAATAGTAGACTCGAGACCTTCGGTCATGGGGAAGAGGCTCAAGAAGCCTTTCTCCACATGATGAGCAACTGGTATACTAAGTATATGTAACACCCCTTATCTGAATTCAATGGCGGAATAGGGTATGAGGCATTACCAAAACACATACACTTGTAAACGTATTAAACTGAGTCATAATATTTCATCCAAATTATACAAAATGAACTGCTAAATATTAAAGGCCAACATTTTAGGCCAAACCAATTATGACATATACAAATGACTAAGTCTCCCATACATGCCATAAACTTAAGAGGTTTGTATTCACTTTTACCACACGATGATAGCTTGATAGTGTGATTACATCTCCAGCAATCTCCAACTCGAGCTAGCATACAAACCCTATAAGATATGGGACATGAAAGGAAGTAAGCTATAAATCTTAGTAAGTAAGTATGTAAATAATAAGTGATTTATTAACAGGCTTTTATAAATCTTCACAATATGTTCTCAAGATAATACAAACATAATTGAACATAGTTTCACTTTTTATTCATGTTCATCTCAAGCTGTCTACTCGAGTCACAGTTATTAAATTATTTATATTTGGAGCTATAGAACTCTAAATTAAGAGCCGCTAATTTTCCATGAAAGTATACTCACATATCTTCTTACCATAAAATTTCCAGAATTTTTGGTTTATCCAATCAATACAGTTTATTCATTAAAATTCCCTATTTTACTGTTTGACTATTCTGACCTCTCTTCACTACGAATCAATTTTCTCCTCGTACAGAGTTCATATGACCTTCTTATTTAGTTAATTTGAAAATAGACTCATTAATAATCTCATGAATATAAATTATATCCCACAATTATTTTTGTAAAATTATTAATGATTTTCCAAGGCAGAACAGGAGATCACATAATCATTCTGAACCAGTCTCACAGAAATTCAAATATCTGAAAATATACGAATCATTTGTTTTCTATGTTTCTTTTATATGAAATAATACTCAATAAGCTTTAAATAAATATCTCATCCAACTTATATATCAAGTTATACTATTTTTGGTGATTTTTCAAACTCATGTCACTGCTGCTGTCCAAACAGTTTTATTGTAAATTTTTGCTTTCTTTCACTTTAGTTGTGTTCATCACTTGCCTATACCAATCTTTCCAATTTCCGATTACATATCGAACATATTTTTCATACTACATTTGCCACATTTCTCAATTGGTCACATTCACACTTGCACTTATTCATAACATGATCGCACCAATCTTCATTAGTAAATTATCTCGTTGAACCCCTTCGAAAAACGCCCGATACTCGGTGGTCTCAGCACATAGCTCCACCTACACATAATTCGACTTTCTTGTACACATGGTGAAGGTCCCTTATCACCCATGTGACCTAGCCATTCCATCTCGTAGCTTTATTGTCTACATGTCATCCAACACTAGGAACCATTCATGTGACCTAGCTACTCATAACACGTAACTTTCTTGTACACATGGTATACACACAGTATTACACATGTGACCTAGTTACATATAAAATTATCATCCCGTAGCTTTCTTGCACACATGGTGAAAGCCCCTTATCATCCATGTGGCCTAGCTACATATCAAATTTTTCCATCTCATAGCTTTCTTGTGCACACGGTGAAGGCCCCTTATCACTCGTGTGACCTAGCTACATATTGTCCATATCTCTCGATTTTTTGAAGGTTCAATCGAGAATTTCCCATTCCATACATTTTCAGATTTTAGTTATCACCCAATGATTTCCATAATATCTAGAAAAATAATTATTGAACAAGTAAAATAAATGCATTATTTACATATCAACTTTCCATTTCACATAATAACCATAGTCATAGAAAACACCTTTAAGCACAACATTTCAACCCCTATGTCACCTTTTATCATAAAGATATTATTAAATCAATTCACCAGCATAATATACTAAACATGTAATTCAGAAAAATCAATTTAATACCAAAATTTAGGTTTCAAACATACATTACGACATTATTGCATTATTATTTACACACCAACTTACCTCGAATGCTGAAACGACCATTTTACTAACTTTCTCGATTTTTGATTTTCCTCCAGCTCTAGGTCCAAATCTCATTTTTTGGGGTCTAAAACATCACATTTCATTTATTAAATTAATGTACTACTCAAAACAATCCTTAACTCAACTTTTGCAATTATAATTTTGCCCCTAAACTTTTACATATTTACACTTTTGCCCTAATACTCAATTCATCCCTTATTCTTATGTTTTATAACATGCTGATCATTTTTCCCTTCTATGGAAACATCAAATTCTTACTCTAACATACACTTATGAACATTAGGTATTTTTATCGATTATGTCGTTTTACTCGTTTTCACTTAAAATCGATTAGCAAAAGTTCTTTAACATAATTTCAAGCTTCATATTCTACCAAAAAACATCAAAATACACACTTTTCACCTATGGTTTTTTTTCCAAAGATGAACCCTAGCATGAATTATTGGTAGCATAAGCTAAATCGAGCTACCAGGACTCCAAAACATTAAATAACTTGAAAAACGGGGCTAGAACGAACTTACCATGAACTTGGAAAATTGAGAAAACCCTAGCCATGTCTTCTCCTAGTAAATTTCGTCCATATGAAGAAGATGGACAAATTTGGCGTTTTAATTTTGTTTTTAATTCATTTAATTCACAAAAGGACCAAAATTCCCTTACAAAAAAAATATCTTATCTAACATATACTATATCCATTTTTGTCCAACAATTTAATCAATGGGCTAATTACCATTTAAGAACCTCTACTTTAAAATTTCATAGCAATTTGACAGCTCTAACTTCTAGAACTCAAGTTTTGCACTTTTTACAATTTAGTCCTTTTGACTAAATTGAGTGCCCAAATGTCAAATTTTTCGAACGAAATTTTCACAAAATCGTTCCGTGAAATTGTATACCATAAAAGTATGATAAAAATAAATTTTCTTACGTCGAATTTGTGGTCCTGAAACCACTGTTTCGACTAGGCCCTAATTCGAGATGTTACATTTCTTCCCCCTTTTAGGATTTTCGTCCTTGAAAATCTTACCAGAAGAGTGGTTTAGTATCTTTCTCTTGATTTCCAACATTACTAAATAATCTTTTTCAAGACGATACTTTCAGAAACACTCTATCATCGATCTGAATTCTAATAGAACTCAGTGAATTTTGTCACACAAAGAATCGATACATATTGAAATTATTATGCTAATTCTATCAAACGTTCGAAAACAACCCACTAGCATTTCTCTTGGCTTCCCACAGATCAATCGATAATCACTCACAATCTTTCAATAGCTTAATTCATAACCACTGTCTTAAACTCAAATTTTGTTATGCCATCGGATATATTAAACTCTCGAAACCAGGAAACATATGAAAATCCTCGTTAAACAAATAGTGTCATCAAATTTTTTAATACAAACATAATAATAACCATCTCTAAATCACTAGTCGAATAGTTCTTTTTAATGTGACATTAACCCTATGAAAACATGAACCATCACTTTATATTCTAGCAATAAAACTCATTCTAATCGTTCATGTAACAGCCCAAACCCGGCCCAAACGTTGGGACCGAATATGGGTCGTTACGAAGAAGAACTTTTTGAAACCCATTTTCTAAATCCACTTAAGTTTTGTTGAAAACTGCTCATTTTAAATTGTCTTGCTGAATTATACTTAGTCCAATTTGAACATTTAATTAAGTCAAGTTATTACACAAATTTTCAGATGTGCCCGATGGCACGATAAAAACATTTTTCGTGTTAATTTTATAAAACGCGTGATTCAAATTTTATAGTAAAAATAAAAATATCCAACATATAAAAAAAACCAAAGTAAAGTAATATGAGGCCTTATTACATCCGAAATAAAACAACCCAATAACCAAATTTAAAATAACTAAAATTAAAGTCTATTTAATTTTAAATCCACCGCATGGCCTCCTCAAGTCCCTCCGGCTCCATGTCCGCGATCTAAGCATCACCTGAAAAATTAATGGAGAAGGTGAGTCACCAAGACTCAGTATGTAACCCTTCCCGCTTTAAAAATATTTTCCATACACAACATATAACAATAAATATGCGTAATATTTAATTCCCAACCTAGCCATCCAAACGCCATCGCTCACCCTGCTGTGGTACCAAACCACCGGTGGTGCCAAACCACCGTGACATATAGTCACAATGTGTTACTAAAACACCGTGTCCGTAGACACAAATCGGGTGATGGGGCCAACCCATCGTGTGATACCAAATCACCGGCGCATTTATCCCATATCTCAAGTGGGGCCAACCCACGGTGGTGTTAACCACGAGGGACAAGTCGCTATTGAGGTACCAAACCTCCGAGGTACCAAACCTCCGTGACATATAGTCACGGTGTGTTACCAAAACACTGGTGCCCGCCGACACGATTAATACCGCCTCCACTCATCAACCCACATCATAATCATAACAGAGATCACGTTAATCACATGTATTAAATAAATCATGCTTCCCAAAAGCATCATAATAATCTCATATATTAGAGACTTACAGAGGTCCTTGCTTGTACCGCTTAAGGTACCAAATCCAAATCTACATCAAGCGATTACAAACAACAAATATTTATCACACATATTAATCGCTATAAGTGTGTATGTACACACCGTCACCACCGAGTGATCTAAATCCCGAATGAAGAGCCGACCACCCTAGATCTACTGCCCCTATATTCGGCCAAGACATGTGTTAGTACATTCGGCCAAATCAAACAATTTTAAGGGTTCACCTATTGAACCCAAACCTTACCCTTACGCTTTTGGATAATCAATCACAATACTCGATTCTAATCTGCTTCATCAATTACCACCGTTAGTAAACAAGCCATTAGCCTTCGACTTTTAAATACTAGATCCCATGAAAACCGATTCTTACCAACACTTACCACTTGATTGGTCACAAATGACTGACTTGCTTTGTCGATTTCCAAAATCCCAAACACCTAGATAGATTCGGTTTCCAAAATGATACCTTGTAAATAAAAGCCGATATTGGCCCTTAATTCTTGAAGAAAATCGACAAAGATAGGCAAAAAGGAGCATAGGCATTCGCCAACTCCACTTACCATACAATTGATTGAACACTTAGCGAAATCCCGATGTGCTCAAGCCACTATACCATTCGGCCAAGTGAAATATAAAGAAAAGGGATTTCGGTACTTTGATAGAATGTAGATTCGGCTAGTAGGAAATAAAAGAAGAAGGATTAAAGAATTAGGTTTGACAAGGATAAGTAATGAGGGTTTCATTATGGTTTTGGAGAGGATGTAAAAAGAAAAGAAAATATAAGATGAGAGGGTTTAGAGATTCGGCTAGCAAACTTGGAAAAAAGAAAATAAGGTGATCACTTAGGTGCTTTTATAAGCATTCGGCAACTCCCCCCCTCTTTCATAAGTCCTTGCCGTCCACTCCTCCTCAATAAGGAGTCCAAGATTCCTCTAACTTCCTTAATTCACTCTAGACCACTTAATTTAAAACCATTTGAATTTCCTAATAATAATCCAATGATAATTCTTTTAAATCTCCATGATCTACTTGATTATCCTTAAAATAAAACTCTTATATTATCTATTAATAATAATTAAAGAGTTTAAAGAGAAGAAAACTCTCCTCCTATGCCACAAAATAAAGAACAAAAGAGGGATTCTTGTGACTCAACCAAGGCTCTCCTTGCTCCCTTGGTGGCGTCACACAAGTTCCTAAGTGGCCTCACTTTTGCCACTTTGTCTAGGCTTATTTTATGTCCAAATTATCCCCATTTATTCTTATAACACCCTCTTGCTAAGGCTCCCTACCTTAAAAGTTAAAACTAAAATTTCCTACCAAATCGAGCCAACACAAAGCCTTAAATTGATCATTATTATTCCATAAATAATATCTCAGTAGCCTACATAAGAAAAATAATTAAATTCCAAATAACCCCATTTTTGGGATGTTACGCTTCTACCCCTTAAAATAAATTTTGTCCCGAAATTACATAACTAAAAGATGAGGGTATTGCCACCAGATCACATCCTCGTGTTCCCACGTAGCTTCCTCAAAGACCATGGTTCCGCCATAGCACTTTTACTAAGGGCATCGACTTTCCTACGAGAACCTTTATATCTCTATCCAAGATCCGAACCTGTTCCTCCTCAAAAGATAAGTCTGCGTTAACCTCGATTTCACACAGCACCACATGTGATGGATCCGACCGATACCGCCTCAAAGATTGATACGTGAAAGACGTCATGTATCCGACTTAACTCTGCGGCAGCTCAAGTCGATAAGCTACCGGTCCTATCCGCTTCAATCAGATATGGGCTATGAATCTTGGGCTCACTTTCTTTTCGCCCAAATCTTAGTACCTTCTTCCAAGGCGACACCTTCAGAAGACCTTGTCTCCCACAAAGATACTCCATTTCCTTGCGTTTGAGATCGGCATAAGACTTCGCTTATCTCGATGCTTCCTTAAGACGAGACCAATTACTTTGACTTTGTCTTCGGTCTCATTACCATTTCGGGCCCAACACTTGTCGCTCACCCAATTCATCCAACACGCTTGAAGTTCGGCATTTCCGTCCATACTGGCTTCGTATGGTGCCATCTGAATACTCGCTGGTAGCTATTGTTGTAGGCGAACTCGGCTAGGGTAAGAATTCTCCCAACTACCTCTAATTCCAAGACACAACCCTCAAAGATATCTTCCAAGATCTCAGATGACCCTTTCTTGATCGCCGTCCGTCACGAGGATGGAAAGTCGTTTGAAATCCAACCGCACTCCAACGCTTGATGTAACGCTTTCCAAAACCTCGAAGTGAACCTTGGGTCCCTATCCGAGATAATCGACACGGTACACCATGCAATCGACTATCTCGCCACATACAACTTTGCTAGTTTCGGAGTGAGTAGTCCATTCTCACCCCAGATGAAGTGAGTGATTTAGTCGATTTGCCCACGATCACCCAAATCGCATCTTTCTTGTTTGGGCGTAAGGGGTGACCACCGACGAAATCCATAGTGATCCGCTCCTACTTCCATTGAGGGATCTTAACCGGTTGAAGTAACCCGATGGTAATCGATGTTCACTTTAACTCACCGACACGCCAAACACTTCCCTACGAATTCGTTATCTCACGCTTCAACCCGCCACCGTAATCTGCTTCAGTAGATCTCCATACATCTTGCTTCCTCCCGGATGCATAGCGATGGGCTGCTATGAGCATCCCGAGAATTTTCCGCCTCAACTCCATATCTTTTGGCATACAAGGCCGTCCCCGAAAACATAGCACACCATCACCAAATCACACTATACCCTCTACACCACCATTCGAACTTGTATTCTCTTCGATTTAGCCCTTCATCCACTAACTGCTTGTTCTTAATCTCCTCGATCCATGTTGGCTTAACTTGAAGCTCGCCAAAAGGCTTCCGTCGTCATATAGGCTCAATCGAGCAAACATTGCTCTTAAATCCGCCACAACCTTCCGGCCAACGCGTCGACCACCACGTTAGCCCTACCCGGATGATATTCGATGGAACATCAGAGTCCTTAATGCTCCAATCCATCGGCTACCGTCTCAGATTCAGATCCTTCGTGTCAAGATACCTCAAACTTTTATGGTCCGTAAATTACCGACTTCTCCCCATAAAGATAATGTCTCCATATTTTCGTATAAGACGATCGCGCTAACTCTGTGTCGTGAGTTGGATAGTTAACTCATGCGGTCTCAAATGACGGGACGATAGGCTACTACCTTCCCATCTTGCATCAACACACACCCCAAACCAAGTGAGATGCATCACAAGAGATCGTGAATAATTTCCCGCCTCGGGTTGTACTAAAATCGAGCTTCACGTAATCTTCCTCACTTATCAAAACTTTTTACCGCTTCTCGACCATATAAACTAACACCTTTCCTTAGCAACTTAGTCAATCGGTAGCTGCGATCGAGAGAACCCTTCCACAAATCTCCGTAATACCACCGCTAACCCCGAAAACTCAGATCTCGCCAATCGACTTAGGCGGTTTCCACTCTAACATCGCTTCAATCTTATGGGATCCACTCTAATCCTTCCACCGACACTACGTGACCTAAGAAAGCCACCTCCCTCACCAAAATTCGCACTTCATCAATTTGGCATACAACCTGCTTTTCCTCAACACTTGCGTAACTATCCAGTAAATGCTTGTCATGCTCTTCCTCCGTCCTGAGTAAACCAATATGTCGCCTATGAACACTACGACAAATTGGTCCAAGTATCGTTGAAAACTCGCTCATTAGATCCATGAACGCCGGCGGCATTGGTCAACCCGAATGGCATCACTAGAAACTCGTAATGCCCATACCGAGTTCAAACGCCGTCTTGTGAACATCGGCCCTTCACCTTAAGTGATGGTAACCCGACCTAAGGTCTATCTTCGAAAACACCGACGCTTCTTCAATCGGTCAAACAAGTCATCGATCCGAGGCAATGGGTACTTGTTTTGATCGTTAACTTGTTTAACGACGATAATCGATGCACATTCGCATAGAACCGTCCTTCTTCTTGACAAACAACACAGGCGCTCCCCACGGAGATATACTAGGTCGAATAAATCCCTTATCCAAGAGCTCCTGAATTTGAGCCTTCAGCTCCACCAATTCCTTTGGTGCCATTCGGTAAGGTGCTATAGACACAGGTGCCGTTCCGGGTAGCAAGTCTATACCGAATTCGACTTCCTTGGCCGAGGTAGACCTGGAAGTTCTTCCGGGAACACATCAAGAAATTCCCCAATCGTCGGACCTTTCCAACCATCGATTCTTAGCTTTCAAAGCACAAATTGAACCAAATACGCCTTACAACCCTTCTTGACCATCTTTTCCGCCTTCAAGGCAGACACCACATTGGATAGGTAATTCCTTCTATCACCTATCATAACCACTTCACCACCCTCAGCCATCTTAAGAACCATGCGCTTAGTCAAGTAATCTAAATTACCGATACTTAGCCACCAATCCATTCCAAGGATCAAATCGAACTCCCGAATGGTAGTTCCATCGATCGCCCGAAATCACGCCACCCCTTAGAGTTCTAGGGCACGCCTCTAAAAGTTTATCTACCATCACAGAGTGACCTAAAGGACTCACTACGCTTATCTCCCTAGCGGCGGTCTCGAGTCTAGGTTCAAAGTCTCTACCACACTACTTGCTACGTATGAGTGTGTAGACCCCACATCAATTAATGCATAATAAGGAAGACCAAAAATCGTAAACGCATTAGTTTATGACATCCGTAAAGTCCACCCTCCTCGCGACGCCTGTCAGATAGACTAAGCCAGCCGCTTAGCTCAGGTTGCCTCGAACCTCCGCCTCGAGTTCCACGACCTCAGTTAGGACCATTGCTTCTCGACCATTACCATGACCCTCCTGGTCCCACATTTCTATCCTCACATTTCGCCTCCTCGATTTCGCGCCGCTTCCGGGACAATCTCAATTCGATGTTCTAAAGACCCACACTCAAACATCCTCTATCACGGCCGAGCAACCTCCCCAATGGGACTTCCCACATTGCAGACTGGCCTCCGATTAGTAGCTACGCGCTTTGTCGCTCGACGGCCCACTCGCTTAGCCTTCTTCTCGATCATTACCATCGGATCCAACCACCCAAATCCTCTCTTTGATTATTCCTACTATAGTTTTGTCTTACCGCCTCCTGATCCCCGGCTACCTTAGCCTTTTCCACAAGAGATGAAAACTCACTTGACTTGTCATGCACAAGAATCAAGAACCTCAAGTCATCTCGAGTCCGCCCTCAAAGCGGACACATTACATTGTTCAAGCTACGATTCCTCCGCATACCCACTCATTCTTTAAAACTCCGCCCATACTCTGGCCACCTGACTTAGTTCCTTGTACTAAACCCGAAAAGCCTTCCTCTCACACACAGTAGCCAGGTGCCCACATACTTCTTTCCGAAAAGCGGCTTTAAAGTAGTCCCACGAGATCATCACCGTGGCTCCATCCCGACTGTCACCACCACTGCACGCTTCATCCTTTAGAAGCGACACCGCCTTTCCGCTTTTCCTCCTCGGCCAGTCAAGATCATCCATTATCCTTTCAGAGATTCCACCAATACTCACAGACCGGGCGCCACTCCCGACACACACCTGAACACCTCACTCATGGGACCGAATTAACCGGAACAGATTTTCGAGCTCCTAATTTCCACCACCTCACCACCACCAATTCGAGGACTCGCAATACCGCTTATGAGATCACGCCTCCTCCCGCTCGATCTCGCTCCTCCGCTCCAAAAGTCTGGAGGTGGTGGTGGTGGTACATCATTTTCGTAACCTTGCCTCGATCCGACGGGTTCGATAATCGCTATCCTACCCTACCTGGCCCACTCGTCCCCACGCCCTCTAGAACTCATTCTATCTATCGCGCTTTTAATCAAGTTAAGAGGAATTTTATGTATTAGCGTTTGTTCTACTTCATTACTCGCAAGAAATTTTATGAAGAAATTTTAATTAGGATTCTTTCGTGCAAACAAGGTTTCATTTTCTATCCTAGTTCACACAAATAAGTTCTTGCATCCATTCCCTAATACTTTCCATACCTATTCGCTTCTTCTGACATTTCGCCCATTTCTAACCCAGGGGTATTTTCGTCATTTTCTTATAGGGGTATTTTCGTAATAAAAGAGATTTTAAAACTTTAGTAAAGTAGGTTGTTTTTGAAATTCCCAACACTGGAGGGTATTATTAAAAATTGATAAGATTTGAAGTTATGGCATTATTTCGAAAACCAGGGGTATTTTGGTAATTTTGTCACTTGGGCAATTTCGTAATCTTAAAAAGTTAGGGTATTTTTGACGCTTGTAAAACTCGAGGATTCCTTTTGAGAGTTTTCCTTCTTAAACATTGTTGTTTGCAAAAGTTCAAAAGTCAAGGTCATTTTGGTAATTTTGAATTGAGTATGCCGTAATTTCCTAAAACCAAAATATTTTATTGATGATTTTCAAAGCTAAATGATTGAATATTTGTAAAATAGTTAAAAAAAAATTTTGAACAAAACCATTGAGTCGATATTTTATGAACCGAGGTATTTTAGTAATTTTACCCCAAGGGCATTTTTGAAATTTTTCCCACAAATCAAGTTTTTCAAGGAAAACGTTGTAAAATGATGTTTTCCGATTTGAAAGAGTTATTACGTAAATTTTGAAAACATTAGGGTTCTTGTTGTTTCGCTCTTTCAAAACATGGCTAATTCCCTTTCGGTTTTAGTCATTAGGTTTAGCCTATGACCGAGCCCTCTTGGTCGTGGTGAACCCAAGCTACGCACTGAGCGTTTCGTGTGGAGAGGAGGTGAGTCACGCGATCGCTTAAATACCAAGCTCCCACCGAACCTTTCTAGACATGCGACAGAGGTTACCACACCATCGAGCCCTCCGAGTTAGGGTGAACCCAAGCCACGCACTGTAGGATACCTGCAAGAGGTGGTGAGTCACCTGACCGCTTAAATACCGTGCTCTTCCTGCCCAATCCTAGACATGCGTCTGGGGTTACCACACCCTAGCTCAAAGGACTAAGTCATAGATTGGTTTAGTTCTTAAGTCTTATGTTTAGCTTGTGTGTTTGAGTAACCTAACCCTAGGGTTCAAATTCTATAAGTCTATCTACGCCCATGCTTCCTACCCTTCTACGTAATATAATTCACAAAGAAGTTTAGAGGTACTTACACGGGCGGATCGGTTTGAGACTCTGCCATGCCGCTTTAAAACCCAAAATCAATTAATAAGGCCTACTAAAACATTTTTGGCCTTGGGCCTCTACAAATGAAGTTTTGAACTGGCTCGATATTAATTTGTAATATTAAACCCTACCAAACGTTGGGACCTAATATGGGTCGTTATTTAAGAAGAACTTTTGAAACCCATTTTCTAAATCCACTTAAGTTTTGTTGAAAATCGCTCATTTTAAATTGTCTTGTCAATTATACTTAGTCCAATTTGAACATTTAATTAAGTCAAGTTATTACAAAATTTCGATGTTGCTGATGGCACGATAAAACATTTTCGTGTTAATTTTATAAAACGCGTGATTCAAATTTTATAGTAAAATAAAATATCCAACATATAAAAAAAAACCAAAGTAAAGTAATATGAGGCCTTATTACATCCAAATAAAACAACCCAATAACCAAATTTAAAATAACTAAAATTAAAGTCTATTTAATTTTAAATCCACCGCATGGCCTCCTCAAGTCCCTCCTGGCCCATGTCCGCGATCTAAGCATCACCGAAAAATTAATGGAGAAGGTGAGTCACCAAGACTCAAGATGTAACCCTTCCCTGCTTTAAAAATATTTTCCATACACAACATATAACAATAAATATGCGAATATTTAATTCCGACCTAGCCATCCAAACGCCACTGCTCACCCGTTGTGGTACCAAACCACCGGTGGTGCTAAACCACCGTGACATATAGTCACAATGTGTTACCAAAACACCGGTGTCCGTGGACACAAATCGGGTGATGGGGCCAACCCATCGTGGTGATACCAAATCACCGGCGTACGATCCCATATCTCAAGTGGGGCCAACCCACGTGGTGTTAACCACAGGACAAGTCGCTAAGGTACCAAACCTCGAGGTACCAAACCTCCGTGACATATAGTCACGGTGTTACTACTAAAACACCGGTGCCCGCTTAACACGATTAATACCGCCTCCACTCATCAACCCACATCATAATCATAACAGAGATCACACATTTATCACATGTATTAAATAAATCATGCTTCCCAAAAGCATCATAATAATCTCATATATTAGAGACTTACCGAGGTCCTTGCTTGTACCGTTTAAGGTACCAAATCCAAATCTACATCAAGCAGATTTACAAACAACAAATATTTATCACACATATTAATCGCTATAAGTGTGTATGTACACACTGTCACCACCGAAAGTGATCTAAACCCAATGAAGAGCCGACCACCCTAGATCTATCGCTTCTATATTCGCCAAGACATGTGTTAGTACATTCGCCAAATCAAACAATTTTAAGGGTTCACCTATTGAACCCAAACCTTACCTTACGCTTTTGGATAATCAATCACAATACTCGATTCTAAACTGCTTCATCAATTACCACCTGTTAGTAAACAAGCCATTAGCCTTGGCTTTTAAATACTAGATCCCATGAAAACCGATTCTTACCAACACTTACCACTTGATTGGTCACAAATGACGCTTGCTTTTGTCGATTTCCAAAATCCCAAACACCTAGATAGATTCGGTTTCCAAAATGATACCTTGTAAATAAAAAGCCGATATTGGCCCTTAATTCTTGAAGAAAAATCGACAAAGATAGGGAAAAAGGGAGCATAGGCATTCGCCAACTCCACTTACCATACAATTGATTGAACACTTAGCGAAATCCCGATGTACCTCAAGCCACTATACCATTCGTGAAATATAAAGAAAAGGGATTTCGGTGCACTAGTGAGGAATATAAATGGTTTTGGAGCCACTAAAAGATTAAAATGTAGTACCTTAAAAGTTAAAACTAAAATTTCCTACCAAATCGAGCCAACACAAAGCCTTAAATTGATCATTATTATTCCATAAATAATATCTCAGCTAGCCTTACATAAGAAAAATAATTAAATTCCAAATAACCCCATTTTTGGGATGTTACGATTCAAGAAAAAATCATAAACTCATTACTCAATTCCAACTGAACTCAAAACTAGAGCTTCGGTTAATAATACCTTCAATTTCTTTAACTTTGTTAGTATACCCAGACCATTCAAACCTTAACAAATGTGATAACTTTTCCAATCAGAACAACTTTAACTTATAATAACATCATCCAGTTAGAATAATCCAATAGGCATATCTCTGTATTATGCTTTCTAGAATATAATTTCTTCATTCAGACTATCCGTCCTCATACTCGTGAATACAAAAAAATTTATTCTCTTAGTTGAGGTATGTTTAAATATAAATAACTCAAATCAAATCTCAACAAATCATTTCACTCATATAAAAACAACTGAGTTGATTTCAGCTATTGAATAATAACATATCAATATACTTTTTTTTCTTCATGCTTAGGATACAACTCAAATACACAATCTTTCAAAATTATTTTAGCGTGCAAATCAAAGATCTTTTAAACCGTATTAGCTCGAGAAAATAGATATCCTGATTGAACTCATTAACTTTAATCAAACTTACCTGAGGAAAGAAAATTACTATATAATTTAAGCTTGTGTTCTTACCATTTATACCCTTGCCAATATCAATTTCTTCCACAAAAATTTGAGAAACCTTGATACCAGAGTCACCACATTCCTATTATTGAATCCAGAAATACAGTCATACTAAACATAGCCATCATAGACCAAGGAACATACTTTAAGGATGAGCCATGTCCGATAATTTTCACAATAAGGGCAATAAGAAAACCCCAAATATGATACCATTCTAGAAGTCTGAGAACATAACTCACAAGAAAATAACATAGATCTTGATGATTCCTTAGAGAAACCCAGCAGAAAAACAATGCTTACTGACTCTGGACTTCCATCATAACAGAGATAATATATTTTCCGTATATAAAACAAAACCATAATCAGTAGAAACATAAGAATAGTCTCACATAAATTTTTACCATCGACTTCATTCCAGCATATTTAAATAGAATTCCGAAGAGATAAAGAAATACCAATCATAAACTAACCAAACCAATAGGGCATTCGTCTAACATCATAGTTAGCTTCACACAACGTAAGAACTCCATCAGAAACTAATCAATCACACACATATCTCTGAGGATAAAAGAATATATAGAATACACGAAAAAGATCATCATATTCATTTCAACTATAACTGTCACACACATAGACATCTTTACTACTCAAATATCATTTCTTTGACTAATTCTGTCATCATGAACCCCGTATTATTCCATTCACTAACGAAAATCAATTCAAGAAAAATTTCAGCAAACACATACTTTAAATATCATATCTGAATAAGTCGATTAGCCGAGACTAAATTCTCCTTTATCCGTGACATTGCCTAATCTGTATAATCTTTAAAATATTCTGATATCCTTCCAAAATTGTTTCCACTTTCCAAACTGTTCTTATCTCTATATGCATTACTAAGTATTTCACCACTAAACTCTTTAGTTTCACATTTATGGACTTATTCCACATGGTTCTCGTGAATTTTCGTTATAAAGCAACACTGGTAGGGGATGAGGTCATAAAGCTTCTGATTTGACTCTCATAAGTACATACATATGACTTTGTATTCATCACCAACATCATATAATCACAATTACATAATTCACTTCAAGCTAATTAACATACATAGTCATGTTACACGAACTTTTTCTATTATCTTATTTAAACAAGTGTACATAAACACACATTCTGTCAATTTGAGAAAATTTACTTATCGTATTCACTTAATCAAATATGTTGGGCACATAACATTATAGGCATGCCAAACAAACATGGATGGGCTTATCACCATATAAACTTTCATTTCATTCCACTTTTCACATTTCTCAACTTGTGGTTATCTCATTTCGTACATTAACACATATATATCGTGAACTTATATTCATACCATTCCAAATTTTGACACATCATAAGCACGTCTCAATCATTTCAATATCATTATCATCATTATCAAAAAATAGCTCGGTTGGAAGTCATCTCTGTCTTAACAAAACAATTTCATCAGAGTCGGGAGATATCACACTATCACGAGTAGTAATATGGCATGTATAGCTAGACTCATATACGCTATGTTAGTCCGAGAATCAACTAAACCATAGCTTTGATACCACTAAATGTAACACCCCTTCTCCATATTCAACGGCGGAATAGGGTACGAGGCATTACCAAAACACATACACTTGTAAACATATTAAACTGAGTCATAAAATTTCATCCAAATTATACAAAATGAACTGCTAAATATTAAAGGCCAACATTTTAGGCCAAACCAATAATGACATTTACAAATGACTAAGTCTCCTATACATGCCATAAACTTAAGAGCTTTGTATTCACTTTTACCCCATGATGATAGCTTGATAGTGTGATTACATCTCAGGCGATCTCCAACTCGAGCTAGCATACAAACCCTATAAGATATGGGACATGAAAGGAAGTAAGCTATAAAGCTTAGTAAGTAAGTATGTAAATAATAAGTGATTTATTAACAGGCTTTTATAAATCTTCACAATATGTTCTCAAGATAATACAATCATAATTGAACATAGTTCCACTTTTTATTCATGTTCATCTCAAGCTACCTACTAGAGTCACAGTTATTAAATTATTTATATCTGGAGCTATGGAAATCCAAATTAAGATCAGCTAATTTTCCATGAAACTATACTCACATATATTCTTACCATAAAATTTCTAGAATTTTTGGTTTATCCAATCAATACAGTTTATTCATTAAAGATTCCCCTATTTTATTGTTTGACTATTCGACCTCTCTTTACTACTGAATCAATTTTCTCTTCGTATGAGTTCATATGACCTTCTTATTTAGTTAATTTGAAAATAGACTCATTAATAATCTTAGGAATATAAATTATATCCCACAATTATTTTTGTAAAATTATTAATGATTTTCCCAAGGCAGAATAGGAGATCACGTAGTCATTCTAACCAGTCTCACAGAAATTCAAATATCTGAAAATATACAAATCATTTGTTTTCTATGTTTCTTTTATATGAAATAAGACTCAATAAGATTTAAATAAATATCTCATCCAACTTATATATCAAGTTCTACTATTTTTGGTGATTTTTCAAGCTCATGTTACTGCTGTTGTCCAAACAGTTTTATTGTAAATTTTTGCTCTCTCTTTCACTTTAGTTGTGTTCATCACTTGCCTATAACAATCTTTCCAATTTTCGATTACATATCGAACATATTGTTCATATGTACATTTGCCACATTTCTCAATTGGTCACATTCACACTTGCACTTATTCATAACATGATCGCACCAATCGTCATTAGTAAATTATCTCGTTGAACCCTTTGAAAACGCCCGATACTCGGTGGTCTCAGCACATACTCCACCTACACCTAATTCAGCTTTCTTGTACACATGGTGAAGGTCCCTTATCACCCATGTGACCTAGCCATTCCATCTCGTAGCTTTATTGTCTACATGTCATCCAACACTAGGAACCACTCATGTGACCTAGCTACTCATAACACGTAACTTTCTTGTACACATGGTATACACACAGTATTACACATGTGACCTAGTTACATATAAAATTATCATCCCGTAGCTTTCTTGCACACATGGTGAAAGCCCCTTATCATCCATGTGGCCTAGCTACATATCAAATTTTTCCATCTCATAGCTTTCTTATGCACATGGTGAATGTCCCTTATCACTCGTGTGACCTAGCTACATATTGTCCATATCTCTCGGTTTTTCGAAGGTTCAATCGAGAATTTCCCATTCCATACATTTTCAGATTTTAGTTATCACCCAATGATTTCCATAATATCTAGCAAAATAATTATTGAACAAGTAAAATAAATGCATTATTTACATATCAACTTTCCATTTCACATAATAACCATAGTCATAGAAAACACCTTTAAGCACAACATTTCAACCCCTATGTCACCTTTTATCATAAAGGTATTATTAAATCAATTCACCAGCATAATATACTAAACATGTAATTCAAAAAAATCAATTTAATACCACAATTTAGGTTTCAAACATACATTATGACATTATTGCATTATTATTTACACACCAACTTACTTCGAATGCCGAAACGACCATTTTACTTTCTCGATTTTCGATTTTCCTCTAGCTCTAGGTCCAAATCTCATATTTTGGGGTCTAAAACATCACATTTCACTTATTTAATTAATGTACTACTCAAAACAGTCCTTAACTCAACTTTTACAAAATTATAATTTTGCCCCTAAACTTTTATATATTTACACTTTTGCCCAATACTGAAAAATTAAACTTCATCCCTTATTCTTATGTTTTATAACATGTTGATCATTTTTCCATTCTATGGAAACATCAAATTCTTACTCTAACATTAGGTATTTTTATCGATTATGTCATTTTACTCGTTTTCACTTAAAATTGCTTAGCAAAAGTTCTTTAACATAATTTCAAGCTTCATATTCTACCAAAAACATCAAAATACACACTTTTCACCTATGGGTTTTTTCCAAAGATGAACCCTATCATGAATTATTGGTAGCATACGCTAAATCGAGCTATGGGACTCCAAAACCGTAAATAACTTGAAAAACAGGGCTAGAACGAACTTACCATGAACTGGGAAAGTTGAGAAAACCCTAGCCATGTCTTCTCCTAGTAAATTTCGTCCATATAAAGAATACGGACAAATTTGGCATTTTAATTTTGTTTTTCATTCATTTAATTCACAAAAGGACCAAAATGCCCTTACAAAAAAATATCTTATCTAACATATACCATATCCATTTTTGTCCAAAAATTTAATAAATAGGCTAATTACCATTTAAGAACCTCTACTTTAAAATTTCATAGCAATTTGACAGCTCTAACTTCTAGAACTCAAGTTTTGCACTTTTTATAATTTAGTCCTTTTGACTAAATTGAGTGCCCAAATGTCAAATTTTTCGAACGAAATTTTCACAAAATTGTTTCGTGAAATTGTAGACCATAAAAATATAATAAAAATAAATTTTCTTACGTCGAATTTGTGGTCTCGAAACCACTGTTCTGACTAGGCCTTAATTCGGGATGTTACAGTATACCCGAGCAAATCCTAACGCTCAACCCCCTCCACCCCCACCTATCCCTCAACCCGCTCTAATAGAACCTCAAGTGGTCGAGGTGGTGAGAAGAGAAAGGCCTTCGGTAGATAAGATCGAAGCAAGGAGCCGAGGCATTTCGGGCAAATAAGGATGATGACCCGGAGAGAGCGAAATTTTGGCTCGAGAATACCACCAGGGTATTCGATGCATTATCTTATACCCTTAAGGAGTGCTTAAAGTGTACGGTATCCCTCCTAAGAGATTCAGCCTACAGATGGTGGAATACTCTGGTGTCGGTAGTGCCAAGGGAGAGAGTCAGCTGAGAGTTTTTCCAAGAGGAACACTGGAAGAAGTACATCAGCCAGAGGTTCATCGACCACAAGAGGAAGGAGTTCTTGGAACTAAAGCAAGGCCGTATGTTAGTGACTGATTACGAACGAGAGTTCATAAGGCTTAGCAAATACGCTCAGGAGTGCGTGGCCACCGAGGTAATCATGTGCAAGAGGTTCGAGGATGGACTGAATGAGGACATCCGTTTATATGTTGGAGTCCTCGAACTAAAGGAATTTATAGTGTTGGTAGATAGAGCCTATAAAGTCAAAGAGTTGATTAAAAAGAAGAGAAGAGCGAAGAATGAGTCTCATGACTCGAGAAAGAGACAACTGAATAAGTCTCACCAATCCTCATCTAAGAAGTTGAGGGATTTCTCTACTCGATCAGTCACTTTAGCGGAGTTTTCAACCTAAGAAAAAGACAAGAAATTTTTGGGGTAGAAAGGGCAGACCACATCAGTTGCTAGTGTGGGAAATGTCTGACCAAGTAGACCGGAATGCCATCAATGTGGTAGGTGCCATGCTGGTGAACATCGAGCTAATGAGAAAGCTTATTTCAGATGTGGGTCCTTAGACCACTTTATCAAAGACTGCCCCGAGGTGGGCGAGAAAGAAAAGCCTCAGAATACAAGATCGAGAAGTACTGCTAGGGAAGACCACTTAGAAACCTAGAAATATAGATGGGTAGCAAGAATCCATCTAGAGAGCAAGCTACTAGAGTCGAGGGTAGAGCGCCGATAAGGACATATGCCATTCGCGCTTGTGAAGAGACATCTTCCCCCGACGTAATCACGGGTGCCTTTTCTTTCCATAATTCTCATGTTATAGCTTTAATTGATCCGAGATCTACCCACTCAAACATATGCATGAAATTAGTCTCTTGCATGAGCATGCCTATAGAGTCTACCGAATTATCATAAAAGTGTCTAATCCCCTGGGCAAATGCGTGTTGGTTGATAGAGTTTGCAAAGGTTGTCCTTTGATGATTAAAGGTCATTGTTTCTCGGCTGATCTTATGCTATTGCCATTTGATGAGTTTGACGTCATTCTTGGGATGGATTGGTTTGTTACTCATGGAGTAATTGTGAATTGTGGGGAGAAGTATATTGAGTTGAGAGACGAAAATGGTAATCTTATTCGTGTTAAATTAGATAAGCCGGATAGGTCACTAGTAGTGATGTCAATCTTATCGACTCAAAAGTATTTAAGGAAGGGATACGAGGCCTATCTTGCCTTTGTGTTGAACACTAAAGAGACTGATTCGAGAATTGAGTCGGTACCCATAGTATGCAATTACCCGGATGTCTTTCCAGAAGAGTTGCCAGGGTTACCTCCGGTTAGAGAAATTGAATTTGGGATTGAGTTAGCTCCGGGTACTGCCCCTATTTCTATTGCTCCATATAGAATGGCTCCAACTGAGCTAAGAGAGCTAAAAGCACAGTTGCAAGAACTAACGGATAAAGGTTTTGCAAGGCCGAGTTTCTCCCTGTGGGGTGCTCCCGTTTTATTCGTGAAGAAGAAAGATTGTTCCATGAGACTATATATATATATTGACAACTCAACAAGTGTAACATCCCGAAATTGGGCTTAGTAGGATTGGGCCCAATGGGCCTTGGACATAAGAATGTTTAAAATTTTGAGAACAAAAGAATGGCATTATTGCAAATTGGACTTGTTAGTTAAGTGAATTTGGAAGGTTACGAGGTTCCTATGAAGTCTCGGGTTTAATTGGGCCTTAGGAAAAATTTTGTATTTTAGCACTTTAAGGAGATGGAGTAAGTGACCTTAAAGCATATGGAAATAATTGATTAAATAGCTAGCATAAGTGAGCAGTTAGTAAAGAGGCTATGGCACCACATGTATTACCTTGAAGGAAGGAGTTTGAATCACTTTGTATGCAATTTGACTTTTACTTTTGCTTCCCTTCCTTATGTGTCACTCAAGGAATAAATATGGCAATGGTGGACTTCATTATTTTGGTAAGGAGGCTAAAAGAATAAGGCAAGGTTGAAGTTGGGGAAAGGAATCAAGAGAAATAAGAAAGAAAGGGGACATGAGGCTAATTCCATGGATGATGTTTTGAAAAGCTTATGAGGCCAAACTCTAATCCTAAGGGGGATGCATGTGGACGATTTTGGAGTAGTTAGGTGGTTGAAATTTTATTTTGGCTTTTGGTAAAATCCTAGCTTTGTTTTGGCAGAAATCTTTTGGCAACTTTGTGCCATTTCTCTCAATTTTGCAACCCACCTTGTCAAACATAGTAGAGCAATAGTGCATTGTTTTCCTCTCAAATTCTTTTCTTTTCCTTTGCTTTGTGCCAAAATTACAAGCCTTGGTGACCATATGTTACTTTTTTCTTTTTACTTTGGCCGAATTCCCCTAGCACATTTGTGCACTTTCTTGCTCTTTTGTTTGATCAAGATTTTCATCTCTTGTCTATCTCCCTTTTTGGATAGCCGAATCTTCCACCCTTCTATTGAACTCTCTTTTCCATTCGAGTGGTCATTTATGTACAATCGATAAGTGAATTCTTTTCTATGATCATATTCTTTCCTCTTTAGCCGAATAAGTAATTATCACTATTCGGTTGTAAATCGTGATCGTAACCAAAAATGGTGTTATCCTCCACTTCTTCATGCTTTATTCACTCTCTCTTTTCGTAGTGCTTTAAGTGGAAGACCGTGTATTGTTCTAGCCGAAGTCAAACAGTGGTAATTGGATCCAATATCGATAAGGATCAATTCTTGGTGCATCGAGGGAGATCACCGTTGTGGTGTTGAAATCGGTAGAAAGCACAACTCGTAATCAAGGTGTGTAATCCCGTACCCTTCCGAATATATGTTTGAAATGGTTAGTAAGTCTCACATCTCTTTGAAAGTTTACATGAAATGTTCTATGATTCAGTATAAATACCAAATAAAACCGATAACTGGCATCCGTGATCACTCGGGAGTGTGTATATTCATAGTGGTAATCGTATTTTGTAATAAAACAGTTTCAGTCAGAAACAGTGATGTGTATTTGAAAACTCACAAAAATTGGATAAAAGGAATTAAAAAGCGAGTAAGATATCAGATTAAAGCTTACTATTTCTACTTTAATATGGAAGAAACGGAGAAGGAAAGGGAATATTATATTCTGAGATATGTTAATTTTAGTGAGACTGGTTCTAAATGACTTCGGGATATTATGTTCTGTCTTGGAAAAATCGTATAAAATTGTAAAAAGTGAATTATGGGATATAATTTATATGTATGGATTCCTTAGTGAGCATATTATTAATAGAGACAAGTGGGAGTAGTATATGAAAATTGTACAGTGAGATATTTGTGATTAAGGAAAGAGAGGTTAGAATCATTGGACAGTGAAACAAGGAAAACTTTAAGGAATAAACTGTACTAAATGGTTCAGCTAAAAATTCTGGAAAAATTATAGGAGAAAGATATATGTGTCTACTTTCAATGAAAAGTTATGCATTTAGATTTTGAGTTTTCTAACTCGAGTTATGGTCAATTTAGTCAGTATGATGTAGATGAATAGTTTCAATTTTATGCTCCAAATTAGTAGTTAAGCCTAGGTTGTGAAATTACCATAATACCCTTAGAGGGTAAATTATCGAAATACCCTTGGGTTGCGAGATTACTGAATTACCCTCATCGAGTAAAATTACAAAATGCCCTTATGGGCTGAATTACGAAAACGCCCTTATGGGCCAAATTACAGAATTGCCCCTAATGGGTCGAAATACAAAATTACTTAATGAACTGAATTGACATATTTCTTTATGGGCCAATCTGATATATTTTGTTATGAGGGCCAAAATATGTTTAATGGGCCAAATTTGCTAGATCGTTAAATGGGCCAAAATTTGTTAGATCGTTAAATGGACCAAAATTTGCTAGATCGTTAAATGGGCCAAATTACTATTTTGACTAATGGGCCAAATTGATAACTTGTAATATGGGCTTTTTGTTGAAATTTACTTTATGAATATATTATTATGCATTAAATATGTATATACATGGCTGCATGGGTTGGGATAATTGACGAAGAGAAGAAAGGCTTGTTGCTAAAATCTAGTTCGGTGGCTCTACCACAAATATTTTAAATGGCATGTTGCCAAAATCTAGTTCGGTGGCTCCGCCACAAATATTTTAAATGGCCTGTTGCCAAAATCTAGTTCGATGGCTCTGCCACAAATATTATAATTGGCTTAATGCCTGCTATTGGTGTGTTGGCGGGGTAGGTTGACTTGATCCCCACAGGTTACGGGTGGTGTGTAGTGGATGGAAATTTAGGCTTTGTTGGGAAATTCATATCACATGCATTTTATATTTGTTATATTATTACATTTGTAAATGGGCTTAGGCCCAAATATTTTCTTTATGGATTTTGGTCGAGTGAACAACGGTGAGTGGGTTACACACTGAGTTCTAAGTAACTCACCCCTTCTTTCTTAACCCTGTAGGTAATGCTCCGTGAGGTGGACTTGGGCCATGGATGACTTGGTGGAGACCATACTTGAAATAGTGTTATTAAATTTTAAATTTCTATTCCCGTTATTTTATTATTTTGGTTTAAGTTGTAATAAAGCCTCTGAACTATTTTATTATTTGCTTTATGGTTGGTTTACTTATTATTTTGCTTAAATTGTTTTAAACGAGAATTTTTCTAAAAGCTAAAATAAAGGTTTTCCAAAATCGATTAACAAATGGAATTCATAATAAAATTTTACAAATATTTTTAATACTGAAATCTTCTTGAATTTTCAATGTCATTTTCAAAAGTCATGTTTTAGAAGATTATTAGTTCAAATCTAACGATTTATCAATCAATCTTCGAGGTTAGTAGTATTTTATCAAATGTCTCAAATCAAACTTGTTTTTCTTGATTTTAACAAAACTTATTTTAGTACGAATTTCAAATCCTTTATACGTTTTCTTCATTGTGACACACCAAATTTGGGCCTAACTTTTGGGCCGGGTTTGGGGTGTTACAACAAGGTGACTGTGAATAACAAGTACCTGTTGCTGAGGATCGACGATCAATTCAATCAATTGAAGCGAGCCACAGTATTTTCCAAGATAGATTTGAGGTCAGGGTACTATCAGTTGAGAGTCAAGGACTCGGATGTGCCAAAAACCTCCTTTAGGACTAGGTATGGGCACTATGAATTTTTGGTCATGCCTTTTGGTCTAACGAATGACCCTACGATCTTCAAGGATTTGATACTTGGATAAATTTGTTGTGGTTTTCATCGATGACTTACTAATCTACTCTTGGGATGAGAACGATCATACTGAGCATTTGAGTATAGTTCTACAAGTTTTGAAAGAAAAACAATTGTATGTCAAATTCAGTAAGAGTGAATTTTGGCTCAAGGAAGTGAGATTTTTGGGGCACCGAGTAAGATTTTAGCAATTATTGAATGGAAACCACCGAGAAACGTAACTAAAGTAAGGAGTTTCTTAAGCCTAACCGGCTATTATAGGTGTTTTGTCAAGGGGTTTTCCATGATAGCTACCCCGATGACAAGACTTTTGCAAAAAATGTGAAGTTCGTTTGGACAAAGAAATGTCAATAGAGTTTCGAGAAACTGAAGACACTGTTGACTAAGGCTCTTGTTCTAGTGCAACCTGAGCCGAGAAGAGAATTTATGGTTTACAGTGACGTGTCCTTAAATGGATTGGGTTTTGTACTTATGCAAGAGGGTAAAGTGATTGCATACGCCTCTAGGCAGTTGAAGCCGCACAGAAGAACTACCCGACTCATGATTTAGAGTTGGCCGTAATCATGTTTGCGTTGAAAATTTGGAGGCATCATTTATATTGTGAAAGGTGTCGGATTTTCACTGACCATAAAAGCCTAAAATATTTGATGACTAAAAAAGAATTGAATTTGAGGCAACAAAGGTGGTTAGAGCTGATTAAGGATTATGAGTTGGCAATTGACTACCATCTGGGAAAGGTGAACGTGGTCACCGATGCTTTGACTAAGAGCCATGAGTACTCAGACGACTATGTTGGATGATGGTTCCATTTTGGCCAAATTGAGGGCTAAACCATTGTTTCTCCAAGAAATTTGTGAAGCTCAGAAAGATGATAACAGTTTGCAAGCCAAAAGAGTTATATGTGAGTCAAATGTTGAATCAGACTTTTGAATAAATCCTGATGGATGTAAAACATTCCGAGATCGAGTTTGTGTATCTAGAAATGACGAGCTTATTAGTAAAATCTTGCAAGAAGCGCATAGCGAATGTTTGAATGTACACCTTGGTAGCATGAAGATGTACAATGATTTGAGGAAATGGTATTGGTGGCTTGGTATGAAGAAAGAAATTTTTGAGTTTGTATCGAGATGCCTGATTTGTCAGCAAGTGAAGGCTGAACATCAAGTACCTTCGGGTTTACTTCAGCCCATTATGGTTCCTAAGTGGAAATGGGACCGTATTACCATGGACTTCGTGGCGGGCTTATCGTTGACTCCAAAGAAGAAAGATGCAGTATGGGTAGTGATTGATAGACTCACAAATTCAACCTATTTTATACCAGTGCGAGTTGACTACTCACTTGATAAATTAGCGGACTTATACATGTCAGAGATAGAAAGACTCCATGGTGTACCATTGTCGATCATTTTAGATAGAGATCCGAGATTCATGTCACGGTTTTGGAAAAAGTTACAAGAGGCTATGGGCACGAAATTGAGTTTCAGTACAGCCTTTCATCCACAAACTGACGGCAGTCGGAGAGGGTAATTCAGACACTTGAAGACATGTTTTGATGTTGTGTTTTGGAATTCCATGGTAATTGAGAGAAATACTTACCATTGGTGGAATTCGCCTATAATAACAGCTTTCAATCAAGTCTGAAAATGGAGCCTTATGAGGCATTGTATGGGCGTAAGTGTCGAATGCCCTTGTATTGGTCAGAACTCAAAGAGAAACAGATTCACGAGGTCGACTTGGTTAAGGAAAGTGAAGAGAAGGTAAAAGTGATAAGTGACTGTCTGAAAGCTGCCTCAGATAGGCAAAAGTCTTATTCAAATTTGAAAATGAAAGAGATTGAATTTAAATTCAGTGATAGAGTATTCTTGAAAGTATCACCTTGGAGGAAAGTCCTCAGATTTGGTCGAAAGGGCAAATTGAGTCTGCGTTTTATCCGACCTTATAAAGTTACCAAGAGGATAGGACTGGTAGCTTATTGGTTAGCCTTGCCACCTGAGTTGGAAAAGATTCATGACGTATTTCACGTATCCATGTTACACTGATACCTTTCAAACCCTTCACATGTCATAGTACTGATAGAGGTAGAATTGCAACCAAACTTGACTTATGGTGAAGAGCCGGTTACAATCTTGGCGCGAAAGGTCAAGCAATTAAGAAACAAAAGCATAGCCCTAGTAAAAGTTCTGTGGCAAAGACAAGGAATATAAGAGGCTACATGGGAGCCCGAGGAAATGATGAGAAACCAATATCCCAACCTTTTCACCTATAAGATTTTCGAGGACGAAAATCCTTAAGAGGAGAATTGTAACAGCCCAATTTAGGGGCTATTCAGAATAGTGATCTCAGGATCACTAATTTGAGATTAGATAAATTTATTTTCATGTTATATTATGAGTTAGAGCATGATAGCATATGTGCATGAAAATTTTGGTGCTTTAATTTTAACGATTTCATGATTAATCGTGAAAAAGGACTAAAACACATATAGTGTAAAAGTTCCATTCTATAAGCTAAAGGTACCAAATGGCCATAGATTGTCAATTGGAGATCCTTAAAAGGTAATTCAACCCCCAATATTTTCTTGGCCGGCCATGGACTAGCATAGGAGACAAATTTGTCAATGTTGGTCAAAGTTGGTGATAGTAGGTGGACTAATTTAACTAGTATTAATAAAATAAGGAGAGAAAAGATATCATATTTTTCTCTTTCACTCTTCCACCAAAAATTAGCAGCAAATAGAGGGTACAAAGCTTTAAAAATTTCAGCACACTTATCTCTTCACAAGTAAGTGTTCTAGTGATCTTTTCTAGAAAATAGTTGTACTTTTGGGACCCCTAAAGCTTAAGCTTTCAAATGAGGGGACTATTGTGTAATATGGTAAAAAGTTTAGAGTTTTTCCATGAGAGCTATCTTAGCTATTTTCTGTATTTTTATGGAAGAAATTGAGTCTTAGTTGTTAGATTAACAACTTTTGTGAAAGGTGTTGTCTTGAAAACACCTAATTGGACCTAGATGAAACGGTTACAAATTTGTCGTAATTATGTGAAATGCTTAGTTTTGATGATAGCTATAAGAGTATTAAATGTTCACCTAGGCTTTTTGAAGGTAGAAATGTAATTAGAATTAATTTTCGAGCCTAGGGGCAAAATGGTCATTTTGCCAAAGTCTGGGGAAAATAGTAATTTTGCCCAAGCATGATTATTGAAATGCTTTCATTAATGTGGTGATTAAAATGAGCTAAATTACTATTATAGATCAAGAAGAATCGAGAATCTGCCTCGACTAGGGAAAAGACAAAGTCTTGGACAAAACTGACGAGTTAGCTTATTTTGAAATCGAGGTAAGTTTGTATGTGATTAATGCAATAATTATTTTAGCATAACTAAGAATGCTTGGTATTCTATTGATGCATGATGCTCTACTAAATTGATGATGAATGAGATGTTGAAGTCCTAGTGGACCATATTAAATATGAAAATGCTATTATCGAGATATGAAACAAATAAGGTCCCTATAAGACCATGTTCGGGACATGGCCTCGATACCGAGTTGGTATCCCATATAAGACCATATCTTGGATATGGCTTCAAAAATGAATTTGAAAATCGTTTAAGACTATATCCGGGATGTGGCATCGATACTTGATGTGGAAGTCCATATAAGACCTTATCCGGGATATGGCATTGGCATTTAGAGGTGACCCCATGTAAGACCACCTCAGGGGATGTGGCATTGGCTTTGCACCCATCTCAATAATGATGGAAATACATCTTTGACCATCTCTAGTAAATAATGGGATAAGTAGATGAGTTTAGAAGTATGAATGAGAATGATACTAAAGCTATGGGAACGAGTGAAAACAGGTACTCGTGAATGAGTTACGATGAAACGATTATAACATGTGGCATAGTATGTGCTAAATAAGGGCAATCGTAAGTCAATATGTCAAAAAGCCTTTAACTAGTGTATGATTAGTTAATGCCATGGATGGATTATATTATAAACTTATTATTACTATACATATTTCTATGCAAACTTACTAAGCTTCGTGCTTACCCCTTTCATTGCCCTTATTCCTTGTAGTATTGCCAAGACAACTCGAGGATCGTTGACGTAGGAGTTCGAAAATCACACTATCGACATCACTTTGGTATAATAGTTTAGACTTATTTTGAGTATGGCATGTATATGACTTGGGTATTTTGTTTTGTTGTAATTGTTAGTCAAAGTGTTGGCTATGTAAGTTATAAAAGTCATGTTGTAAATGGCCTTATAAGTTAGGCAAATACTTGGCAAGTTCTATTACTTAATGAAGATGAATTTCATGAAATATACGCCTTTTGTATATCTTGATTCTTGAGCTCCTAGAAATAACCTTTGAGTGTCTTTAATGTTGGAATATGTATGTGTGTAACATAGGGTGGCAAGGGCTTGGTATATAGCCTGATAATTGTCCTCATGGGTAGACACACGAGTATGTGTCTAGACCGTGTAGGGAGGCACGGCTAGCACATGGGCATATGCCCAGGCCGTGTGAAGTCTGCACCTTGTACTTGGGATTTAAATTGCCACACGGCTGAAGCACACGGATGTGTGTATAGGCCGTGTGGATAAGTCAGAATGACAAGGTTTGGCACACGGACCAGGGCCACGGGCGTGTCAAGGCCATGTGAAATTAGTCAGTGTCGACCACGGTGAAAGACACGAGCATGTCTTAGGGGCACATGGGCGTGTCCCTAGTTCAACACGGGCATGTGGCCCCTGTTTTGATGAAAAGCCTTCCAAGTTCGTAAAAGTGTCCAGCTTATTCCCGAAACCTTTCGGAGGCATGTTTAGGGCCATGTAGGTCGAGAATGAGCAAGAAATGGTTTGAATGAAATTTTATAACCCTATTCGAGATGTTTAAAGAAGACTAGTTATGTAATGCCTCAAACCCTATTTAGATTTCATACGGGTAAGGGGTGTTACATATAATGCCAATTTATGTCATTCAAATCAACCCCAAAACTAATACATTTCAAGCCAAAACACCAATTCACATAATCATTTAAATATACAACCAATATGCCCTCATTGGCACCACAATTCAATAAACTCAAATCAAATACAATTCATACTAAAGCTTTTAACCATTTCATACCCAAAACACTCAACCATTTTATACCATAAGCTAGGTCACATACATATCATAATTTGAGGATGCCTTTCATATTTTTCAATACCTTTTAGCATTTACTTAAGCTACCATTTGCACATGCTTATATATTCAAACTCAACAATGCCAAAAACACTAGCACTTACTAATTCCTATGGATAACATCATTCAAACTTTTCCATTTCATGCCACCATCTAAATCATATGCATATATTAATATATTTATATACATCCAAACTCAACCATGCCAAAACACAAATACAAACTTTACATTTAAAAATTTAACCCTCCTAAGTACATGCCACAAATAACCAAGCTCAAAACATCAAAAGTCTATCGAATTGGGAGACAAAGGTGTATGTTTCTCACTAATCCGATCGGCACGTTTCGAACGTCCAAAATCTATAGAAAGTAGTAACACGAGTAAGTATTTAAAATACTTAGTAAGATCTTACTATATAAACATTTAGCTTACCTTAACCACTTATGAAAAACATGATTCAATGTGAAACATTCTTATCTATCATGACATTCAAAATAACATCAAATACATAAGGCTTTAAGACAAATCCTCATATATATATATATATATATATATGCTTCAAATGGTAAATTTCCAAACTCAACCCAATATATATATCATTAATTCATTTTCTAATTTATCACCTTACTCACCTATACCATTCTATTTGCAACATATACTCTTACCATAAACATATATCTATCAAGATTCCAACAACAACATCAACTTATAAGATTTTGAACTCAATCATATGTATACCTCAAAGGTTCACATTTTCATTTCAAACCAGCTGATACCTTATATTTAAATCATATGTATAACTTAGCCAACAATCAATGACATAAAATCACCATTTTATTCATAATATTACCCGATGAAACTTCGTAAAAGAATTATGTAAACAGGTGAAAGTAATAGTGCCTAGTCTCCCGTTAGGGTTGAACCCACACGAATCATTTGCCTGGCCTTGGCTTAATATTACTGTATTCTCGAGTTTGCAACATATGCAGGAGCTCGGAATCTAAACTTGTATTCTCGAGTCTGCAGTACATGCAGGAGCTCAGAACCTATTCATGTATTCTCGAGTCCGCAACACATGTAGGAGCTCGAAACCTGCGCAAAAATCATAACCTTGTATACGAGATTTTTACTAATTTCATCGAGATTTAATCTCAAATCATATCATTTCGCAACAATCCATTTCAATTAGATTCTATTCTAAATTTGTATACAAGTTCATAACCAAATTCAAGCTTTCAATAAACACAATTACACATTTAAATTATAATTCAACAACAAATTAAACTTATTTATACTGTATAAACTTACCTAATAAAACGGTATTGTTTTAGCTAACAGGACTATTCGACAATTTTCCATTTTTCACCTAAATCAACGACTTGATTTAAATAATATTTAAGATTCAAAATATCAATACCAATCTAATAATAATATTAAAACTTATGTTTATAATCCTTTAATTTCATTTTTCATAATTTTCCTAAACTTTTACATTTTATTTAATTTAGTCCCTAAAATCAAACAAATATAACTTTCACAATTGAACTTCGCTTTTCATTCAAATTTAAATTATTTCTTTCTATAACCCTCAAAATCCAATTTTATAGAAATTTAAATTCACTTTTGACATATTCACGATTTAGCCCCTAAATGCAAAATTAACAAAATTTACTTTATTCATATAACCCTTAAACATTACACAGCTTCCAAATCTACCATTTTCTATAAAAAAAAAAAAACATATAAGATTCATCATTGGCAAATGTTAAAATTTTTAACAGTTTTGAAATCAGAGATACAATTTAACCAAACTTAGTTGCAACGAGCTCAAAAATATAAAAATTACAAGAAACTGATTAAAATCTACTTACCAAATTTGAAGAACAAACTTAGCCGAAAGCTTGGTTTAGTCTTCCATGAAGAATCGTTGGTGAAGGGGAAAAAGAAAGACCATCATGTCTTTACCCCTTTTGTTTAATGTTTTATATTATTTTACTTAACCAATTAATTTAATTTAACATTAAAATAACATATAATTTAACAAATAACAAGCATTGACCATCCACCCAAATTCAAAAGGTTGGTAAATTACCACTTTAGACCTTAAACAAACATTAATTATGTATTTTACCGGGCCAAAATTAAATACACCTATATAATAACTTCATAAATATTTAATAAAAATATTTATGGGCTCGATTTTTAGAAATGAAGTTTCGATACCTCATTTTTCAAAATCCTTTGACTTTAGGACCGAACCACTTGTACTTAACTAATTATTCAATTAAATACAATTACCATAGACTCATTTTTCAAATCAAAATTCACTATATCATAATACTTGACTAGTAAATATTAAATAATAATACTCATAGACTCACTCGTCGGAATTGTGGTCCCGAAATCAATATTTTCGACACCACTATAAAACAGATTGTTACAAACGTGCTCGAGTGTTATTGTACACTCGCTGCAGGGAAGATGAAATGTGTGTGTCTCGATTCTCCATCTCTCCACCAAAGCATTGATAAGTAGGGGATCCAATTTAGTCTCCCGAGCATGCGAGCCACGTACATGAATCCCACATCTTGCAAGTGTCCATGAATGATAACGGGTGCACTCACTCCAAAATCCGATCTTTGGCCTAAGTATATAAACATAAAAAATTATAAAATAAGAATGTTAATAACATAATAATTAACTAATTAAAATGAAATAATTTAATAATATTTTCTTACCATTTGTAATTGGACATCGAACATGTGCTTGTCATCCAAATGGATAAGTTAATTTGCCATTTTACAAATTATAAGGAATAAAATAAAATTAAATAGAACAGGATTGAGAGAAAGATTTAAAACGAAATTATTGAGAGAATAGGTTTGAATGGAAAAAAAAATAAAGTTTAGAGGGGTTTATATAGGAAAAATATGACTGTTGGGGGATGTAGCCGTTGAAATTGTAATGGGGGAAATGTTACCATTGCTTGAAAACGCGTCTTGTAAGATGCATTTTCATTTTCCCTATTCAAAAACGACTTATTCTCATAAATATAAAAAAAAAAAGAGACCTAAGTTCTTAAATTTTATAAAAGCAATATATTTTTATAAATTAAACATTATTTTATATGTAAAATATTTCAAACAATTATTTAAAATATACATACAAAAATATATAATACTAAAATTTACCACACCCATGATATGGATGGAAAAATAAATATTTTACAAATAAAAATTATATTTACTAAAAGCAATTATATCTAACATAATTAATTAATTTTATATACTAGATTTATCATACCCACAATGTAGGCAAAAAATAGTGATATTTAAAATAAATATTTTTATAAAATTAAAATTTAAAATACTCTCAACGTATGTAAAAAAATATGTGACATATAAAA
Source organism: Gossypium rotundifolium (assembly GCA_025506655.1). Taxonomy (NCBI): domain Eukaryota; kingdom Viridiplantae; phylum Streptophyta; class Magnoliopsida; order Malvales; family Malvaceae; genus Gossypium; species Gossypium rotundifolium. Next base: position 42,504,211 of record CP106729.1, on the reverse strand, counting down.
TTATATATAAAGAAAATTATATAAAAAATATTTGATATTTTAAAATATATATATATAACATAATATATATATATAAATTATTTTCATTATATAATTACATATTTATTATTTTATCTATATAAATAAAGAAATTATTAATTAAAAATAAAATAAAATAATTAAAAACATGTTTATTAATCAAAACTCGAAAATAACATGCTTATTAATAATAAAAAAGAAAGAGCTTGAATCATTCATTAGAAAGAAAAACCAAATAAACATGAGATGAGACCCAACGATAAAAAATACAAGCATTTAACCAAAAATTAAAAAGCAAAATTGTTAAAAGAAAATGCACTTAGTATAAAGTGTTTTTTGAAAAGCGCTTTTCATAAGCAAATTTCTTTATTGAAAGTGGCAATTTTCACTAATTTTGCCCTATTGTAATACACATGTATAAATAATTTTTGTCATATTATTAGACTAACAACCAAATCAATCATTAATTTTATAACAAAATAATAATTCCAAAATATAAAAATAAGACATTTTAGTAAATATATTGAACGGAGCAATAAAAACTGAACAACAACTTGTCTCTAATTTTGATTTTGAAAAAAAAAAAAGGGTTGTAAGATTGGAGTGGGTGAAGCATATCATTAGCTTCGCAGTATTTGTCTTCCAAAACTATGCTTTATATACTATTAGTTTTAATCTCATATTTTTAAAACTTAATTTTATTCATTCCTAAAGAAAAGTTATACATTTTAATCTCATTATGTAAAAGTTACACGTGAAAGGAGAAAACGCCATTATTTTTGTGAGCGGTCCGTTATCAGCTGCCACTGCGTTGCGGTTCGTCACGTGGAAAGTCACGCTCATAAAAGCAATGAATGGTTGGGTAGCTGAACTGAAACCCAAGTATTTAATGACTTTTTCTTTTTCTTGTTTTATTAAAAATAAAATTCCTAAAGATTAAACTAAACAGAAACGCCAAAAAACGGACGTTTGATGGTGAAAGTGAAACACACTGACTCAAAGGGCTCCAAACAATAGCACCCCTATTCAACGTGATTACCCTCACTTTTACACCTCAGTACACCTGTTGTCGGTGCTGCTGACGACACACTTGCTCTTGCTGCCGTCTCGTCGACTGCTCCTCCTTCTGCCGGCGAAGCTCCAACACCTTCCGGTGGGAGTTCGAGTGTTGAGTCAGCACAAATGTCGGACTCGCGGCGGGTCTGTATTCGGGCACTAACCGACCCGATTTATATCGGACCCCACACGCGTTGCACAATGTCTTCGGTCCTAATGGCCCCGTCCGCCACTGTGGGGTCTTCTCCGACGCGCAGTGTGAGCATCGCCTCATCCCTTCTACCGCTGCCGGGGATGCTTGACGTTGGATTTCCCTTTTCGTCTTTGTTTTTCCCGTTAAGGTACCTGCCGCTCCAGACGTCGTCGTCGTCCAGTTTGTGCCGTTCAATGTTGTTACCGCTCTGGAACGCTTGCTCCGAGCTTTGCTTGAAAACGACGAGTTATCATTTCTAGGGTTAAGGATTCCGGGGAGCGAGTATGAGGGGAAGTCGGTGAAGGAATCTTCAACGAACTGCGACAACCACTCGAGCTCAGCCACGTCATCACTCTGCAAACAAAAACCACAACAATATATGTAATCGTGCATGCTAGTAAAAATAAATATAAAGTAAGAAAACGGACATGGAATTCGTTATTACGGGAAGGCAAATATCGTGGTTAAAGTCTAAGGAGAAAGAGGGAGTGAGGGCGGCAGAGGAGGAGGAAGCGGCGGAAGCGTCGCTGAAAGGGGTCTCAGAAGGAGGGAACTGATCATGGCTGGTGGCGGCCGAAGCAGAGGGAAAAAACTCATCGTTGGACAAATCCAAAAGCTCATCAACATCTAATTGTTCCGAAGTTGAAATCCCATAGATATCCATCTTTTTATACACCCCCCAAAAAACTGATCTCTCAGCTCTCTGTCCCTCAAAAGAACGAGCCAGAGAAAGGAGAGAGGCAGAGGTGAGTGATATATGGATGGGAAGAGGGGGCAGAGGAACGTGCAAGATGACTACAATTTCCTTTTATTCTTTTTTAAAAAAAAATTGGGATCTATAATTTAATATATAAAATAGATAAAAGAGTCATATAGTAAATGAATTAATCCCTCATGCATGCATGTGTTTGTGTATAGTTTATAATATACTATACCATAGTAAATATTAAATTAATCGTCGTAGTAAATAGAAACAAGTACATGGATGTGGTTGTCATTATATTTACATATAAAATATGTAATTATTGTTAGTATGGCACCGATGGTTGTAATGTATTTTTATTGAAATTGTTATGGGTATATAATTTTAAATTTTATCTAATATTTTTAAAATATTTAATTGATGTAATGTAAAAATATTAAATAAATAAATTTCAAATATAAATATTTATTCATTATATAAAATATTCAATAAAATATTTCATAAATAAAATTCCTCATTCATTAAACCAAAAATCATCGTATACCTTAAACAACGAAATTTATACTAATTATATTAGATGAAAACTCCATAAAAACTTACACAAGCATTTAGGGATTTCGTCTGTTTTTTTTCCCATTCTTATATAAGATCTTTACTTTTTTTATTATTGATTAATTTTGATACTTTAAATTTTAAAGTTTATAACTTTACATGGGTTGAAGTTTAATCTTTAAAGTTTAAAATTGATAAGTTTTAATTGTTAAAGCCTAACTTTTATTATTTATTGTTAAAAAATAATATTTTTATATATAGTTAATATTATTTATATACTAGTCGGAGCAGAATGTTTTAGTTCGAGCGATCAAAGTTCCGCAAAATGAGTCGGTGCAAATCACATAGCCAAAATTTTCATCAGTTCAAATTGTAAAGGTTTCTGAATTTTCTACTTTTAACCTTTAGGTTCTTGCAACAATAAAAATGCTAATAGTATATATATTATAGCAATTATATATAAATTGAAATTTATTGTGAAAAAACAAATAATAGAATGGATAGTATTTTTAAATGTTAAGTTAATTGAATTAAAACTAGAATTTTATCACACATGTATGCATGTAAAAATAACATATTTAGAACACATATGTTTTTAAAATAAGATATATTAAATAATGAAATGTAATACTTGAAATTAATAATAATAACATACCTATGCAACATGCAATAATAAAGTGTGCATAATAAAATTATAATGTATAAAAATTTTGAAATAATTTTTGGTTGAGTTGTAAATTTAAGATTTTATTAATGTAGTTGATGTACGGTTCAAATTCTACCATATCCATAATTTTAATTTTTAAAAATTTTAAAAAAAAACTTAAAGTGCACTTAAAAAATATAACTCATTTTAAATACGAAGTGATATTTTAGTAATTTCTCTAACAGAGTTGGGGCACGGGTGACTTGGAACACCAACCGAATTAGGATTTTAAATAATAGTATATCGATTTGTAAGTAGGTAGTATTTTAGATGAATGGAGGTTCTTGAAAGAGTAGGTATATATATTTATAAAAATTATCATGATATTATTATTGTTTTTAAGATTTGGTGTTATTTGTGAACATTGAATAGTAAATAAAGGTATATGCAATGGTGAATTAACACAAACGTAGAAATGGGAAGAAGGTAAAGGTAGTTATGTTATATTCATCCAGCATTTACCTTGTGATTTAGGTTTATACAAAACATAATTTACTCATCCACACATGCTCCTTTCAACATTAGTGGTTCTTCTGCCACTCCTCTTAATTAAAATGAAATGTTACAAGTTGATATATAATTATTTTGTTTACAGTTTCCAATTTACATTAAAACAATGCATATTTGAAGGGAGTGGTTCGTTAGTAAATACTAAATAGCTTGCTTCATGTTTCAGAAGCGAGCAAACAGATGCATGGAGGTCGGCCGGCAGGCACTGCAAAGATAGCTGTAAGGGACCACTTTTTTCAAAAGAAATAATTTTTATATAAATATCAAAAAGTTTTGCTTCATGTTCACGTTGGGTGAGATTTTAGTTTTATTATACCCACCATTCACTGTGAGTGAGAGCAGATTTTTAACCTAATTACTACTACCCACAACTGCCATTTCCTTTCTCATTTGGAAAGTACAAACCCGTACATTGCACTTAAACTAAGAAATGGGTTTCTTCCTATTTTCTCCATACATCTTTTTATCTCTCTCAATTCAATTGTGAGTAACAATCTATTTCTCTCTAATATTTTGTGGTAATTGATTAAATAAGTGAAAGGTTTTCAAAATTAAGAAATATAATTGTCAGTAATTTCTTTATTAACTTAGAAGCGATGACAAAAGTATAATCCTACAATTTCCTTTTTATATTCTGTATAACCCTACATTAGATCAGGGATTCAGACATGATTTTTTTTCCTTAACCTTAATGATTTGTTTCATCATTTACCTCATGCACATGGCGTGCCGTCAGTATACGTAACACTTTCAGGATAAAAGAATTGGGGCCGTGAAATTTTTAATTCCAATACCAATTTCAAACACTATCAAATGTTTCATTACAAAAATTTATTTTTGATTATTTACTGCACTTAACCACTTATTTATTTCTATTGCTGAAAATTTTATACTTAACTGGACTAAACGAAAAACCAAACATTGACACCATTGGATTTTCTATTTTTAGGCTTAAGAGTTCAAAACCCTAAATTTCTAAAAAAAAAAAGTTAATCCTTCGAAAAACATAAAAATATATTAATTAAACCTTTTCGTTGTTGATTATTAGTGTTAAAAGTATTGTTAATTATTATTATGTTAATGTGATTATTCATATCAACATTGAGCCCTGCCTTATCAACAAAAAATAAAAATAAAACTATAAAATTATTAAAAATTAAGTCCATAATAAATTTGAACAAATGAATGCTCGTGTTCATTTGAATATTTGAACATTCATTCAGTTCAATTATTTCATTTAATTTATTATTTCTTGAATTATAAAAGGATAAATATTAAATTTATACATAAACTTTATTTTAAATGTGTAATTTAATATATGAACTTTGATTTGATAGAATTACACACATAAAATTTGAATTGTGATTCATATATATACATAATTTTTAATAATTATCATATATTATTTCAAAATTTTATGTTTTCATAAATTAAAACTATGTCTAAAATATCCAAACAAATAAATTTAAATACTGTTTTGTCCAAATTGGTTCTTGAATTTTAATATATATGTTTTATATTTTTGTTAGTGTTGCAGTACAATAGCATTTTTAATGTTTGATTGGATATGTTTTTGGCAAAGAGATTTTGAGAGCTTTTTAAACCGGCTTTATTCCGTAAGCAGCTGGTAAAATAAAAAGGTAATTAGAGAAATAAAGACAGAGTGGTGGGGATAGATGAGCAAAACAGATCATAGAAAAACAGAGAAGAGCTTTGGCCATTGGTGGAAGCGATATGGAATCACGTGAAATGAAAATTAATTTTGGTGATCCCGAAGCAACACCACGGCACGTGGATAGCCATGTGGCTGTAACTAAAAAAAATATACTCAAATCATAATCCATAGCATAAAACAGTATACTGCTACCTTACCGTATGTGACATGACCATGATGGAATTAGTTGTAAACTTGTGACTATTGTGTTTATATATATATATATATATATATATATATATATTTCCAAGAAACAAAAATTTATGGTTAACACAAGCTAATAAAAGCTTTAGATGCTTAGGCTGTCCATTGTCTAGTTTCCTTTTTTCGTTGCCTGTTGTCTGTGGTCTTTTGATAGAAGGATATAAAAGGGAGGTGAATGTACCTCAAGAAGAACTTCCATCCTATAATGGTTGGGCCAAAGATAATGTTCACCCATTTTGGATTCTTTCGTATTAACATACAAGATTTGATATTATGAGATTTGAGAATCATGAAAATATAATGTAGAAAGAGAATTTTGGCCTGTAATTTATTGGTTGATTTGAAGCTTTTAATAGAAAATAATTGGCTCAATATTTGATTGTATGTCTCCACGCATGCACACATTACATCTAAAGAGAGTTGCTCAAATAAAGGGTTACTATTACTCATCTAGAGGTTCAAACTCGGGTGGGTTGTTTGGGTAAACAATTCTTAGCCACCAAGCCAACTAAGAGAGTTTAAGGATATTCATTAGTACCAAATCTGAGTCAACCCCAAATTGTTTTTTGGGTATTATTGATTCGAGCTTCCTCCTCTTCCTATTGCATGAGGCTTTGGTTACTCGAGCCTTGCTTCCATTGTCAAATGAGAATGAATCAAACTCCTCGACGTTATCGATTGGCACCTTCTCTGCTATGGCTAGAAAGTGTATTGGCTCTTGTACACTTGCTATGGCCAAAAAGTGTATTGGCTCTTCTACACTTTCATTTAATATCGGTTTAGGCTCTATGTTAGTGGTTAGCTCATCTTTCACTTCTACATTTACGGTTAGTTCCACTACTATGTCAATTGGATCAGAGACCATTTCAACTATGTTCAACTCATCCACATGACCTTCAGTTACAAGCACCGATTGAATCTCACCATAAATCTCATCATGGTCATCGATAATACCATGGTTCTTATGATCCGAGTTATGATCGTCAGACATGTCCTCTTTCTTTGGAGGTCATGCTTTGGATATTTCTTTCATCATTTTAATCATTTGTGCCATCATGTCTGACATATTTGATAATACCTTAGAGTTGTTAATTCTGGTGGTTTCATGTGAAGGCATCTCACACGAATCATAGGAAGGTTTGCCTGAATGTTCGGGCATATCATGATCTTCTCTAAGTACATTATACAAATTACCAGTGAACTCATGTGGTTGTTCGACTATATCAGTACCTTGGTCATTATTCCACTGGTGCGTTACGTTGACTTATCTTGATCATGAGTAATTCTTGATTCTCCATAATTTCCCAGTCTTCATATACTCCCTCCTCGTATATTTCGTCATCAAAGATCATCTCATTGTTAGACCACATGTAATCAATTTCATCCATAATCAAGAGATATTTGCTGCCTTAGTCTCTATGAATTAGTGATCGACTAAACAAATGTTCCTCTCCTCTAAGGCATATACTAAAATTGAAAAAGAAAAAGAAAGAAGTTATTTAACTAAATTAGTAAAGTTAAAAATACAAATCATATCTATAATTCAAAAATTTCCTAATTATTCTATTGAATGCAAAGATTAAAACTAATTTAGTAATGTTGCCTCCCCGGCAACGCGCCAACAACTTGATTGCCTTCGGATGTACTAATGTCCAGAGTGTGAATACTGCTACAAAATATATGGATTTGAGGTGGTGTCCTCAAGTATAAGGATTAGGTTATGATAAAGAATGAGACAGATGAATGCGGAAGCGGATCGTGAAGTTTGTCAAAGTCGCAAATTTATCCTAAATCTCTAGATGAACATAAATTGAAACAAGAAACAACAAACACAAATTAGTTGTCACAAAGGAGAGTCAAACGAAAATAAATCAAAAGAAAGATGAACCGACTGGTAAAGAGTCCAAAAGAGACGAATTAGGGTTTCTTGGAAGGAAAGAAATTGTCCTTGGACCTCAAGAAAATGCCTCAACTAGATCTGGAAAAAACAAAACACAAACAGATTTATTAGAAGTGATTTTAAAGACAAAAGCAAACTATTTTGTGCAAGAATGTTTGAAAGAACAAGAAAAGATTAAAACTTCAAATTTTGATGTGTTTCTTGATGGAACAAGATAGGACAACTTCTTTCTTGAAACAAGTTTAACCTAGAATGAAAATCAATAAAATCAGCAAGCAAACATAGCAAGAATTAACTTAAATAAGCAAGAAACAATAAATTAAGGATAAAAAATTGAAGATGACGTCCTAAGAAGCCTTGGAAACATTAAGAATCCACAACTCCTTTCAATGGCTTTAATTCCCCCTCCAAGAAAGATATCTTGGCAAAAAAAAAGCTTGAAGATGATTCCCAAAACCTGAAAGATTGTTAAAATAGGTTTTAAAAGAAACTCAAGAGCTGTTCTTGAAGAAAAACTCAAAGAGAATTATTATTAACTCAAAAAAAAAAAACGTAAATCAATTGTATGTGTATAAGGGTGAACATCCATGCTACTTAAATGCCCCTAAAATAAGTTTTCCTAACCCTAATGAAGTAACTAACATGACATTTAATCAAATAAAAAAGACAAAATAATTCGAAATGTGGACTTTTAATGGGAATTCAACCAAATGAATTAAATGGGCTTATTGGGCTGAATTCTTACATGATGATCCATTTATTAAAATAAAATTGGACTTATAGTTTAAATATTTTACAATTTGGGCCATTTTGATAATTTGGCCTGATATTTAATTAAATTACTTTTCAAAGTTCATGATGGGCTTGTAGACATCTTAATGGGCCATTTTTTTCAAGAACTTGGTCTTGTGATTCGTTTGCTCTCAAAATTGGTTCTTTCAAGCTCGTACTTGAAATCCAATGCACATTGGTTATAAGATTTAGTTTCTTGGACCAAGATTTCCAAGATTTGAAATCTTGATTTTCTTGATTCTTGAAATTGTCCGAAACAACAAAATTGGACCAAGATTCGGTTTCTTAATTTTTTTGAAAACAAGAAAGTGAATCTTGATTTTCTTTTTTGGTCGTGTACGCATTTAGGGCCTTGGTAACAAAGTTTTGGATGGTCCTGTTCAATCTTGCTCGAATTTTCTTGGCCTTCAACCTTATTATTGGGCCTTGAGGTAATATGAGCCCATCACATCCATGGGTTTGAAATTGGGCCTTGAGACTCGCATCAGGTTGTAGTATAGTTTGTTTACAACGAAACACTTCGTAAGTATTTCGAGGATTGTACCCGAAGGAAGCTAGTACTAAATTAATTCTAACCTAAACATCAATAGATCTAATTAGTATTTTAAATAAACTATATTACAAATAAACATAAATAAAAGGGTTTTTGGTTTTTATAATTAAAGAACTAAAATAACATAAATAAAAGGAGTCTTCAGAAAACTAGATTATAAACTGAATCAAATGTAAGCATGGGTGATTAGCTCACTTCGGTAATCCTCATCAACTGTCGCTTTGGGTTCCTCATCAATCAATTAGTCGCAATCCTAGAAGGATCTTTTGATCTTCCATTAAAATAATGAGTCGACAATAACTACTTATCTTAAGACCTCACAGTCCAAATCAACTTGGGGTGAAGGTGTTCACAGATAAGCCATACCAATTTTATGTTAATTTCCATCTTGATGACTTCCTAGGGTTGTCAGGCCTAGGTTTTAGGTTCATTCTCTCTCAACCAGCTGATATGTTGAGTAACCTTATAAAATAGTTAATAGATCATACCTTCACTTGCTAATCCCCAATAAGAGGATTAGTTCTGTAAAACCCCAAACTCGGCCTAGATGTTATGGTCAAATCGGCGATGTCACATGATAGTGCTTCTGAATTCGCAACGACGCTAAGACCTTTTCTTCATTCAAACCACTCTTCATTATCTTATGTTAACTCCAAACCGTGTCATTTGTCTCCAAAGCGTTATCCATTTTCAAAACGTTATTTAATTACAAATTGTCATTCATTTCCCAAAACATTATACTTTGCGGAAGATTTTAAAACAGTTTACGTGTGCTTAGTATTTTGATAAAACATTCATCTTTTTTGAAAACTCGAGTTTCTCCCACCACTAGTAGTTATAAAACATAAAGTAGTATAAAATCCAAATTTAAACCAAAAATCTGTAGAGGCCATTATTACAGAAAAATACCTACATAAACTTAAAATCATGATTAAGTATCAAACAATATAGAAGGAGTCGTGTGGCCACTGCTGAGTCCTCTGCCACACCGATCTGCCTATGTCTAGGGATTACACAGATAGATTAACAAAAGGGTGAGTTTTCATAAAATCAGTGTGTAACCCCAATACAAAACAGAAAGTCAATATACGAATAATCACAGTCTGGGATTAAGCCCTTTTTTAGTATCAGTATCAGTCCAGTTTGGCCCTTAGCCCATTTCAGTAATAGTATGCATTAGGGCCTTAACCCATCACAGTACAGTAACAGTAACATATATACAATTAGAAAATCCTACCCAACCAGCCTTTACAATCCATGTGGGGATATAATCAACCCACCCATCCCTACACTCCAAATAGTACCACATGCGGCACTAGACAGTAATTTGCAGCTATGCTGACAGTAAATTAGGCTCGAAGCCTTTCAGTACACTTCCTGCAATCAATGTCCACCCATCCCCATGCAATGCATCGTACAGTTATGTCATGCCCAATCATGGTATATCACATATATACTGATGCAAGACAAACAACATGCTCAATATACACATATATATATATATATACATATCAAGTATGGATATAACAGTCATTCAATCAGGGTTTAGGTAATCTTACCGACCCTACAGTAGGTTCACAGTCGTCTCGAGTGACCCGTGCAACCTTAGCAATAAATCAGTGAAATAGGCTCACACGCCCATATTGTCTGCTCGTGTGGCCCCCACAGCCCAATTTGGCCTTGGCCGTGTGGATCACATGGCCTGGCCCAACACCCCACACGCTCGTGTGGTTCACTTGTGTGGCCTACATGGCCCAATTGGTCGAGCTTGTGTCTCGTACACACATCGCCTACCATCACTCGGTCGTGTCATACGCCCGTGTCATGTGCGCACGGCCTGGTTCATCGATCACACGACTATGTCCCCTCACACGGCCTACCACATGGGCTACCACACGCCCTGTGGCATCGACAGTATGCTTTTTTGACTTTTCACCAAGTCGTGTTTTCATTGTTTTGGGTACACACCTTATTCCAATTGAAGCCTAAACGATCACGAGCACTCTAATACATTTGATCAAAAACCAGCAAATTCTACGAGCCTAACTCACTGATTGGGAATGATGATCAGTCCTTTGATTAGTTCCTAAACATCCAAGGAAACCCTTCATAACCGATAATCAGAATAACGTTAGAGTTTAACAATAAACAAAACTTATCGACAAAGAAGAGCAACCGTAGCATGATATAAACGAATTGGAAAAGGAAACAAAATAAGAATGGGTTTGGAAAAATAGATTTTCGGCAATAGAGAAGGAAGAAACTCAATGCAGAAATTTGGTAGAGTGACAGGAACAACAAACATTAGAAAGAATAGAACAAAGAGCTAAAAATTTGGCAGAGGAGTGAAGAGAATAACGTCAGAAGGAAGAGCGAAACTTTTTGAAAATTTGAAAATAACAAAAAATTTTTGGATATTCCCCCATCACCCCTAATTTACTCCTAAAAACACTCCAACACTCAACCACATCAGTCTTTCAGCTAAATCGAAATATTGACACGGCACAACTAGCAAAAATAGTGCCCAAGTACAGACTCGAACACAAGACCTCCTTCACACCAACACTCCACTTAACCACCAGACTAGCGTGCCCATTCTGTTATAAAATTACCAACATTAAAATAAAAGCCTACTGAACAAGAGCAAGACTTTATTCACATAAAAACAAAAATTTTGCTCAAGTCAAGGCTTGAACCCAAGACTTCTCAGACACTCTCAGAACACTTAACCACTAAAGCAAACAGTTAGTTGTGTCACAAACATATGAGAATAATTGTAAAGGGCGTTACAACTCTACCCCCTAAAAGAAAATTTAGGCCTCAAAATTTTACCTGATCAGAACAGATGAGAATACTGTTGTCGCATTGCATCCTCAAGCTCCCATGTGACCTCCTCAGAACTATGATTACACCAAAAACCTTAAACATTGGGATAGACTTTCTTCTTAGAACCTTTACATCGCGATCCAATATCTGAACTGGCTCTTCCCCAAAGGTCAGATCTAGCCTAACCTCGATCTCCTCAACTAGAACAATATGCGTGGGGTCAGAGCGATAATGCCTCAACATCGAGACATGAAAAACATCGTGAATCTGATCCAACTCTAAAGGTAACTCCAACTGGTAGGCAACTGGTCCCACTCGCTTCAAAATACGGTAAGGCCTAATAAACCTAGGGCTCAACTTGCCCTAACGTCCAAACCTCAATACCTTCTTCCACTATAAGACCTTGAGAAAAATGAAGTCCCCCATAGAATACTCAATCTCTCGACGCTTTAGATTTGCATAGGACTTTTGTCTGTCTGATGCCATTTTCAATCAGTCTCGAATCAATCTAACTTTTTCCTCAGTATCAGAAACTTGTTCAAGGTCCGGTTCATGTCGCTCACCCAACTCAGTCCAACATGAAGGAGTGCGACACCTATGACCATATAATGCCTCATAAGGTGCCATCTGAATGCTAGATTGATAACTGTTGTTATAATTAAACTTTGTTAGCGGTAGGTAATCCTCTCAACTACCTCTGAAGTCAATCACACAACTTCTCAACATATCATCTAGTATCTGAATCACCCTCTCTGACTGACCGTCAGTCTGAGGATAGAACGCAATATTGAAGTCCAATCTTGTACCCAGAGCTTCATGTAGCTTTTTCAAGAACTGAGACATGAAACGAGGATCCCTATCAGATATTATTGAAACCAATGCCCCATGCAGTCTCACTATTTCAGACACATATAACTTAGTCAGCTTTTGTAGAGAGTAGTTAGTACGAACCGGTATGAAATGGGCAAACTTGGTCAATCGATCCACGATGACCTATACTAAATTCTTCTTAGTGGGTGTGAGGGGTAACCCACTAATGAATTCCATAGTCACCGTTCCCACTTCTAAAGTGGAATCCTAACTGGCTGAAGCAACCTCGAAGGTAACTAATGCTCAGCCTTAACCTGCTGACATGTTAGACATTTACCCACAAAGTCTATAACCTCATGCTTAAGACCTGGCCACCAATATAACTCGCGAAGGTCTCGATTCATTTTATTTCGTTAGGATGCATAGCGTAAGGGCTACTATGCGCCTCTCGTAATATATACTGCCTCAACTCGGTATCATTTGGTACACAGATTCTCCTACGAAAATAGAGTACCCCTTCGCTATTCAGTCTAAAATCTACATTATTCCCACTCTCAATCTATCGAAAGCGAAGACCCAAAGACTCGTCCCCCAATTGTTTACCCTTAATCTGCTCTATCCACGTCGGTTTAACTTGAAGTTCGGCCAACAGACTACCATCATCAAATAAACTGAGATGAGCCAACATCGCCCTCAAATCAGTCAAAACCTTACGGTTCAGTACATCGGCCACCATATTAGCCTTACCAGGATGGTACTCGATCGTACAGTCGTAGTCCTTAAGCAGCTCAATCCATCTACGCTGCCTAAGGTTTAGCTCCTTCTGAGTGAGGAGATACTTGAGGCTCTTGTGATCAGTGTAGATGATACACTTCTCATCGTACAGATAATATCTCCAGATTTTCAATGCAAATACCATCGCGGCCAATTTTAAGTAATGCGTCGGATAAGTCGCCTCATGAGTCTTAAGTTGACGAGACGTATACGCTACCACTTTACCCTCTTGCATCAATACACACCCCAAACTGACATGTAATGCATTTCTGTAGACAGTAAACTCTTTTCCAAACTCTGGATGTATTAAAATAGGGGCCTTTGTCAGTACAATCTTAAGCTTTTCAAAGCTCTCTTACTGCGCGTCATTCCAGTAAAACGACACACCTTTACGTATTTGATTAGTTAAGGGTGTAGCGATAAATGAAAACCCATCTACAAACCGTCAATAATACCATGCTAGTCCCAAACAACTACGAATCTCGGATATAGTCTTAGGCTGTTTCCAATCCAAGACAGCCTCAATCTTTTGAGGATCGAATCTAATCCCCTCAGCGGAAACCACATGTCCCAGAAACGTTACTTCACGTAAACAGAACTCACATTTACTAAACTTGGCGTACAATTGTTTCTCTCATAAAGTCTATAGACCCACTCTGAGGTGTTCGTCATGCTCATCCTAAGTCCTCGAGTACACCAGTATATTGTCAATAAATACCACCACGAACCGATCCAGATAGGGCTGAAACACTTGGTTCATCAAATCTATAAAAGCTACCGGTGCATTAGTCAGTCCAAATGGCATTACTAGGAACTCATAGTGAGCATAGCGAGTCCTAAATGCCGTCCTATACACGTCAGCCTCCTTAACTTTTAACTGGTGATACCTTGATCGGGGTCAATCTTGGAGAAAATTGAAGCCCCTCGAAATTGGTCAAACAGATCGTTAGGGGTAGAGGTACTTATTCTTGATGGTCAACTTATTTAGTTGTCGGTAGTCAATACACATACGCATAAATCCATCCTTCTTTTTCACGAATAGAACTGGTGCTCCCCATGGAGACACACTAGGGTAGATGAACCCACAATCCAGTAACTCTTGAATTTGAGCCTTAAGTTCCACAAGCTCATTCGGTGCCATTCTATAAGGAGCTATGGACACCGGAGCTGTACCAGGAAGGAGCTCAATCCCAAACTCTACTTCGCGGTTCGGAGGTAACCCAAGTAGCTCATTAGGAAATACGTCCGAAAAATTCTTAACTGTTCTGATATCTTTAATCGAAGAATCCCCAGCATTTGAAACACTGATGTAGGCCAGATATGCCTTACATCCCTTACAAACCAACTTTTTTCCCTCAGTGCAGAAATTATATTTGTCAAGTAGTTTCGACGTTCTTCAATTACTACTACCTCGTTGTCCTCCTTAGTTCTCAGTGTAACTCTTTTTGTGGCACAATCTAAGCTCACTCTGTGCTTGACTAACCAATCCATTCCCAATATTAAATCGAACTCCCCAAAAGAAAGTTCCATCAGATCAACTAGAAAAATAGCCCCTTGAGCCTCTAAGGGAACGTCTCTAAATAGTTTGCTAACCCTTATTGACTGCCCCAACAGACTCAGTATAGTGACCTCACTCATAGTGCTCTCAACCAGTATCCCCAAGTTTTCAGATACGGTACAAGCTATATAGGAGTGAGTGGATCCTATATCTATCAGTCTAGTATAAGGTACATTATAAATAAAGAACGTACCCGTGATGATGTTCGGAGCATATCCATCCACTCGGCTACGAGTAGCATAAACTAGAGCCGTCTGCCTTGCCTCAGTGTGACTAGCACCCCTACCCAGTACTCTCTGACCACGGCCTAGACCGTTACCACCCCTGCCCTGACCATGGCCTTTTGGTGGCTGCTGAACTACTCTCGGTGGTGCAGTACCCATGCCAAAAGCTTGTATCTAATCGGACCTCCATGGCCAGTCTCTAATATGGTGCTTTAATAAACTGCACCTCAAATAAGCCCCAGTTCTTTTCCAACACTCATACGATGGCGTCTACCACGATCGATACATGGTGGTCATCGATGAGCAAGAATAGGAGCCCCAACTCTGGTCGGCCCATCAACTTTGGCCTTTTTCTTAGGCCTCTGAATGGAACTCGGGGGCTCCGAATCCCTCTTATTCCTACCTCTCTCTGTTCTGGAGCTTAGTGCGCTTCACTTTCTCAGCGATCTTCGCCTTATCGACCAGTGCTGCAAAGTCTCACTCCCTTCGTGGAGCTATCAGTACCCTCAGATTAACCTTAAGGCCATCCTCAAAGTGAACGCATCTCTCATACGCAGTCGCCACCATACCACGCACATAGTGGCTTAGTTGTAGAAATTCAACCTCATACTCGGCCACTGATCTATCACCCTGGGATAAATTTAAGAGCTTTTTCCTATGGGTATCCACGTAACTGGCCCCCACATACTTCCCCTAGAAGGCGGTCTTAAAGAACTCCCAGGTCTGTTGGTGGTGAGTGCCCTCCTTAATAGTGAACCACCACTGATATGCCTCATCTTGAAGCAGCGATACAACACCCTTTGATTTTTGCTCAGGGGTGTAGTCTAGGTTGTCCATAATTCTCTATGTGGCCTCTATCCAGTACTCAGCCACATTAGGGGCAACTCCAGCAATACCTCTAAAAATCTCGCTCCATTGGACTGAAGTAGTTCCGTAACTGACCCTCGGCCTCTAGCTCCAATATTGGGCCCAATGACCCTCTCAAGAATCCTTAACATGGCTTGAGACAGTGAGTCATCCCCAATTGCTCAATCATGAGACCTAGTCCCAGTTTCAGTAAAAGGCGACACTAGTGTCTCGCTAGTGTCCAAATTGGGTAGGTTACTAGAAGATAAGGACCCCGTTTGAGCCCCTCTACGGCCTCTACCACGATCTCTTGTACCCCATCCGCGAGTACCTTATGTGTTTATTATCTAATAGTGTTTTATCTGTATTAATAGTATGATACATCAGTTTATAGTTCCAGTGTTTATTAATATATATTTTATGAAAACAATATCATAAGTGTAAAGTTTGTTTCGTACATTGCAGTGTCTTCAGTGTTTATCGGTTTTACTACAGTATCAGTATACACTAACTTGTGTATTTTTAGTACAGTCTATCTATAGTAGTTTCGGTATATGCTACCTATAATAGTTCAGTCAAAAACATATAACAGTTTCACATAGCAGTTTCAGAGAACTTACTGGATCGACACCGGAGACTCAGTGTACCACATATCCAGTAAAAATATTTCAACTATCAGAAACTAGTTCTTTATAAACCCCATATTGTACAACCAAAATCCACAGTCGAGTCTTGTAACCTGGCTCTAATACCACTAAATGTAACACACCAAACTCGGCCTAGACGTTATGGCCGGATTTGGCGATGTCACATAATAGTGTTTTTGAATTCGCAACGATGCTAAGACCTTTTTTCCGTTCAAACCACTCTTCGTTATCTTATGTTAACTCCAAATCATGCCATTTATTTTCAAAACATTATCTATTTTCAAAATGTTATTTATTTACAAATCTTCATTCATTTCCTAAAATGTTATACTTTGCGGAAGCTTTTAAAACAGTTTGCGGGCGCGTAGTATTTTGATAAAACATTCATCTTTTTTGAAAACCTGAGTTTTTCCTACCACTAGCAATTATAAAACATAAACGTTATAAAATCCAAATTTAAACCAAAAATCCGTAGAGGTCATTATTACAAAAAATACCCACATAAACTTAAAATCATGATTAAGTATCAAATAATATAGAAGGAGTCGTGTGGCCACCGTTGAGTCCTCCGTCGCATTGATCTGCCTATGTTTGAGGATTACCTGTATAGATTAACAGAAGGGTAAGTTTTCATAAACTCAGTTTGTAACCCCCATAAAAAACAAACAATTAATATACAAATAATCACACTCTGGGACTAAGCCCTTTTTCAGTATCAGTATCAGTCCAGTTTGGCCCTTACCCCATTTCGGTAATAGTGTGCATTAGGGCCTTAGCCCATCACAGTATAGTAACAGTAACATATATGCACTCAGAAAATCCTACCCATCCAGCCTCTACACTCTATCTCCATCCAACCCTACATTTCATGTGGGGATATAATCAACCCACCCATCCCTATACTCTAAATAGTAACGAATATGGCACTAGAAAGTAATTTGCAGCTGTACTACCAGTAAATTAGGCTCAAAGCCTTTCAGTACACTTTCTCCAATCAATGTCCACCCATCCCCATGCAATGCATCGTACAGTTATGTCATGCCCAAGCATGGTATATCACATATATACAGTACAGTACAAACAACATGCTCAATATACAGCCATATATATATACATATCAAGTATGGATATAACAATCATTCAGTTTGGGGTCTAGGTAATCTTACCGACCCTACAATAGGGGTTTAGGCAATCTTATCGAACCTTAGCAATAAATCAGTGAAAATAGGCTCACATGTCTATGTTGTCTGCCCGTGTGGCCCCCACCGCCCAGATTAGCCTTGGTCGTGTAGATTACACGGCCTGGTCCAACATCTCACACACCCGTATGGTTCACCTGTGTGGCCCACACGGTCCAATTGATCGAGTCTGTGTCTTGTACACAGCCTCGCTGGCCATCACTCGGCCATGTCATGCTCGCACGGCCTGGTTTGTCGATCACACGGCCATGTCCCCTTACACGGCCTACCACACGGGCTACCACACGCCCGTGTGGCATCGATAGTATACTTTTTTAGCTTTTATCAAGTCAAGTTTTCAGTGTTTTGGGTACACACCTGATTTCGAAGCCCAAATGATCACCGAGCACTCCAATACCTACGATCGAAAACCAGCAAATTCTACGAGCCTAACTCACTAATCAGAAATGATGATCGTCCCTTGATTAGTTCCTAAACATCCAAGGAAACCCGTCTTAATCGATAATTAAAAAAATGTTAGAGTTTAACAATAAACAAAACTTACCTAACAGAGAAAAGTGATCGTGTCATCGAGTCTTAAAATTTATAAAAAGAATGATTGAACCTGGAAACTAACTAAGACAACGATGGAGGCAAGCATACCTATCGAACAGTAGTATAGCTAGCGGCAAGACCGGATTGTCGAACCCAAAGGAACTAAAAGTACTAATATTAACTCTCTTTCTATTATTTAGCCTACGAATTAAAGGAATTTTTATCTAATCTAAAATTAAGTAATTAACTAAGCTAAAGATGCTAAGACAAAGAGGAAATTGGAGAAGACTTGAGAGGAAAACCAATTGATTTAGACAATACCCGAGGAAGAATCCACCTGGACTTTACTTGTTATCTAACTCTAAACCAGGCGATTTATTCACTTGACTTGATCCGTAGGATTCCCTAAGTTATATTAATACCTCCCTCGAGGCTACTAACATCTAACCCTAGGTTGATTAATTGAAATCTCTTTCTAATTAAAACCCCTAGAATTGCATTAAATCGATCTATGGACTCCCATATTAGGTTTGACCCTAATCCGAGATTTTCGTCACCCTATCTCTAGGCGCGCAAGCAACTCCGCTTAACTATGCTAGATCTACTCTTAGACAGGGTCTCTTCCTCCTCTGCCTAAGCACATCACACTTGAATCAATATCTCGGAAATACCAAAACAAGAATTAAGAACACATAGTTAAGAATAAATCAAGTATTTATCATACAGCTCAGATAACAATAACAAGATCCATCTTAGGTTTCATCCCTCACAAGTATCTGAGGGTTTAGTTCATAATTTTAAAAGAATACATCTCAGAAGAAATTATAAAACAAAACATAAAGAAAACCCTAAAACCCCCTAAAGGAATTGAAGGAGAGTTCTTCCGTCTTGAGTATGATTCCGACTTCTTGAGATGAATCAACGGGCTTTCTTCGAGTAAATCTCTAAATTTAACTACTCCGGCTCGACTCTTTGGCCTAGCTGAATGTGCCAAAAACCCTGACAGAAGGCTTCTGTCGAACTCTCGTTGAAACCCCTTTTAAGTTGCCTTATAGAATGTTTATATAGGCTTCGACATGCCTTACTTGGCCTGAAAGTATCCTAATCCGAATAGAATTCTTCTTTCCTGCGACAGGGCCACGCCCATGGCACATGCTCGTGTAAATCGTGGCCAGGCCGTGGTTGAACCTGTTGATGAGGCACAACCGTGTATTTCGGGGTCCAGGCCATGGTCTATTCTTCTTAAGAGTCACAGCCATGTGGTCTTAGGCCTAGACCGTGTGGAATTCGTGCTTTGGCCCATTTTCTTTATTTTTGGCCCATTTCTCGTTCTTTTCATCCTCCGGTGCTCTCCTGAGTATAAAACATGAAAACAAAAGATTAGGAGCACCTAATTCCATAATTAAATGGAAAAATCATCCAAAAGCATGCTAAATGTGGGATTAAAATATGTTCATATTATTGTTTATCAAATACCCCCACACTTAAGCTTTTGCTTGTCCTCAAGCAAAATTCTCAACTCAAATTCATAATATTCATCAATAATGTTTCATCATAATTCGTAGATAATTTATACATGGATAATTCAACTAAAAGAGTCCTAAACATTCAAACAATCAAAGTCATGAGTTTTTAGCATGAAAACATGGGTGTTTCCCCCTTATCCGAATAACTACCTTTAATTCAAAATTGACAAAAGTTGACATCCTCACTAAAGATTCACTCAAATCACTCAAGGTGTTTAAGGTTCAAAAATAAAGCACTCATAATTCGAACATGAAAAGTTAATCCCATAGGCTTGCATGAAACCAAATCTCCACCACTGTAAAATGAGATGATACACAAATCTAAAGGTCTTAAAAAGGGTTGTAACGGGGCTTATGTTAACGGTGTGGATAAAGGCTGAATTAGAAGGGTTAGAATCGAGATTGAATTGACAAATTACCTAACTAACTAATAACCTGAATAATTACATCAATTGAAAACTTGTAATACTAATAATACGAGCTTCTTCTTCAAGATGTTGAAATTAAATGTATAGGCTCGCTTAATCACAAAACTAATAGTGAATATACTTTGATTTTGATTTTTTTTTAGAACAAATCAATGTAAGATAAAACTTTAACAACTAAAATAATATAATTAGGCTATTGATCAAAATAAGTCTCGATAGAAGGGTAGTCAAAAGGAATGGTGATAACAAATACAAGATGGGTTTCGGGTTAATATTAGTGGGTTGAGTCAATAAAAATGGTTGTTAGGATCAAAGGGGTTCACTAGGGGTCAATTATGAGGGTAGGTTTTTAGTGGAGTAAGTGGTTTAAATCCTAAATGCCTTAATCATCTCTGTATATCAAATCAATAGTGTGGTCTTGACATGTATAATCGAAGCAAGTTCTAGAATAACAAATCAATGTTGACACACTCATAATCAATAAAGTGAGCACAAAAAGAATGTATGCCCTAAAAGGCTCAAAATCTCACAAAAATTATGGGTATTTTGATGTCAACCTCATAAATTTCAAACTTCAAGGTAACAATTTAGATTCAGGTAGACAACCTAATAGAATTTTTTGAAAATAGACTTATCATGCTTGATTCTCTAGTATCTTAAAGTTTAAATCATCATTGCACAATAATCAATGAATTAATCTAAAACATATTAATAAAAATAATGAATCAACAAGAATTTTATTCTAATTAGTGATATGATAAAATAACTTTAAGACAGGATATCATTCAGGGATTTGAGAATAATGCAAAAAGTTAGGCACTTTTTCTAATAAACTTTCACTCCCCACACTTAAGATGTACATTGCCCTCAATGTACAAAGATAGATAAACTAACAATATAGTGATAAAATTAAAAGATAGGGAGAGAAGTGAAACTTCCTGAATTTTGGATGGAGTTGAAGAGAAACGTAGGGAGTGCCTCGAGCTGTTTGAACTTGGATCCTCAAAGTAGCCGGACGAATTTTATTGTATCCTGAGCTAAATCTAAATGTCATAAAGAATAAGAAGAAATAATAAAAATAAAAATAAAAATAAAAGTAAATAATGGAAAATAAAAGAGGAAAGACATCTGGAAAAGAAAAAAGGAAGAAGCGGGTTTAAATAGAGATGTAGCCCGTGTTTTGGAAAAATTTTGTCCTACTGCTACACGTTTACGACCATGCCCTTTTACCTACCTAGGGTACCCACACGGCCATGGCCACAACCGTGTGCAAGACCGTGTGAGTATGGAAACCAGCGCCTGAACATGGAAATAAATAAAACTAAACTAATTAGTAGGGTTAGTGCTCGGGTTGCCTCCCGAGAAGCGCTCGTTTAAAGTCTTAAGCTAGACTTACCTCTCATTCGCACAATCATGGTGGTTTGAAGAGGTGGAAATCCTTTCTCATGCATCAATTCTGTTATTGATATATAGTTTAAGTCGAGTAGTGTTTACCTTAAAATACTGAATTTAGGATTAGTTACCTTGACTGTTCCATCTAGGAAGATTTTGAGTACCTGATCTCCTATCTTAAGCTGGATTGTCTCATCGTTAAGTTTGTCGTAGGGTTGCCTCATTTTTGCTTCGTGTATTTTTAGTTTTTCTTTGAAGTGTGTCTTCCACTCGTCTAGTTCATCGATCAAAAGCCTTCATTTCTCATGAATTTCTTCTTTATCGACATGAGGTCTAGGATCTAGCATCTGCAAAAGAGCTTCAAGAAACAAAAGTTAATATGTAATTTCTTTAGAGGTTTAAGAAATTTACGAAATTGTTCCTCTGCGTGGTCTTTTTTTTATTGCATTGGGGGACAACACACGTGGTTGGTACTCTATAATTACCAAGTTTGGTTTATCATGGCTTACCTCAACCTTACCTTCCTCTACCACATTCTCTTGCGTCAATGTTGGTACATCTAACCCTTCACTATCGTGAGTAGTTATTGCTTGAGGCTACTCTCTGGGGTTAGTTTCGATGTTGCTAGGCCAGATACCTTGTGGTCTTTCTGAGATCAGCTTAGCAAATTGCCCTAATTGGTTTTTGATCTCTTGAAACGATGCTTCTTGATTTTGAGTGCTATTTGATTGTTTTGGAAGCGAGTTTACGACCTTTGCTATAAATTTTGTCAACATCTCCTCAAGGTTCGAATCTTGTTCCTATTGGTGAGGTGGTTGTTAAAAATCTAGAGAAAGTTCTGGTCTTTGACTACTTTGATCATCCCATGAGAAATTGGGATGGTACCTCCAACTTGCATTATAAGTGTCACTATAAAAATTATTTTGAGGTCTAGAATAGTTACCCATACAGTGGACTTGTTCATTCTCTGTGCTAGGGTTGTAGGATAGATATTCTATGTTGTTCACTCCTTTTCCATTCATATCATACTGTATTACTGAATGTACCTACAAAGAATTACATACACCATCAATCTTTTTATTCATCATCTCTACCTGATTTGATAGCATGGTGACCACGTTAAGGTTGAAGACACTTGCTGCTTCAGTAGGCTTTGTCCTCATGAATTGCCACTGATAATTATTCAATGTCATCTCCTCTATAAACTAAAATTATCTGCCAAAAGCAAATAAGGGAAATTAGCAAAGTAAAAACAAATAAAAATAAAAATAATAATGAAAATAAATTACAATAAAAAAGATTGGCTAAAGTAATAAAAATTAAGTGTTCTTAACATTTTAGTTCCCCGGCAACGACGCCAAAAATTTGATCGTGTCTATCGAGTCTTAAAAATTTATAAATAGGATGATCGAACCTGGAAACTAACTAAGACAACGATGGAGGCAACCGCACCTATCAAACAGTAGTATAGCTAGCGGTAAGACCGGATTGTCGAACCCAAAGGAACCAAAAGTACTAATATTATCTCTCTTTCTATTATTTAGCCTACGAATTAAGGGAATTTTTATCTAATCTAAAATTAAGTAATTAACTAAGCTAAAGATGCTAAAACAAAGAGGAAATTGGGGAAGACTTGAGAGGAAAACCAATTGATTTAGACAATACCCGAGGAAGAATCCACCTAGACTTCACTTGTTATCTAACTCTGAACCAGATGATTTATTCACTTAACTTGATCCATAGGATTCCCTAAGTTATATTAATACCTCTCTCGAGGCTACTAACGTCTAACCCTAGGTTGATTAATTGAAATCTCTTTCTAATTAAAACCCCTAGAATTGGATTAAATTGATCTATGGACTCTTATATTAGGTTTGACCTTAATCCGGCAGATTTTCGTCACCCTATCTCTAGGTGCGCGAGCAACTCCGCTTAACTATGCTAGATCTACTCTTAGACAGGGTCTCTTCCTCCTCTGCCTAAGCACATCACACTTGAATCAATATCTCGAAATACCAAAACAAGAATTAAGAACACATAGTTAAGAACAAATCAAGTATTTATCATACAACTCAGATTACAATAACAAGATCCGTCTTAGGTTTCATCCTCCTCAAGTATCTGAGGGTTTAGTTCATAATTGTAAAAGAATACATCTCAGAAGAAAATATAAAACAAAACATAAAGAAAACCCTAAAACCCCCTAAAGGAATTGAAGGAGAGTTCCTCTATCTTGAGTATTATTCCAGCTTCTTGAGATGAATCAATGGGCTTTCTTCGAGTAAATCTCTGAATTTAACTGCTCCGGCTCGGCTCTTTGGCCTAGCTGAATGTGCCAAAAGCCTTGATAGAAGGATTCTATCAAACTCTCGTCTAAACCCCTTTAAGTTACCTCATAAGGGTGTTTATATAGGCTTCGAGATGTCTTACGTAGCCCGAAAGTATCCTAATCCGAATAGAATTCTTCTTTCCTACGGCAGGGCCACGCCCATAGCACACACCCGTGTAAATCATGGCTAGGCCATGGTCGAACCTGTTGATGAGGCACGGTAATGCATTTCAAGGTCTAAGCCGTGGTTGACTCTTCTTAAGAGGCACGACTGTGTGGTCTTGGGCCCAGGCCATGTGGAATTTGTTCTTTGGCCTATTTTCTCCGTTTTTGGCCCTTTTTGTTCTTTTCATCCTCCGGTGCTCTCCTGAGTATAAAACATGAAAGCAAAAGATTAGGAGCACCTATTTCCATAATTTAAGGGAAAAATTAGCCAAAAGCATGCTAAATGTGGGATTAAAATATGTTCATAATATGGTTTATCAAAGAGCAATCGTAGCAGACAGAAACGGATTGGAAAAGGAAACAAAATAAGAATGGGTTTGGAAAAATAGATCACCGGCAATAAAGAAGGAAGAAACTTAATGCAGAAATTCGGTGGAGTGACGGAATAACAAACATTAGAAAGAATAGAACAAAGTGCTAAAAATTCGACAGAGGGAGTGAGGAGAATAACGTTAGAAGAGAGAGGGAAACTTTTCGAGAATTCAAAAATAACAAAAGAAATAAAATTCTGGATATTGCCCCATCACCCCTTAATTTACTCCTAAAAACACTCAAGCACTCAACCACATTAGTCTTTCAGCTAAACCGAAACACTCATAAGGCACAAACAGCAAAAATAGTTCCCAATTACAGACTCAAACATAAGAACTCCTTCACACCAACACTCCACTTAACCATCAGACCAGCAAGCCCGTTCTGTTATAAAATTACCAACATTAAAATAAAAGCCTACTAAACAAGAGAAAGGCTTTATTCACATAAAAACAAAAATTTTGCTCAAGTCAAGGCTTGAACCCAAGACTTCTCAGGCACTTCTGGAACACTTAACCACTGAAGTAAACAGTCAGTTGTGTCACAAACATACGAGAATAATTGTAAAAGATTTTTAGGGTGTTACAAGTTACTCATGGAATCAATAAACATCATAAACTTGATACAGGATATATGTATAAAGAAGAAAACAAGAGTAGAGTTTAAAGAATCCTGATCTATTTAATATATGAAGTGCTAAAATCCTTAAACGTTTGATTGCATCTACAAATCAAGTTCTCCCAAGAACATGAATGAAAAGAACTGAAAAGAAGTCTAAAGCCTAAGAGAAAGAAAATAAACAGAAAACTAAATTTTAAAAGGAAACTAATAATATGAAAAGTTGTCCTTTAACAAGTGTTTAAGAGCCTATTTATAGATTTAGGGTTGCCGTCATCCTCAACCCAAGGTCACCTAACACTCTAGTATTTAACTTTTGATTGTGCGGCCTGAAACACTCCTGGCTCATAGGTGTTTCTCGTATAGGATCGATGTCGCGAAACCCTGATGCTTGTGTCGTGACATCGAAAATAATATGCTCAGGTTCAGGGTAGCTTCAAGGGTGTGTCACGGCATCCAATGATTGTGTTGTAACACCAAAGGTAGTCTCGAGATTCTTACATTCTGATCCCTATGTTGTGACATTAAACTTCCCATGTTGCAACACAGTGATTAGTATTGAGTTTGTACGCCCCCTAATGGTCTCCTGCACACTCACTAAGTACATTAGCTCACCTTTAGTCCTCATTTGGCCCCTAAGGTCAATAAAATACTCCAAATAGACTTTTTATTATATCTAAACTATAATATACAAACGTAACTAAAACATAATGAAAACACTTATATTCAAGCTCCTCAAGTGTGAAAACTAGTTTAACTGCTACACCAAATTACAACAGATTAGACACTAAGGCTAACTTAACTTGAGCATAAATTTCAAGACTTTTTAACATAAATAGAGTATTTTTTAAGTTATTCAAGTCATTTCTAGACTTTCATTAAAATTTGGTTACAAATAGGGACCATTTGGGTCAAAACAAGGTAAATAGGGTCAATGTCGCGACACTGAAAAATAGGTGTCGCGACATTGAATGATGTCACGATGCTAATCTTCTGATGTCCCGACACCGAGAACAAATTACTCTATTGACTCCAATGTCACGACACTAACTTGTGCTGTTGCGTTGAAGATAGATTGCCCAAAACATAACTGAAACTCCTAAAACTAAATTAAAATTATCTTCAACCATTTCATAACATTTATAAAACACTTTTAGGACTCAAAATATATCAAATTATCATTAAAAATCTCATATAACACATGAGTATATCCATCTAAGGAAAATTATCCCAAATTAAATTATGATATTAGGCATATATGACATAGTTTTGAAACTAATTAGTTACTTTACAACAAAAAATCATATTTTTCTAATCCTATGTACATTCTACTCTATTACCACTTCAAAAAATGCATTCAAGATGATATTTACCTATGCATTTAAAATAACACGTTAAGCTTGTGAAAGCTTAGCAATAATTAGAATTCTAACTTACCTTTTTGTTCAATATAGTATATCAGTATATAAGTACTTAAATAATAAATTGTCACACACAATTTTCTTTAAATTCAAAAAATTAGGAATAATTAGGTGTTAAATTGAAAGAAATCGTAAGTTGGTAGTTTCTACTAGAAAGCCAGTAAAACATTTGTGGCTGATTTGGACATAATTAAGTTCTAATTCTGGTTTAGTTGGATAAGAATCGACTTGTAACCTCCTAAACCCGACCTAGACATTAGGCTAGATTAAGAAGGCTACATTAGCCACTCAAATGGCTAAGCTAACTTACGCTACTTTTGAAGACCTTAAGTAAACTCATTTTAAAGAAAAACCGTAGTTGTACTTTTGTTTTAGTTTAAAACATTCATTTATTAGGACAACTGTACTTAAGATTCATTTTATTGTTGATAATGTTGTTTTAGAAAAAAACTGTTGCTTGTCGCTCTTCTTTATAAAAACTCGATGTTAAACTAATGCAACAGAAAAAAAAACCATTTTACAAGTCATTTAGGAAATCTAGTTGCCTTATTGATTTTTTTTTTCAAAAACAGTGCCTTTGCAATGCATCAGAAATTAGGGAACAATGTTAAATTTTACTTAAGCCTGATATCACTACAGCAAAATAGACTTTTAGCGGCATTTTTTGGGCATTTAACGGCATTTATAAGCATACAAAAGTCTTTATTGCTTTTCTAAGCGCCAAAAAACACCGCCAATACAACCGTCGAAAATTTTTGCGGTATTTATGAGCAAAAATGCGCTAAAGACCACGACTTTTAGCGACGTTTGTGATAAAAGCGCCGCTAAAGACCATGGCCTTTAGCGGACTTCTTTAAAAACGCCGCTAAAAGTCGGGGTCTTTAGCGCTTTAAAAAACGCCGCTAAAGTCGTATTTTAGCGCGCTTTCCCAAAACGCTAAAAGTCAGGGCCTTTAGCGGTGCTTACTTAAAACGCCGCTAAAAGTCGGGGTCTTTTCGGTGCTTTTACAAAAATGCCGCTAAAAGTTAGGGTCTTTAGCGGCTTTTTTCAAAAACGCTAAAAGTCGGGATCTTTAAGCGCTTTTACCAAAAAGCATAAAATTTCTTGACATTTAGCGGCTTTTGTACAAACGCCGCTAATTTGTCTGATTTAAAAAATATAATTTTTCAATATTATACCCTCCCGCACTAAAACCAACCAATAACGAGATATAATTCCAATGCAAAACAAAAATTTAGCATAAAAATCACAATCAATACATTAATTCTAAATGATACTTGAAATTTAATAAATTAAATGAATGATAATCGAAAATATTGTAACAATAATGTTAAATGTAATAATGTCAAAACTTCTTACAACGAGAAACTAAATGTCTAAGATGGCATTTACTGCATTGTTGAAACATCTGCATCATATCTTTGAAGTTTGGTGCTAGAGCTCTTCGATTTTACATTCTACTCGCTAGCATCGATCTTGCCTCTACCTCCCTCATAGCTTGCCATTTGCCTCTCTCATTCTTCTTCGCCTCCTTGCTTGTGCCGCTTTCAGATTCCTCTAAGTCGCTTTCGGAGTTCTTCATATTTTCTTTGAACATCGACAATTTCTTGCCTCTGCTCAACCGTGCTCTCTTGCATCGAGCTATCTGGTTTTGTAGCCTCGAACTTTAGCACGAGATTGACCCCGGAGGCATGTACTCTTGGGAGGTGGATCCAAAATATAGGGTCGGGTAACACGGATCCTTTAAATCGAACCCACCATACCTTTCAAGACCAAAAACATCGGTGATAATTCTATTAAAATATACTAAAGATTAGCGTAACTATCGATCAAGCGATCGTACCTTTTCAGACCCAAAACATCTGTAATAATTACATTATCAATCTCCTCAAGATTAACAGAACTATCGATCAAGCAACCGCTTCATACTCAACCTTCTTCTCCTTTAGTTTATCCTAATAAATCAATGAAAGAGTTAGAAATGGAATATATAAATAAGAAAGAATGCAACATAATTTAACATTATAAATTTAAAACTATAAGCGATGAATTAAACTATTATAATTAAGCGGTAGAAATATTTATAAAAATAAAATTTTATTAAGTAAATATACCAAAATTTACTGCACTTTCGGATGTCATCGGAGATCCATCCTTCTTTCTATCGTAATGTCAAAAAATTGAACGCGTCCAACTTTTGACCAATAAGTTTCCTACATTTTAGCGTAAAAATATAATTTAATAGTATAAAGTAATTAATATTTGATGAAATTAATAAATTATAATACCTCGGCGTCACTACACAAGCAAAACTTCTAGAACTGCGCCGTGCGTGAATTTTTGTTTCATCTCATCGCTTATTCCAACTCGCTCACGGTCCTACATAATGCAATTTGAATTATATATATATAGTAAATACTATAAACCAAATAATTTATACGATTTTAGAAGTACGTAATACCTCTCCTTTTTTGAATACCAAAATCTAACTTGATCTTCCCATTGGTACCTCAACATTCTTGGAACATTTCTTAATTTTTCGTCGAGGCTTATGTCTTTCTTAAAATATTGTTTTTTGAGCGTGCTTTTATTGTCTCTCTATTTTTTACCCAATGTCTTCTTAACATAGTCATCAGAGACCTCTAAATTAAATCTACCCTGAAAAAAAAAAGTATAAAAAGTTAATATAAATGAAAATTAAATTAAAGAATTATAAATTACATTCATGTTTTATTACCTTAATATTTTTGAGAGCACGATTTTTGTTGGCATCGGGCATGTGATGCCATGATTGTAGTTAATGGGCAACATATTGGGATTTCGTGCTAAAATGCCCAAATAGCCTCCTAACGATCGAGCTTGGATCCAACAGTGGCCATGATTGTTTCTCCTTACTTTAACACGATCGGTGGGCTCTAAGTCGTATAAATCTTTAAGTAATGTCGTCCCCGACCTCTGCGCGTCCCACCACCTTCAAATGAAAAATGATATATTATTATATTAAAATTGAAAATGAATCAATAATAAAATTCAACATGCATGTAAAATAAACTTAACATTACTTTCAAATTCTCGGGCTTGTCATCTATGTCCCAAGAGTAGAAGATCCAACAAGCGCTTCTTTGCTCACTACTATTAGCTTCCTCGGATTTGGAGTTTCATGGACAATATTTAAATCTCGTAATCGCTCTTCTAGGCATTTTTCCCATGTACGCATAAAATAGTTCAAAATTTTAGTAACAAATAACAACAATAATAGGACATTTAAAATAGTTAAATTATATAACATGACCAACATGAAAATTATAATATTACATATAAATAATAAATCGTTAAATCTTACTACATCATATTTAAGTAAATATCTTCATCCACATCCCGACGAACCCATTGAAATTGTTGACTAGTACTAGGGATATTTTCGCTTAGGTCTTGTTACGGAAAAGGCAAAGTTTTGATCTTTCGACTATGTCATCTCTACTTCCACCGCCAATGTCGAAGAAGTCTCTAGGGTGTTTGAAGTACAACGTACCAACCCTCATCAATTGGATCTTTTGAGAAAAAAACTTGTTTAACTTGATAAGAAAACACATACGGCTCGTCCATCGGTTGTTCTCGGTGTGAATTAATCGAGAGAAATTCACCATTGTAAACCCATATTGATCGTTTTTAATTAGTGAGCCGTATTCACATCATTAATCACCTCGAAATAAGACAACTTTGCATTTGTCGTAATAATCCAACTCAATGATGTTAGTAATAAGTCCGTAATATTCCAAATTCCCCTCGATCGGATTACTATCCCTAGCACTAACATAACTTGTAATCGAAGAATTAACAACAATTCCGCAATTTTGGGTTCTCCTCAATCTCTCGCGATACCTTGTATGAAATCTGTATCCGTTGATGAGGAAGCCATTATATCTTTTAACTATTCTATTTGGACATTGTGAAAGCCATTTAACGTCGTCATTTACTTCATTCTGACTCCAAACCTATTGAGTCGAAAGTAAATCGAGTAATTATGAATGTTATGAACAAATATTATTACTTGTCAATGAAAATTTAAATTGCATACCATTTGGCTTAACCATTCATGGAATGATTCTGCGAACAACTTATTAATTTCTCATCGATTTAATCTTCGAGATCGTGAACGAGCTCTCAATATTTGTTTGTACTCACTACGGTAAAAGAGGTTTTACTTTGTTAGAAGACAAACAAATCATAATTGATGAGTATTTATCAAATTGTAGAACGTACTTCCGAAATGGTTCCATTGAATCGTGATGAAAAATAACGTATCGATGTGCTTGGACCCACGATCTATCATCTAATTCTGTAATTTTGACTCTGCTGATCGGTTCTCCGAAACTTTGAAATAAATAAGTTTCAGCCGAATTATGATCTGTGAGCCCAGCATTTCTACTTGGTCTGTTCATTCTTGTTTCAACATCTTCCAAACACCTTGAGCAGAAAGTCATACATTCCTCCGCCAAGCGACCCTTCGTATTGATCCTTAGGATAGCGCTTATTGTGGCGAGATGACTTCAATTTGGAAAGGAACCTAAACACGATATACAAAATTATCAAAAGTTGGAAATAAAGGCATTTAGCTGAATGAAGGAATATTTTGCAAATAAAGTAAGACCTTTCAATGGGATACATCCATCGATAGAAAACGGGTCCACCAAAAAGTGCTTCACGCGGGAGATAAATTAACTAGTGCACCATGATAGTGAAGAAGGAAGGCGGGAATATCTTCTCCAGATTGCATAAAGTTAATGCGGCTCGATCTTGTAGTCTCTCAAGTTCTTGAACATTCAACGCTTTACCAAAAATGTCTTTCATTATATTTGACAGTTCAATTACAGGAGCCGCCACCTTTTTCGACATACAACACTGCATAGCAACTGGCAGTAAGTCTTGCATCAATATGTGATAGTCATGCGATTTTAAGCCATATAATATTCGATCTTTAAGACTCACACATCGCGATATATTTGATGCATACGCATCTGGGACCTTTATATCCTTCAACACCGTACAGAACACTTCTTTCTCCGTCTTTGACATTGAAAAAATAGCAGGCGGCAACCGATATTTCATATTCGGAAGTGCTCGGGGATGAAGCTCACGCCGAATTCCCATGTTGACTAAATCAAGTTGACTCTGAAGATTATCTTTCGATTTTCCATCGACATTTAAAATAGTCCCAATGATGTTCTCGCAGACATTTTTCTCTATGTGCATGACATCAAGGTTATGGCGTAAAATTTGATGCTCCCAATAAGGCAACTCGAAAAAAATACTTCTTTTTTTCCACAAGTCCGCCTCATTAGGATCATCCTCTTTATCAAATTCATCATCAGATTCATCCCTAGATCTTCTATTTCTATGCGGGTTTACCGGTTGATTCATCTTCCCATAAATGAAATTCATATCTTTCAACATTAACAATATTTGGATCCACCGATGCATGAAGAGGTGATCTAAACTCTTGATACCATCAAACCGAGCACTTTGAAATCTAAATGTATGATTTTTCGGTAACCACCGACAATGCCCCATGTATGAAAACTTCTTCCCATTATATAACCATTGCGAACATGTCTCACGCAGCACAACACAGACAAGCATAACGTCCCTTGGTACTCCAACCAGATAAATTAGCATAAGCCGGAAAGTAAATAATAGTTCACATTAATGCCTCACGTAAATTAAAGTTCTCTTTTCTCATTGCATCGAATGTCTGAACACCAGCCCATAGTTGTTTTAACTCGTCAACAAGTGGCTGCAAATAGACGTCAATATCATTCCCCGGCCCTTTCTCTCCAGGTATAATCATAGACAAGATAGAAGAAGATTGTTTCATGCAAACCCATGGAGGCAAATTGTAGAGAACAAGCACCACAGGGCCAAATCGTACATTGTGCTCATAAGTTTGTAAGGGTTAAATCCATTGGATGCTAGCCCAAGCCTCACACTCCAAGGATCGCTTGCAAAGTTTGGAAATTTGGAGTCAAAACATTTCCAAGCTAAAGAATCTGTAGGATGCCTTAACAACCCATCATCGGTTCATCCATCACGGTGCCACATCATTAATTCTTGTCTTCGACGACATGAAAAGCCGTTAAAGCCTCGATATTAGGGAAAATACCGTAAAATCTTAATCGGTGCTTCTTTGATGTGTACGTGTTCATCCTCGTTCGCCGTCCTCTGTATTTCTATTAATCCAACGAGATTGGTCGCATACATGATAACACTATTGGTTTATGCGTACGCCTAATACAACATCGATCATTTGGGCAGCTGTGAATTTTGTTGTATCCAAGGCCCAAATCCTTTATCAATTTCTTCATGTCTTTGGAAGATCGAGGATTTTTGCAAGCGAAACATTTCTTGCGAAACTCTAACACATTGTCAACGAGTTTCGGTCCAAATTTCCAAACATTTCAAGTGAAAAAGACGAATACAAAATGATAGTTTGGAAAATTTTGATCCTCATCACGCTTCTTCATTCATTTCACCAAGTAGCGTGTAGAACCTCGCCGCTTCTTCATTTGGTACGTTCATTTGGTACACTTCTTTCCCTTCGGTAAAAGTATTTCCTCTAAAATTATGATCATCGATTGCACCCAAGTCGGTGGAAATGACCAAACCATCATCACGCATATTAAAAGCATCCCGCAACATGTTTTTCATGTTATCGCTCACTAACATTCGATTGAAAGCACTATGAGGATACCCAGATTCATCGATGAAGATGCTCCACTAGATGTAGACTCGACATGAAAAACCATATTTTGCACCCTCGGACAAAGCCATCAACAACTAGATGTTAAGTGAGACCACTTCACGATAATGCCGTTAATATTGTAACACTTCTTACATGGGCAAAGAATCATATTCTCTTGGCTTGCATTTTGAAATCTGAAATTGGAAAAGTTTCTACTCCATTTCGATAGCCGTTGCTTACCCTTGACAATTTCATCCAACTCCTATCCATTTCGTTGTTGTTGAAGTCTAAAGTTGACAATAAATTATCTGGCTAAATTGTTAATTAATAATTTATGTAAATAATGCTATGGAATTTGATCTTAAAATTAGGTAAGTTATGTATTCTATAAGATCCATCATCGTGGCATTGTTACACCTAGGAGGATCCATTATATCTAACGGTGAGATATAAGGCAACCCGTCGGAGTTTCCAACCTATATACTTTAAATCCTTTTTTTTTAAATTATACAAGTGTTATGTAAGTTATGAAGTTTGATCTTAAGGAAAATTATGTAAGTTATGAAATTTAATCGTCAACTTATGTAATTTATGAAATTTGATCTTAAAATTAGGTAAGTTATGTATTCTTTAAGATCCATCATACGTGGCATTGTTACACCTAGGGAGGATCCATTATATCTAACAGTGAGAAATAAGGCAACCCGTCAGGTTTCCAGCCTATATACTTTGAATCATTTTTTTTTAAATTATACAAGTATTATGTAAGTTATGAAGTTTGATCTTAAGGGAAAATTATGTAAGTTATGAAATTTAATCGTCAACTTATGTAATTTATTAAATTTGATCTTAAAATTAGGTACGTTATGTATTCTTTAAGATCCATCATACGTGGCATTGTTACACCTAGGGAGGATCCATTATGTAATATCCCGGGTTAGGGGGTTATTTTATTTTGGCTTTGCTGCATGTGCTTGATGTGTTATGTTGTTATTTCGATGTTGTTGGGGCTTAGTTATAAGCTAGGTGTAAGCTCGGGTGATAGGAAAAATTTTAGTTTTTGGGCTTTAGGTGATAGGAGCTGAAGGAGCTGGGGTTTATAATTATTTTAGGTGAATTTTTAACACATGAGGAGCCTTGGTGGAGTGGTAAGTAAGGCGCCACTAGGAGCTTGGTTTGGCGTCAATGGCAAGGGGGGAGAGGTCCTGTGTTCGAATTGCGAAATGCCCCATTTTGGCTCCCATTTTGACGGCATGGAAGGGAGGAGTTGTAGGAAGTTCAAACTCTGCCTTGGACTAAGTCTTCCTATTCAAATGGTGGGTGGAGAGCAAATTGTGGAGGAAGACTTGGTCAAGGTAATTTGAATTAGTGGCTTGGGAGTGATTGGGGGGAGTTTGGCAGTTTGTTGGAGAGTGTTTGGGGGGAGTTTGGCCGGTTGGTAAGTGTTGTGAGGGAGTGGGGGAGTGCCGAATTTCCACTTAGACAATTTGTGCATTTTCGGTCATAGCTAGTGTCAAACAAGTCTTTCTTTTGGTCTTTTGGTAAGCCGAATTTCAAGAAAACTCTCCCATTTTATTTTCTTCATTCTTGAAACCAAACCCCAAGTGCTTTCATCTTTTTTTCATTTGTTCTCCTTACAAAAGCTTCAACAATCTTACTGTCTTAAATTTGCTTTGTTGTTTCCATCATTTTTTGTAGCGAATGCTCCCTTGATCTCTGATTTTACTTCTTGTTCTCCTTTTATTATTTTGCGAACCCTCCTTTCTTCTTTTTTTCATTCATGCTAAGTAAAACTAGCATCTTCTTCTCACACTTTCTTTCTCCTTTCTTGAAGAGTAGTAGCGAAACTTGTTCTCCTAAACACCTTTTCATTTCTTTCCCTCTCAAAGCGAAAGTATTCCCTCTGTTCATCTTGATTACCTTTCTTTTCTAAAACTATTTAGTAGAACCTTCACCTCTTGTACCAAAATTTCCCTTTTCTTTTTACGATCACCTTGGCCGAATTGTGGGTGTAGTGTGGATCTTTTTGGGGTTTCATTTCCAATCATTGGAGAAGGTAGTAGGTAAGGTCGAAAGCTTATGTTCTGCCTTCTGTTCTCTGTCGGCATCTTCAAAGGTAAGAGTTGGTTTTGGTGTTTGTTTGGAAGTATAGTGATCATTTGTTTGGAATCGTTTTATCATAGGGCATTGAGTTTTGAAGCGATCAAGCTTAGCCTCGGTTCTCTATTGATCGGTTGGTAAGTGGTGCTAAGGGATTGTTTTAACGATCTAATTGTTTGGTATTTGTTTAGGTAGAAGGCTATTATCTTTGTTTGGTTGCCGATTGTAGGAAGTGGGCGGGAGCACTTGGTGTGTGGGCTAGTGTTCAAAAGCGTGTAGGTAGGTCTCGGGTTTCAAGTGTTGACTCTTTTGGTATGTTACTTTTGGTAGAATGGCTAGGATGCTAATCTCTTGTTTGGCGATTTATAGGAGCAAAGGTTATCGAGGTTATCAAGGATCTTAGTGGTTCGTCGATTAAGGCTTGTAGGTGTGTAAGCTAACACTGCTGATTACCTAGTAATATGTTAATAATAATATGTTTGTGTATTAAGTGGAGCAGTATGATGATTGCTATGGTACCTATGGGGTATGTGTTAGGATCAAGGTAAGTTCGTTCCATTGTAAGTTTTCTTTTGGGTATATGCTAGCATGATTGCTGATGTATGTAATATGTGGGGTGATACTATAATAGCATGTTTGCACTATGGCATGATTTGCATCAATATGACATGTATGGGTAATATGAGAGGAGGGGAGTATGATATCCGTGTCTTTGGGACCTTTGTGACTTTGGGTCACGGAGGTTTAGCACCTCCGGTGGTTTGGTACCATAAGCGATATTTTGTGACTTTGGGTCACGGAGGTTTAGCACCTCGGCGTCTCGTCCATGGCTTAGTACCACGGTGGGTTGGCCCCACGATTGATTATCTGGGATTGGCGCGGATGATTTGGTATCACACGATGGGTTGGCCCCATCATCGGTTTGTATTGCGGTCACCGGTGATTTAGTATCCTGCTTGTGTCTTTGGGACACGGAGGTTTAGCACCTCATTGCGACTCGTCCTGTGGTTTGACACCACCGTGGGTTGGCCCACTTATGAGATCTGGGATTATCGCTATTGATTTGGTATCACGATGGGTTGGCCCCATCATTGGATTATTGTGACTTGGTCACGGTGGTTTAGCACCACATTATGGATATCGTGACTTTGGGTCACCGGTGGTTTAAGCGTCACCGGTGGTTTGGTACCACAGGGGTAGAAAAGGTGATATGGTTGGTTAGGATCGGTGCATTACTTGCATTACTTTGTTATGATGTGTGTTGGCATGTTATCTGGGAGGGATTTATACTTTGAGTCTTGCGACTCACTCTCTCCTTTGACATTTCGGTGTGATTAGGCGCGACATGGGCCGGGATGGACTCGAGGTGCTCATGCCATGCTTAAATAAGGAATTAAGTGACTTTTATTAAATTTGGTACTTAAGCTTATTTATTACTATTTGGTTTTATTTGGGTTTGTAAATGGCCTTTTAAAATTATGTTTGCTATGTTTATGTTTAAAGTGGATTTATAATATGCCTTAACAAATTAATTGGGTTAAAATGTGCTAAAACTTGAAAACACAACGCTTTCAAAACTACAAAAACGATATTTTAACCTATACCATCGGGTATCACACTATGATTTAAGATAAAGAGAACTCAAATGCTTTTCTAACTTAAACTCGATTTTCTACTAAGTCAAAATGTTTTTGTTATAATAAGAAACAACTTAAACTTCTAAGTGAGATAAACTCGTTTTACCTACACACCTGATTAAGTTTTCAAAATTTCTAGGTTTTCAAATACACCATCAGATTTTAATCAAGCCTACTCGAGTTTTTCTTCAAATACACAATTTCCTGAAGTGTTTTCATCAAACCTCTAAACTTAAACCTATTTTCTCAAAATCCTTTTTCCTGTAACATACAGATTCGATTAGTGGTGTGTTGGCCAGGGTTTAGGTGTTACAATTATGGTATCGAGCCAAGTTCAAAGGCTTTTTGTGGGCCTAAGGCCAAAATGTTTTCAAAGTCTATTTTAAGTGTTATGTTTTAAAAAGTATGGTGTGAAAGGCATGGCACCGAGTCTCGGTGCCAATCCGCCCGAGTAAGTACCCTTACTATTGGTTGTGATAATGATATTGATGAGATGTGATTGGATGGCTAGAGATAGTAAGACTACTTTAGAAACTAAAAGCGATAGGATTGAGTGGACTCATGAAAACAAAGCTCCTTTAATATTCATAAGACTTTCTTTGTAAAATAGTGGAATAATTCTTGATGCATAAAATTCTTTAAATCGGATGAGATTTAGTCATGAGTACCGAGGTGGGCGTGGTGCGTGGGCGAGTCATGGTAGGATGATGATTTTGAACCCGTAGGATCTAGTCGAAATCGGAAGAGCGAGATCTGGGATTCGCCACCAGGTGGAGGTGGTGAGTTTCAAGAGCGGTGGGGATGATGCGAGTGTCACGAGCGATCTTGCGAGTGTTAGAAAGGGTAGTGGAGTAGGTGGGGCGCGCGGAGTTAGGAAATCATGCTGGTGACTTCAGACAAGCGAAATTTGAATTCTTTCGGGGTGTCTCGGTGTTGCTCTAGCATGCAGAATATTGGTGGAAGCGACAGGCGGATAATGGGCGATCTAGACACGATGCTGAAGAAAAGTTAAAGGGATAGTATCACTTTTTGAGATGAGTCATACCGATGGTGGCTCATGGTTCGAGACAATATTTAGCGTGAAGATCGACTTGGGACTATTTGGTGCCTATCGGAAAAAAATGCGTTAGAGCTAATTACATTAATGAGCAACAAAAGCATTTTAAGGTTAGTTCGAGAACAAATCGTGTCGAGATCTGGCGAGTTTACGAGGTGAGTCGGTATGCGGTATGGTGGCTACGGAACACGAGAGGTGTGTTCGTTTGAGGATGGCTGCTGGAATGAATTAAGATTATTGATTGCGCCCAAGAGGGAGCATGAATTTGTCGATTACGGTTGAAAAGCGAAGGTAGCGAGGGTATTAAAGAGTCCGTGAGGCAAGGCATGGATAGAAACCGACACAAGAGGAGTTTTGGGTCTTACGGGTCGTCGGTAATCCATGAGAAAAGGGCTAGACCGAGTGGGCGAATCGATCTGGTAGGTTTGTTCTTCTAAGCGGGGACCAAAGTGTAACCGTTGTGGGAAAGCTCATTGGGGAGGATGTTGGGCGGGTGGAAAAATTTGTTTTGAGTGTGGCTCATTGGACCACCGTGTGAGGGTATCCCCACGCAAGTTAGCTACGATTGATCGAGAGTTAGGGCCGTACTCGATATAGGAATAATGGACCACCACCGCAGAGGGCCGAGGTAATGGCGAGAGGAGGTAATGGTTACAGTGGGGCCGTGGAGCACCCAAGCGAGGGTGCGCAGTGATTCGAGGCCGACGGTAGGGTCTAGTGTATCGGCGAGGCAGGAGAGGAGGCGGCCTTGCCGGACGTCATAACCGGTATGTTTTTAATCTTTGGTTCTCCATTCTTGCTTTGATTGATGTGGGTTCAACACATTCGTATGTTGCAAGTAGCATAGTGAAGACCATGGATTTAGACTACGAAATATCTTCTAGGCGGATGGTAGTAATAAGCCCTTTAGGTCACTCTGTAGTTGTAGATAAAATTTGTATAGAGGCGTACCTCTAGAACTCCAAGGGGTAGTATTTGTGGTGATCGATGGAGCGCCTTTTGGGGAGTTCGATCGATTCTCGGGATGGATTGGTGGTTAAGTACCGGCGAAGTTGGATGTGCGCTAAGCGCATGGTTACAACAATGTAAAGGTGATGAGGTAGTTACGATCGGTGATCGGACAAATTATCATCCAATGTGGTATCTGCTTTCTGAAAATTTGAGAAGATGGTCGAAAAAGAGGCGTGAAGCATATGTGGTTCATGTGTATGCCTTAGAGGCTAAAAGTCTGCTGTGGAGAAAGTTCGGACAGTTAGGGAATTTGTTGATGTGTTTCTTGAGGAGCTTCCGGGTTTACCACTAGATCGTGAGGTAGAGTTCGAGATAGATCTGTTACCCGGAACCACGCCAGTATCTATAGCTCCGTACAGGATGGCACCTAAAGAGTTAGTGGAGCTTAAGGCTCAGATCCAGGAATTGTTGGACCGAGGCTTTATCAGGCCAAGTATTTTACCTTGGGGCCTTGGTACTCTTTGTCAAGAAGAAAGATGGTACTATCGGATGTGTATAGAGTACCGCTATGCTGAATAAGTGACGATCAAAACAAGTATCCTTGCCTCGGATAGATGACTTGTTTGATCACCGAAGGATCGTCGATTTTCTCGAAGATCGATTTAAGATGCAGGTATCACCGATTAAAGGTGAAGGAGGCGATATCGCAAGACTGACATTTAAATACTCGGTATGGGCACTTTGAGTTCTTAGTTATGCCGTTTGGGTTGACTAACGTCGGCGACCTTCATGGATCTGATGAATAGGGTGTTTCAACGGTATTTGGATCAGTTCGTAGTGGTTTTTATCGACGACATCTCGGTATATTCAAGGGCGAGGAGGAACATGATGCGCATTTGCGGGTGGTATTCTGATTTTGAGGGAGAAACAACTCTGTCGAAGTTTAGTAAATCTGAATTACGGCTTAGGGAGGTGGCGTTCTTGGGTCATGTAGTATCGGTGAGGGATTAGAGTGGATCCTCGAAAGATTGAAGCGATTTTGGATTGGAAGCCGTAGGGTCGATGGTGAGATTGAGTTTTACGGGCTTGGCGAGGATACTAGAAGATTTGTAGAGGGTTTCTCGTTGATCGCGACCGATGACCAAATTATTAAGAAAAGAAGTTCCGTTCATTTGGACGAGAGAAGCGGCGGAGAGCTTGACAAGTTGAAGAAGATTTTAACGGAAGCTCGGTTCTAATTTAACTGAGGTGGGAAGGAATTCACGGTTCTTGCGATGCATCACATCTGAGTTTGGGTTGTGTCTTGATCACGAGGAAGGGAAGGTTGTGGCTTACGCATCTCGGCGGTGAGGCCACATGAGGTAAATTACCCAACGACGATCTGGAGTTAGCGGTACGTAGTCTTTGCCTTGAAGATTTGGAGGCATTACTTGTGCGAAGAGATCGATAGTCTACCACGGATCACAAGAGTCTGAAGTACCTTCGACTCGGAAAGACTTGAATACGAGGCGGTCTGGATGGATTGAGCTGCTGAAAGATTCTTTGCTCAATTGAGTATCATCCGGGCAAGGCTAACGTTGTGGCGAGCGCGTTGAGCCATAAGGTTGTTTGATTTAAGAGTGTTGTTTGCCCACTTGAGTTTGTATGGCGACGGGAGTATTACAGCGAGCTGCGAGTTAAGCCTACTTGGGTTGAGCGGATCGAGAGAAAAGCAGTTGTTGGATAAGGTTTTGAGTGCCGAAGACACAAGTGCAAAATGATGGTTTGAAGGGTTCTGATTTGTCTAGTGATGGGGTGCTATGTTTTCGGGGAAGGCTTGTATCTTAGAGACACCGAGTTAAGGCAAAAGATTCTTGAGATGCACATAGCACCCTACGCTATGCATCTGGAGGTAGCAAAATGTATAGGGATCTAAGAGAACGATTACGGTGGTAAGATGCGAAAAAGGTAGCGAGTTTGTGGGGAAGTGTCGACATGTCGGCGAGTCAAGGCTAAGCATCGATTGTCGTGCAGGTTGCTTGACCGGTGAAGATCCCAGATGGAAGTGGGAAAGGATAACTATGGATTTCGTCGGTGGATTACCGCTTACACCAAGCAAGAAGGATTGATTTGGGTAATTGTGGATCGGCCTAAATCACTCACTTTATTCGGTGAGGTGGATTACTCACTTGAGAGGTTGGCGAAGTTATATGTCGAGATTGTGAGATCGCACGGGGTGCGATGTCGATCATCTCGAATAGGGATCCCAAATTCGTCAAGGTTACGGAGAGCGTTGCATCGAGCTCTGGTGCAGCGGTTGGATTTCAACCACGGCATTTCATCCATGATGCATCAGGCGGTCGAAAAGGTTATCTGAGATCTTGGAGGACATATTACGAGGTTGTGTATTGGACTTGAGGGTAGTTGGGAGGAGTATCTACCGTTAGCTAAGTTCACCTACAACAATAGTTACCAAGCAAGCATCAAGATGGCACCATATGAGGCGTTATGCGGTAGAAATGTCGCTCACCTACTTGTTGGGCGAGTTAAGTGAGCGTCGATTGTTGGGACGAGTTGGTTCTTTGAGACCGAAGATAAGGTTAAGTTGATTGAGCTAGATTGAAGGAAGCTTGGACGGCGAAGTCTATCTGCGATCTTAAGCGGAGAGATATTGAATTTCTTGTGGGAGATCAAGTTTTTCGAAGGTCTCGCCATGGAAAAAAGTGTTAAGGTTAGGGAGGAAAGACAAGCTAAGTCCGAGGTTTATTGGGCGTATAAAGTCTTGAGGCGAGTGGGGCGATTGCATATCACTCGAGTTGCCAGCGAGCTAAGTCGATTCACGGCGTGTTCCACGTTTGA
The DNA here is from genome assembly GCA_025506655.1 of Gossypium rotundifolium. Classification (NCBI taxonomy): domain Eukaryota; kingdom Viridiplantae; phylum Streptophyta; class Magnoliopsida; order Malvales; family Malvaceae; genus Gossypium; species Gossypium rotundifolium. The sequence continues at coordinate 42,462,319 of CP106729.1, read as the reverse complement.
TGCTTAAGCGATATCGTTCGGATCCATCGCCGCGTGGTGGCGATGGAAGAGATCGAGGTAAACCAGTTTGACCGTGGAGGAAGAGCTGTGCGATTTTAGATCGGGATGTGAAGGTTCTGTGTAGGAAGTCTATGCCTTTGGATAAGGTTCTTTGGCGGAATCATGGCGTGGAAGAAGCTACGTGGGAACCCGAGGATATGATGAGACAACAATATCCGTAACTCTTCTGATCAGGTAATTTCGAGGCCAAAATTATTTTTAAGGGGGTAGAACTGTAATATCTCGGGTTAGGGGGTTATTTTATTTTGGCTTTACTGCATGTGGTTGATGTGTTATATTGTTATTTCGATGTTGTTGGGGCTTAGTTATAAGCTAGGTGTAATCTCGGGTGATAGGAAAATTTTAGTTTTTGGGCTTTAGGTGATAGGAGTTTGAAGGAGTGGGGTTTATAATTATTTTAGGTGAATTTTTAACACATGAGGAGCCTTGGTGGAGTGGTAAGTAAGGCGCCACTAGGAGCTTGGTTTGGCGTCAATGGCAAGGGGAGAGGTCTGTGTTGAATTGCGAAATGCCCATTTGGCTCCCATTTTGTGGCATGGAAGGGAGGAGTTGTAGGCGGTTCAAACTACGCCTTGGACTAAGTCTTCCTATTCAAATGGTGGGTGGAGAGCAAATTGTGGAGAAGACTTGGTCAAGGTAATTTGAATTAGTGGCTTGGGAGTGATTGGGGGAGTTTGGCGGTTGTTGGAGAGTGTTTGGGGGAGTTTGGCGGTTGGTAAGTGTTGTGAGGGAGTGGGGAGTCTGAATTTCCACTTAGACAATTTGTGCATTTTCGGTCATAGCTAGTGTCAAACAAGTCTTTCTTTTGGTCTTTTAGTGGCCAATTTCAAGAAAACTCTCCCATTTATTTTTCTTCATTCTTGAAACAAAAAACCCCAAGTGCTTTCATCTTTTTTTTATTTGTTCTCCTTAAACAAAGCTTCAACAATCTTACTGTAGAATTTGCTTTGTTGTTTCCATCATTTTTTTGTAGCCGAATGCTCCTTGATCTCTGATTTTGCTTCTTGTTCTCCTTTTATTATTTGGCGAACCCTCCTTTCTTCTTCTTTTCATTCATGCTAAGCGAAACTAGCATCTTCTTCTCACACTTTCTTTCTCCCTTTCTTGAAGAGTAGTAGCCGAAACTTGTTCTCCTAAACACCTTCTTCATTTCTTTCCCTCTCAAAACCGAAAGTATTCCCCTCTGTTCATCTTGATTACCTTTCTTTTCTAAAACTATTTAGCGAACCTTCACCTCTTGTCTGAAATTTCCCTTTTCTTTTCGATCACCTTGGCGAATTGTGGGTGTGGTGTGGATCTTTTGGGGTTTCGTTTCCAATCATTGGAGAAGGTAGTAGGTAAGGTAGAATGCTTATGTTACATCTTACATTCTCTGTCGGCATCTTCAAAGGTAAGAGTTGGTTTTGGTGTCATTTGGAAGTATAGTGATCATTTGTTTGGAATCGTTTTATCGTAGGGCATTCGAGTTTTCGAGCGATCAAGCTTAGCCTCGGTTCTCTATTGATCGTTTGGTAAGTGGTGGTAAGGGATTGTTTTAACGGTCTAATCGTTTGGTATTTGTTTAGGCGAAGGCTATTATCTTTGTTTGGTTGCCGATTGTAGGAAGTGGGCGGGGAGCACTTGGTGTGTGGGCTAGTGTTCAAAAGCGTGTAGGTAGGTCTCGGGTTTCAAGTGTTGACTCTTTTGGTATGTTACTGTTTTGGCGAATGGCTAGGATGCTAATCTCTTGTTTGGCCGGTTTATAGGAGCAAAGGTTATCGAGGTTATCAAGGATCTTAGTGGTTCGTCGGCTAAGGCTTGTAGGTATGTAATCGGTTAAGGCTTGTAGGTGTGTAAACTAACACACTGATTACCTAGTAATATGTTAATAATAATATGTTTGTGTATTAAGTGGAACAGTATGATGATTGCTATGGTACCCTATGGGGTATGTGTTCGGATCCGGGTAAGTTCGTTCCATTGCGAGTTCTCTTTTGGGTATATGCTAGCATGATTGCTGATGTATGTAATATGTGGGGTGATACTATAATAGCATGTTTGCACTATGGCATGATTTGCATCAATATGACATGTATGGGTAATATGAGAGGAGGGGGAGTATGATATCCGTGTCTTTGGGACCTTTGTGACTTTGGGTCACGGAGGTTTGGCACCTCCGGTGGTTTGGTACCACAAGCGATATTTTGTGACTTTGGGTCACGGAGGTTTGGCACCTCGGCGTCTCGTCCAGTGGCTTAGTACCATGGTGGGTTGGCCCCATTGATTATCTGGGATTAACGCCGGTGATTTGGTATCACACGATGGGTTGGCCCCATCATCGGTTGTATTGCGATCACCAAGTGATTTGGTATCACACTATGTCTTTGGGACACGGAGGTTTGGCACCTCATTGCGACTCGTCCACGTGGTTTGACACCACCGTGGGTTGGCCCCACTTATGAGATCTGGGATTGTCGCTATTGATTTGGTATCACACGATGGGTTGGCCCCATCATTGGATTATTGTGACTTGGTCACCGGTGGTTTAGCACCACATTATGGATATCGTGACTTTGGGTCACCGGTGGTTTAGCACCACCGGTGGTTTGGTACCACACGGGTAGAAAAGGTGATATGGTTGGTTAGGATCGGGTGCATTACTTGCATTACTTTGTTATGATGTGTGTTGGCATGTTATCTGGGAGAGGATTTATACTTTGAGTCTTGCGACTCACTCTCTCCTTTGACATTTCGGTGACGATTAGGCGCGACATGGGCCGGGATGGACTCGAGGTGCTCATGCCATGCTTAAATAAGGAATTGCGTAGACTTTTATAAAATTTGGTACTTAAGCTTATTTATTACTATTTGGTTTTATTTGGGTTTGTAAATGGCCTTTTAAAATTATGTTTGCTATGTTTATGTTTAAAGTGGATTTATAATATGCCTTAACAAATTAATTGGGTTAAAATGTGCTAAAACTTGAAAAGACAACGCTTTCAAAACTATAAAAACGATATTTTAACCTATACCATCGGGTATCACACTATGATTTAAGATAAAGAGAACTCAAATGCTTTTTCTAACTTAAACTCGATTTTCTACTAAGTCAAAATGTTTTTGTTATAATAAGAAACAACTTAAACTTTTAAGTGAGATAAACTCGTTTTACCTACACACCTGATTAAGTTTTCAAAATTTCTGGGTTTTCAAATACACCATCAGATTTTAATCAAGCCTACTCGAGTTTTTCTTCAAATACACAATTTCCCGAAGTGTTTTCATCAAACCTCTAAACTTAAACCTATTTTCTCAAAATCCTTTTTCCTGTAACATACCGTATTCGATTCGTGGTGTGTTGATCGGGTTTAAGGTGTTACATTATATCTAACAGTGAGATATAAGGCAACCCGTCGAGTTTCCGACCTATATACTTTGAATCTTTTTTTAAAATTATACAAGTATTATGTAAGTTATGAAGTTTGATCTTAAGGAAAATTATGTAAGTTATGAAATTTAATCGTCAACTTATGTAATTTATGAAATTTGATCTTAAAATTATGTAAGTTATGTATTCTTTAAGATCCATCATCGTGGCATTGTTACACCTAGGGAGGATCCATTATATCTAACGATGAGATATAAGGCAAACCGTCGAGTTTCGACCTATATACTTTGAATCATTTTTTAAATTATACAAGTATTATGTAAGTTATGAAGTTTGATCTTAAGGAAAATTATGTAAGTTATGAAATTTAATCGTCAACTTATGTAATTTATGAAATTTGATCTTAAAATTAGGTAAGTTATGTATTCTTTTAGATCCATCATCGTGGCATTGTTACATCTAGGAGGATCCATTATATCTAACATTGAGATATAAGGCAACTCGTCAGTTTCGACCTATATACTTTGAATCTTTTTCTTAAAATTATACAAGTATTATGTAAGTTATGAAGTTTGATATTAACTTAAAATTAGGGGTTAAGGGTTATAGGTTAGGGGTTAAGGGTTAGGGGTTAGGGTTTAAAGTTTAGGGTTTAGGGCTTAGGGTTTGGGGTTTAGGGGTTTGGGGTTAAGGGTTAGAGGTTTAAGATTTAAGGGTTTAATGGTTTAAGGTTTTGGGCTTAAGGTTAGGGTTTAGGGTTTTAAGGTTTCAAGGTTTCAAGGGTTTATGGTTTAGGGGTTTAATAAATGTTATATTATTTCGATATTTAATTTGGTATTTCATTTAGATCCATCATATGTGGCATTGTTACACCTAGAGAGGATCCGTTATATCTAACAGTGAGATGTAAGGCAACCCGTCAGGTTTCCAGCCTATATACTTTGAATCTTTTTCTTAAAATTATACAAGTATTATGTAACTTATGAAGTTTGATATTAACTTAAAATTAGGGGTTAAGGGTTATAGGTTAGGGGTTAAGGGTTAAAGGTTAGGGTTTAGGGTTTATAGGTTTAAAGTTTAGGGTTTAAGGTTTAGGGGTTAGGGTTTAAGGGTTAGGGGTTAAGGGTTAAGGGTTTAAAATTCAAGGGTTGAAAGGTTTAGGGTTTAAGGTTTAAGGGTTAAGGTTTAGGGTTTTAAAGTTTTAGGGTTTTAGGGTTTTAAAGGTTTAGGGTTTAGGGGTTTAATAAATGTTATATTATTTCGATATTTAATTTGGTATTTCATTTAGATCCATCATACGTGGCATTATTACACCTAGGGAAGATCCGTTATATCTAACGGTGAGATATAAGGAAACCCGTCGAGTTTCGACCTATATACTTTGAATCTTTTTCTTAAAATTATACAAGTATTATGTAAGTTATGACGTTTGATATTAACTTAAAATCATGGGTTAAGGGTTATAGGTTAGCGGTTAAGGGTTAAGGGTTAGTGTTTAGGGTTTATAAGTTTAAGGTTAGGGTTTAAGGTTTAAGGGTTAGGGTTTAGGGGTTAGGGGTTAAGGTGAAACACCCACACCCTACCCACGAGCCTAAACCGGATCTGTATGTTCTAAAGTAAACCGGTTTCAAAATTTTAGTTACTTAGAAAATTTGTAAAATTTTAGAAAACTATTATTTTGAGTTGGGCTTAGAATGGAAACCCATTTAATTAATCTTGTAAATCCAATTTAAGTAAAGTGACAAAATAATTTTAGGGTTCATTTTTAAAGAAATAAATTTTGTACTTACTTACATCCAAAATAGTCCTTAGCACAATATTTAAAAGTAAAGCAAAAATAAAGAAATCCACTTGGGCCTTATGGCCTTATTATATCAAGTAAACCCAAAAAAAAAAAATAAAATTAAATGTACTGAAAAGAAATAAAGTCCAAATCAAATCAAATCTTCAAATGAAACATGGCCACCTCAAGGTCTACTGTCTCGGTCCGTCACTATTCATCACCTGAAAATAGTTCCCACAGCGGGGTGAGTCAACAGACTCAATGTGTACACAGTACTAACATTCAACAAATCAGGCATACATGTTCATATCAAATTCATATTCATATAAAAATAAATGATGATGCAACCCAAACCCAAGCCTATTTGTCCATCCGCTACACACCACCGTACACCAGTGGTCTGCCGTGGGACTACTAAGTCAACCCTCCATCCGCTACACACCATCGAAGCGATCATTGCGATCGGCGTGCTCATCGCCCATATCATTTGTGTCATTAGACACCATATTCAAATAATGTAACGAAGTTACCAAATTAGGATAATGTAACCGGGTTACCATATTCAAATTTTGTGACCGTAGTCACCATATTAGTTAGTGAGGCCAAGTCAACACCTTCTTCCCTTTCACATAGATCCCGAATGCCCATAAATTATATAACATACATATTTCTCATTCATGTTCCTATTCACATGTTCATAATATATCATATTTGTAATCCTATCGAAGTAGGAAGCGTGCACAGTACTTCTTACCACATTTGTGGTACTTAACCACATTCACATTCTTATGCATATTCATATAGTTAATAATTGCCATATAATTTATTGAAGATTAGTGTGGGTACACACACGATTAAACTTATTGGATTCCTTGAGATCCAGAAGAACGATCTCTTGATCTAGATTTTTAACTCCTATATTGACCAATCATTAAAGCATATTAACAAACCTATTTGGCTTAAAAGAAAACCAAATCCTAGTAGGATTTGTATTACTTACCTTGTTTGCGAATTTGGATGTACAGAAATCAAGTCCCAAAATTGCTAGTATTCCTTTTCCTTGAAATCAGCTAACACTAGCCATGTAACCATGTCGGTTTCGACTTTTGAAATAATGGGAAATAATCCTTAATATAAAAAAAAACAAGCCTTGGCGAATATCACCTACCTTACAAATTCCAAATCAAAAGGATTCCTTGCCTTATAACCTTTGTCGACATCCCTAGCATCATATGTTAAATTTAATTTAACATATAAATCATAACCTTTAACCAAATATATTTATCTTACCTTAGATCCTTGAATTTCCGAAAGATTCCTCCTTGTATTCAAGCTGTTGTAAAAAGAACACGAGAGATCCTTATAGATTAGGCCATAAGACAAAAATAGGATTAGACCCTTCTCTTTGGCAAATAGAAAAAGAAAGAACTTGATTAATGCTTAGCCTTACCTTTAATGCTTTGATCGATTGCTTCCTTGCCTAGAGTCACGAGTTTTGGCTATGGAGTTTTAATCGGGGATCAAAGAGTGTTTTGGCTCGACAATAGCAAAGGAGAGGAGAAGAAAATAGAAGAAGAAGGGATGGATTTTGCTTAAAGAAAATTCGAGAGAGAGGGAGAGAGCTAGGGAATTTTAAGCAACTTGGAAAAGATGAGAGAAAAGACTTTGGTTCTCCTTCTTTAGCCGAATTTGCTAGGCCAAGAGTCCTTGACTTGGCCACCACTCTCCTTAAGATAATATTATCTCCTTTATCTAAAAATAAAAGCATTTAATCCATCAATTATCTCCTCAAATAATCCAAATTTAAAATCCCTTATTTATCACTTATTAACCACATATTTATGGAATTAAAACACCTCCTTTCTAGAAGGCTTGTGCCGTCCACCCCTTAACCTTGGAAGCAAAATAAAACTCCCTTTTATTTGCTTCCCAAGTGACTCAAACTCGAATGCCCAACACCTGCATGTGGCGCCATTTCCATAGGCCCTAAGTGACATCTTGAGCCACTTTTCCAAGCTTTGTTTGTGTGTCAAACTTTACCAACTTTTTCTTTTAAGGCCATCTTGCCCTTATTTCCTCTTTTAAATTTTAAAATTTGACATTTTGCATCATTTCTAAGTTTCCTAAAATTTTCGATCGGCTCAGTAACTTGCCATTTTTCTTACATTTTCAAGTTTCCAAAATGTTCGGGTTTCCATTTTGGATCATTTCCAAAATGTTGAGGTTTCAAAATGTTCAAGTTTCCAAAATGTTCGGGTTTCCAAAATATCAAAATTTATTCTTAATGCTTAAACTTGTCATTTCATACAATTAAATTGAAAATGCATAGGCCCTTTTCGGGATGTTACAATTCTACCCCTTAAACAAAATTTCGTCCCCAAAATTTCCTAACTAAAATAATTGAGGTATTGCTATCGCATGGCCTCCTCGACTCCACGAAGCTTCTTGGTTCCATGATTCGCCATAACACTTTGACTTGAGTACGGACTTCCTTCGTAATACTTTCACATCACGTTCCAAGATTGAATCGGCTCTTCCTCGTAGGATAAGTCGGCCTTAGTTCCACCTCTTCAACGGTACCACATGAGATGGAGTGCGATGCATGTGACGTAGCATGGATACATGGAATACGTCGTGCATCCGCTACAACTCGGTGGCAACTCCAATTGGTATGCCATGCCGCCCAACTCGATTCAAGACTCGATAAGGCCCTATAAACCTTGAAACAACTTCTTTTCGATAGAACCTCATTACCTTCTTCCAAGGCGAGATTTTCGGGAATACTTGATCTCCCACTTCAAACTCTATTTCCTTCCGCTTAAGGTGCATGTATGACTTACGCCTATCGAGGCTTCCTTCAATCGTGCGAATCAACCCAACCTTTTCTCGGTTTACGCCACTAATTACGGTCCCAAAACTCGATGTTCTCCTAACTCAGGTCCAACAAGTAGGTGTTCTACACTTTCAGCCATACAACACTTCATATGGTGCCATCCGAATGCTAGCACGATAGGCATTGTTGTAGGCAAACTTCGATTAATGTCAAGTAATCTTCCTAACTTCCTCGAAAATCCATTACGACCTCTCAACATATCTCCAACACTTGTATAACTCGTTCGGATCGCCTTGGTCGGATTGTGGATGAAGCGCCGTGGTGAAGTCCAACCTAGTGCCTAAGGCTTGATAAAGTGCCTTCCAAAATCGAGGCGTAAACCTTGGGTCTCTATCGAGATGATCGACATTGGTACTCCATGTAACCTCACAATCTCTGCCACATATAATTTAACCAACTTCTGAAGAGAATAATCCATTCTTACTGGGATAAAGTGTACGGACTTGGTCAAACGGTCCACTATCACCCATACTGAGTCCTTTTTAGTAGGCGTAAGGGGAATCCCACTAACGAAGTCCATGGTAATTCTTTCCCACTTCCATTGGGGAACTTCGATTGGTTGAAGCAATCCTGATGGGACTTGGTGTTCAGCCTTAACTTGCTGACACGTCAAACATTTCCCCACAAATTCAGTCACCTCTCGTTTCAGATCAGACCACCAAAATTGTTCCCTTAGATCTCTATACAACTTGATGCCTCTGGGATGCATAGCATAAGGGCTACCATGCGCTTCTGAAGAATCCTTTGTCTCAACTCCTCATCCCTTGGCATCTGAGACCTTTCCTTGTAGCATAATACTTCTTCATCGGTGATGTCATAGTCCCTTAATCCTCCTTCTTGTACTTGTCGTAACTTAGTACTTAAGTCCTTATCGATAGCTGTCCCTCTTTCACCTCCTTGACCGGTGGGCTTGACTTGTAACTCATATGCAAAGCTTCCATCATCATACAAACTTAAATGAGCGAACAAAGCCCTTAGATCTGACACAACCTTCCTACTCAGGGCATCGGCTACCACATTCGCCTTGCCCGAATGATATTCTATCGAATAGTCGTAGTCCTTCAACAATTCCACCCACCTTCGTTGCCTTAAGTTCAACTCCTTCGAGTCAACAAGTACTTAAGACTTTTGTGAGTGCATGTAGATATGAGACCTTTCTCCATAAAGGTAGTGCCTCCAAACCTTAAGGGCAAAAACCACTGCTGCTAGTTCCAAGTCATGAGTTGGGTAGTTAACCTCATGAGGCCTTAGCTGCCGTGACGCATAAGCGACTACTTTGCCACCTTGCATTAGCACACAGCCTAACCCGTGTCACGAAGCATCACGATTACCACAAAATCTTTTCACCGCCTCCTTTGAATTAATCTTGGAGCTTAGTCGACCTTCTTAAGCTTTTCAAAGCTCTCCTGCCGCTTATTAGTCCATTCAAAGGGTACTTCCTTCCTTAGCAACTTTGTTAAAGGCGCGGCTATTGACGAAATCCTTCCACAAACCTTACATAATAGCCCGCAAGCCTAGGAAACTTGATTTCAGCCACAGACCTAGGTGGTTTCCAATCCAACACTGCTTTGATCTTCCTAGGATCTACTCTTATTCCTTCTACGGATACCACATGTCCTAAGAATGCCACCTCCTTAAGCCAAAACTCACACTTGCTGAATTTGGCATGAGCTTCTTCTCCTTAACACTTCCAATACAACTCGGAGATGCTCATCATGCTCCTCCTCCGACTTGAGTACACCAAAATATCGTCGATGAACACAACGATGAACCTATCCAAGTAGGGTTGGAAAACCGATTCATCATATCCATGAGCGCGGTGGAGCGTTACGTCCCAAAGCGGCATCATCACAAACTAAAATGGCAGTATCTTGTCCAAAAGCGATCTTATGGATATCGGCCTCCTTCACCTTCAAGCGATGATATCGACCTTAAGTCGATCTTTGAAAACATGCGGCTCCCTTGGTGGCGAACAAGTCATCGATCCTTGGCAAAGGATACTTGTTCTTAATGGTCGACTTATTCAATGACGATAATCTATGCACATACGCATAGTTCGTCATTCTTCTTCACAAATAGGACCGGTGCTCCCACGGAGACACACTGGGTCGGATGAACCACGATCCAACAGTTCTTGGATTTGAGCCTTGAGCTCCACTAACTCCTTTAGCGCTATTCGGTATGGAGCAATTGACATAGGAGGCATTAGGGTAGCAAATCAATTCTAAATTCTACCTCCACATGCAGGGGTATTCCTAGTAATTCCTCTGAAAACACATCCACGAAGTCCCTTATCATCCTAACTCTATTAATACCTTCTTCCTTTCCACCTATCGCGCTTACGAAGGCTAGGAATGCCTTGCAACCTTTCTTAACCATTTTCTCGACCTTGGTCAAAACTACGTTAGACAAGTAGTTCCTCCTTTCTCCGATCATTATTACGACTTCATCCTCCGGGGTTCTTAGTTCCATATGTTTAGCCGCACAATCCAATACGGCTCGTTGTTCTACTAGCCAATCCATTAGAGTATAAGTTTAAACTCTCCAAGGGTAACTCCATTAAGTCCACCTGAAAGTTCACTCCACGAATCTCTGGGGGTACATTCCAAAGATCTTGTCTACCACTACAAGTATGGCCTAATGGGCTTACTACCGTCATCGCCTATCGGAGAGTTCGAGTCTAGGCCTAATGTTTCCACTACACTACATGCAACATAGGAATGGGTCGAGCCCATATTAATAAGAGCAAAATAGGGCTTGTCATGAATAAAAACGTCTGGGTTATAACATCCGTGGCGTCTCCATCTTCCCTTGGTGAACCGCATAAACCAAACCCGGTTGTCTTACTTACGCATTAACATTAGTAGCACCTCATTTCTATGCTCCCGGCCTCTGCCAAAGACCATTACCTCATTAGCCAACCACGACCCAGATGAAATTTCTTTGCCTCTCTACCAATCTGGCTAGCCCTCGTACTCTGGTCGACTCTCATCCGTTTGCTTGGGACAATCCTTAAGCATATGGTCCTTGGACCCACATTTGAAACATCCTCTCGTCTTTCTCCAAAGCCTCCTCCAAGTGCCTCTTTCCTAATGCTCACAAAGGCGTCTTCCGGCCGTACCGGCTTGTTGATTTAAGTGGCCCGTCAACCCTAGGCCTCTTATGAACCCTTCGGATGGTCCAAAACCTCTCTTAGGCTTATTCTTATCCACACCGCTTGGTAGAATCTTTGATTCCCTCGGCCACTTTGGCCTTTTCCACCAAAGTCGAGAATTCTCGCTCCTGATGCGGTGCTATCAACAGTTTTAGGTCGTCTCTCAGTCTGTCCTTAAAACAGACACAGCGTTCATGTTCAGTCGCCACTACACCTTGAGCATAACGACTCAACCTCAGAAATTCTGCCTCATATTTCGCTACGGACTTGTTCCTTTGAACCAGCCCCACAAAAGCTTTCCTTTGCTCGTCTACAGATACCGGTTCCCACATATTTCTTACGGAATGCCTCCTTAACATATTCCCGTGTCGATCCTCCGTCATAGCACCATCTCGCACGATTAACCACCAGCGATACGCTTCATCGGCGTAACAATGCCACCATCCCTTTCAACTTTTCCTCTGAGTCGGTCGAGCTCATCCATGATGCGCTCCGTTGCTTCAACCAATACTCACCAGACTTGGGTGCCACTCGGATACTCCTCGAAACATTTCAAATCTATTAGCTCGGGCCGTTCGAGCACGGACTTCTGATTTCTGAATTTCCTCCCCGCACTGCCACCAATTCCAAAACTCGTAGACGACCTGCGACACAACATCTTCCCCGTCGAGCTGCACGCTCAACATTAACAGATTAGGGGTGGTGGTGGCGGTGGTATTTCATTGTCGGACCCTTGACCCGATCTAACGGGTTTCGACACGATCATCCTTCCTCTACCTCATCCACGACGACCACGTCCTCTGAGCTCATTTTCTAGCGTCGAGATCGATTAAGAAATTTTATGGATTAGTCATTATTCCACTTATTTACCCTCGAAGGAGTTTTATGAAAAGAAATTTAAGAGTGGTTCTTTCGTATTCATACAAACACACAGTCTTTTCCATTCATTCATTCATTCATCAAACAAGTATAAACTTTCGTTCATTCAGAGAAGCGTTGTAGTTTTCGTTGTTGTTGTTTTCCACTACCTAGTGGTATTTTGTACTTTTGTCCCACAGGTATTTTCATAATTTTTCAGAAGAAAAATGTTCCTTGGTGTTTTTGTCAAAAAGTATTTTGAAAATTTTGAAGTCTCGGGGTAATTTGGAAAAATTTTAAAATTTGGGGGTATTTCAATAATTTTTGACCTCAGGGGTATCTTGGTAATTTTTTTCACAAATCAGGGTAAATTTGTAAAATTTTATAAGTTAAGGATATTTTGAAAGTTGTAAAACTTTGAGGTTCTTTTGAAAATTATTCCTTCCAAAATGGGGATGTTGCAAAATTTTGAAAATCGTGGTCATTTGGTAATTTTATAAGTTAGGGCAATTTTGTAATTTTTTAAAATTAAGGTATTTTGATATTTTACAAATTAGGGTTTTTGAATGTTTATAAAATAATGACATTTTGGTAAAGCTGTTGAGTAGTTGAACATTTTATAACTAGGGACATTTTGGTAATTTTACAAATCGAAATTTTTCAATTTTTTTGTAAAGATGGTTTCCTCAACTTCAAAGAAAGTTTTGAGAATTTTAAAGCTGGGTTTTTGTTTTGTTCTCTTTTTTTAAAACATGGCTAGTTCCTTTCGGGTTTTAGTCATTATGTTTAGCCTATGACCGAGCCCCTCTTGGTCGGGGTGAACCAAAGCTACGCACTGTGCGAGATTCGAGTGGAGAGGAGGTGAGTCACGCAGATCGCTTAAATACCAAGCTCCCACCAAAACCATTCCTAGACATACGCACAGAGGTTGCCACACCACTGAGCCCTCTGAGTTAGGGTGAACCGAAGCTACGCACTAGGTAGGATTCCTGTGAAGAGGAGGTGAGTCACTAGGGCCTTAAATACCAAGCTCTTCCTGGATCCAATCCTGACATGCGCATGAGGGGTTACCACACCACTAGCTCAAATGACTTAGCCATAGGTTTGTTCGGTGCATTAAGTCTTATGTGGTTTTGTGTTTGAGTAGTCTAATCCTAGGGTTCAAGTTCCTATCATTCTATTCTATGTTCCATGCCTTTTCTACCCTTAAGCAGTTCACGAAATCACACATATAGTTAGGGTACTTACCGGTGGATCATGGTTGGAGACTTAGGTGCCATGCCGGAAAACACCTTATTTTTCAAAGATAATCATTTGGCTCGCTTTGAAAACATTTTGGGCCTTAGCCCACGTGCCGAGAGTTTAAAATCGGCTCGATACTAAATGAAACACCACACACCCTACCACGAGCCCGGCACCGGATCTGGTATGTTCCTAAAGTAAACCAGTTTAAAAATTTTACGTTACTTAGAGAAAATTTGTAAAATTTTAGAAAACTATTATTTTGAGTTGGGCTTAGATTGGAAACCCATTTAATTAATCTTGTAAATCCAATTTAAGTAAAGTGACAAAATAATTTTAGGTTCATTTTAAAGAAATAAATTTTGTACTTACTTACATCCAAAATAGTCCTTAGCACAATATTTAAAAGTAAAGCAAAAATAAAGAAATCCACTTGGGCCTTATGGCCTTATTACATCAAGTAAACCCAAAAAAAAAATTAAATTAAATGTACTGAAAAGAAATAAAGTCCAAATCAAATCAAATCTTCAAATGAAACATGGCCACCTCAAGGTCTACCATCCCGGTCCATCACTATTCATCACCTGAAAATAGTTCCCACAGCGGGGTGAGTCAACAGACTCAATGTGCACACAGTACTAACATTCAACAAATCAGGCATACATGTTCATATCAAATTCATATTCATATAAAAATAAATGATGATGCAACCCAAACCCAAGCCTATTTGTCCATCCGCTACACACCACCAGTACACCGGTCAATACACCGTGGGACTACTAAGTCAACCTTCCATCCGCTACACACTATCGAAGCGGTCATTGCGATCGACGTGCTCATCGCCCATATCATTTGTGTCATTAGACACCATATTCAAGTAATGTAACCAAGTTATCAAATTCGGATAATGTAACCGGTTACCATATTGAAATTTTGTGACCGTAGTCACCATATTCGTTGGTGAGATCAAGTCAACACCTTCTTCCCCTTTCACATAGATCCCGAATACCCCATAAATTTTATAACATACATATTTCTCATTCATGTTCCTATTCACATGTTCATAATATATCATATTCGTAATCCTATCAAGTAGGAAGCGTGCACAGTACTTCTTACCATATTTGTGGTACTTAACCACATTCACATTCTTATGCACATTCATATAGTTAATAATTGCCATATAATTTATTGAAGATTAGTATGGGTACACACGATTCGCTTATTGGATTCCTTGAGATCGAAGAACGATCTACCGATCTAGATTTTAACTCCTATATTGACCAATCATTAAAGCATATTAAAAACCTACTTGGCTTAAAGAAAACCAAATCCTAGTAGGATTTGTATTACTTACCTTGTTTCCGAATTTGGATGTACGTAAATCAAGTCCCAAAATTGCTAGTATTCCTTTTCCTTGAAATCGGCTAACACTAGCCATGTAACCATGTCGGTTCGGCTTTTGAAATAATGGGAAATAATCCTAAATATCAAAAAAAAAAAAAGCCTTGGTAGAATATCACCTACCTTACAAATTCCAAATCAAAAGGATTCCTTACCTTATAGACTCGTCGACATCCCTAGCATCATATGTTAAATTTAATTTAACATATAAATCATAACAACTTTAACCAAATATATTTATCTTACCTTAGATCCTCGAATTTCCGAAAGATTCCTCTTTGTATTCAACTGTTGTAAAAAGAACACGAGAGATCCTTATAGATTAACCATAAGACAAAAATAGGGATTAGACCCTTCTCTTTCGGCAAATAGAAAAGAAAGAACTTGATTAATGCTTAGCCTTACCTTTAATGCTTTGATCGATTGCTTCCTTGCCTAGAGTCACGAGTTTGGCTATGGAGTTTTAATCGGGGATCAAAGAGTGTTTTGGCTCGACAATAGCAAAGGAGAGGAGAAGAAAGTAGAAGAAGAAGGGATGGATTTTGCTTAAAGAAAATTCAGCGAGAGAGGGGAGAGAGCTAGGAATTTTCGACAACTTGGAAAAGATGAGAGAAAAGACTTTGGTTCTCCTTCTTTAGCCGAATTTGCTAGGCCAAGAGTCCTTGACTTGGCCACCACTCCCCTTAAGATAATATTATCTCATTTATCTAAAATAAAAGCATTTAATCCATCAATTATCTCCTCAAATAATCCAAATTTAAAATCCCTTATTTATCACTTATTAACCACATATTTATGGAATTAAAACACCTCCTTTCTAGAAGGCTTGTGTCGTCCACCCTTAGCCTTGGAAGCAAAATAAAACTTCCTTTTATTTGCTTCACAAGTGACTCGAACTCAGCCCAACACCTGCATGTGGCGCCATTTCCATAGGCCCTAAGTGACATCTTGAGCCACTTTTCCAAGCCTGTTTGTGTGTCAAACTTTACCAACTTTTTCTTTTAAGGCCATCTTGCCTTATTTCCTCTTTTAAACTTTAAAATTTGACATTTCTGCATCGTTTCTAAGTTTCCTAAAATTTTGATCTTTCTGTATCTTGCCATTTTTCTTACATTTTCAAGTTTCCAAAATGTTCAGGTTTCCATTTTTGGATCATTTCCAAAAATGTTCAGGTTTCCAAAATGTTCAAGTTTCCAAAATGCTCAGGTTTCCAAAAATATCAAAAATTTATTCTTAGTGCTTAAACTTGTCATTTCATACAATTAAACTGAAAATGCATAGGCCCTTTTTAGGATGTTACATAAGGGTTAAGGGTTTAAGATTCAAGGGTTTAGGGTTTAGGGTTTTAAAGTTTTAGGGTTTTAAGGGTTTAGGGTTTAAGGGTTTAATAAATGTTATATTATTTCGATATTTAATTTGGTATTTCGTTTAGATCCATCATACGTGGCATTGTTACACCTAGGGAGGATCCGTTATATCTAATGATGAGATATAGGGCAACCCGTCAAAGTTTCAAATTTATATACTTTGAATCTTTTCTTAAAATTATACAAGTATTATGTAAGTTATGAAGTTTGATATTAACTTAAAATTAGGGGTTAAGGGTTATAGGTTAGTGGTTAGGGTTTAAGATTTATGAGTTTAGGGTTTAAGGTTTAAGGTTTAAGGTTTAGGATTTAGGGTTTAAGGATTTAAGGTTAAGGGTTAAGGGTTTAAGATTTAAGGGTTTAAGGGTTTAGGGTTTAAGGGTTAGGGTTTAGGGTTTAAGGTTTTAGGATTTTAGGGTTTTAAGGGTTTAGGGTTTAAGGGTTTAATAAATGTTATATTATTTCGATATTTAATTTGGTATTTCGTTTAGATCCATCATACGTGGCATTGTTACACCTAGGGAGGATCCGTTATATCTAACAGTGAGATATAAGGCAACCCGTCAGGTTTCCAGCCTATATACTTTGAATCTTTTTCTTAAAATTATACAAGTATTATGTAAGTTATGAAGTTTGATATTAACTTAAAATTAGGGTTAAGGGTTATAGGTTAGGGGTTAAGGGTTAGGGGTTGGGGTTAGGGTTTATGGTTTATGGGTTTAGGGTTTAAGGTTTAGGGGTTAAGGTTTAAGGGATATGGGTTAATGGTTAAGGGTTTAAGATTTAAGGGTTTAAGGGTTTAGGGTTTAGGGCTTAGGGGTTAGTGTTTAA
The DNA here is from genome assembly GCA_025506655.1 of Gossypium rotundifolium. NCBI lineage: Eukaryota > Viridiplantae > Streptophyta > Magnoliopsida > Malvales > Malvaceae > Gossypium > Gossypium rotundifolium. Next base: position 42,445,360 of record CP106729.1, on the reverse strand, counting down.
GGGTTAGGGGTTAGGGGTTAGGGGTTGGGGTTGGGGTTAGGGTTTTAGGGTTTTAAGGTTTTAAGGTTTCAAGGGTTACATGTTTAGGGGTTAGGGGTTAGTGGTTAAGGGTTAGGGTTTAAGGTTTAGGGTTTAAGGTTTAGGGTTTAGGATTTAGGGTTTAGGGTTAACCACAAATACAACTTAGCAAATAATTCAATTATTACAATTTAAATATAAAAAATAGAATTCAAAAACATGAAAAAGTTATTACTATCTTTTAGATAAGTTTTGTATTCTTTTAGATTAGGTAAGTTGAGATGTTGTGAGGGTGCTTAGAAAATAAATATTATTAAATATTATTATTTACTATTATATTGGTTGAAATATGCTATAAGTATAATAATAGTTATATATGTATTAATATTTTTAGGAATAATTATATGTTATATTTTGTGTTAGTAATACTAATACATTATAATACATTATTGTATTATGTATTAGTAATATATCAATTTAGTATTGGTTTAAGGTCGAGTTTAGGTAATCGGTTTCAATTTTGATAATAGTTATATAATATATTACTATATTATTATTAAAGCTTAATTTTATATATTTTAATAATTATTATTTTATATATCTCATTATACATATATAATTATAGTATTCAAATTATTTGTATTAATTTGATGTTTTTAAAAATTATTCCACTTTATAATTTAATATAATAAAATTATTATTAATTAATTTTCGTATTAATTATATTAATTATTAATACTTATTATGATCGTAACGAGTTCAAATTGGTACAGACGGAAAAATTATATTAATTATTAATACTTATTATGATCGTAATGAGTTCAAATTGGTACAGATTTAAAAAATTATATTAATTATTAATACTTATTATGATTGTTCGATTATAATTTTCAAATATACTGAAAAGTATAGAGACTTATAGCATATTTCAACCAATATAATAGGTTTTGTAGACACCATAAAGTCGACAGGTTGTATGATATAGAAAGCATCCATATATAATAGCAAGCATAGACATAAAAAGATGGTCATGGGAATGAGAAGGTACTCACGAATTTATCCTAAAGTGCCGAGGACTCCAATATCCGGATTTCAACAGATTGTTATCATAATCGATTGGGTCTCGCTACTAATCGGTCCCAATATGCATAAGTACACAACGACCTCAAGCAAAACAAAACTTCATATTCAAGCACAATACAATTTGCGACAACACAAAACAATTAAATTAAAAAAAAGGAACACACTACAATTTGCGCAATTTTATGCAAAAGGAACACAAGTTTTGTTCAAGGAACACAATTTTATGCAAAAAGGAACCAATTTAAGTATGATAATTTAAATACAAAAACAATTTAAAAAAGAAGCAGAGGAAACTGAAATGGATACACTCCTGTTACCCATGCTTAAGTGGATAAGAATTGAGTCATGTTCAAGGTTGACAAGTTTTTGTGTGGGAAGTATTACCCTGAATGAATATTAAAGGTCCAATAAAATCTAATAAGTTATATTAATTCATCGTAATTTAATTATTCCTTTCGTGTGTGTTTCGAACTCTTGACACAAACTAGTTTAGACCGACTCTTGTGGACTATATGAAAATACTAACTAATGTCAATCATGGCATGCTATATGGAATGTGTGTGTGTATATATGTGAGTTGTTATGAAGCGCTTCGTGTTGTTATTGGAAATAAATTAACATGGAAACCTTGGTGTATCTCGCCAATGAAAACTCATGCATTGGCGGTGAAGAAATGGTTGACCATATCACGAACATAAAAAAAAGATGCATGCACCAACTTGAGTAGTCACATTGTTGTGCCAAGAATGATCCAATCTAAGCACATAACTCAAGAAAGCCTTTACAATTTTGTCTTGGGTGGAGAAGCATGAATAAGATGCTCTTGAGCTATAAAATCATATATGTATATATGATATATGTATATATACACACACACGTACATGTTTCGCGCATAGAATCATATTCATATGAATGAAAGGGTGGAGAAGCATGAATAAGATGCTCTTGAGCTATAAAATCATATATATGTACTCATCACATAGAAAGCTTGATGCTTAGGTGATCAATGTATATGAATGAAATTGAATAATGTATTTGAGTGTGTTTTAATGTACTCTAAACACTTCTTGATTAAAGCATTGAAAAGTTATGTTATTAGTTCCTCCTGTAGTAATAACTATTTATGGTATATGATGTTAAAATGGCCCAATATTCAACCATTACAACTTTATAGATAGAATTATGAAGAGGCCACTTTGCAAGTTTCTTTGCAAATTTCAGTGATTAGAGAATCTTAAGCTCAAAATGGGATGTAATCATGTGCCTCCATATTGAACCATATGTGTGTATCATGTTTTTTTGTTCAACAAATGTATCATGAAAGATAATTTTCTTTTGGCTAAGCTTGAATGATATATGGATTTATATTTGATGCGCTTAATGATGAGGACTAATAATTAAAAATTATAAACCCAAGTAAGATTTCCAAGTCCTAAAAACAATCTTTAAGCAGTAAAAGGATAACAACACAATACAACAAAATAAAATAAAATAGAAAGCAAGAACAGGAGCATGGGAACTGTCATCAATCAAACTCTAAGAGTACTTTTACACTCAAGTCAAGCGAGTTTAACTTGAAAAAAAGGAATTTCAAAAATCCAATTAAAATAAGAAAAAAAGAAATCTTAAAAGAGCCAATGATCTTATCTTCAAAATTAAGAAAATTACTCACCACACTTATCAAGAAGCCCCAAGCTCTAGAAATAGATCGCAATGGTAGTATCCTTAGAAATGTAGCCTAAAAGTTGGTAAGGTTCGGAAGATATATGAAAATCATATAAAAACGAAAATAAGCAAAAGACATGAGAAATTAAATGGAGAAATTAATATAAATATACTACTTTTAAATCCGGTCGGAACTTGAATTCAATCCCTTTCTCCCGTGCTTCTTCTCTGTTGACTTAATTAACAAATCTCTCTGTCACCAAGTGTATGAGCTTGATTTTATCCTTAATGATATGAGGCTAATTGAATAGCTCACTAACTTTTAGAATCAATATCAAATTTGAAGAATAAAACTCTATCAAACTTAGCCCTATTTTATGTTTTTCCGAGTCAAGTTCAAACATTTAACCCTGTTGATCAACTTGGTTAGAATATACCACTAACAGTAAAATGAAAATGCTTCAACTTTTGAAAACTTACAGCAACTCAATGACAACATATCAACAAAAGAACTTACATTCACAATGTGGTCACAGTGTGCTTCTCTTCCTTGTCCTTTTGGAATAACCTATATAAACATAGTTAAAGAAATGAGCAGATCATACTACCTAGGTATTAAACTGCCCAAGATCTCTCCTCCTTTATTTTTATAATATATGCATAAATACATACACATATTTATAAATAAGGCAACAAAGCAACGAAAACTTTCATGAACTACTTACAATAGAATAAAGGAATATGAATTCATACCTTTATAAGACTTGTTTACACAAGGTCTCCACTTGCCCCATTTATAGGAATTTTTCCATACAATTAAATCTACAACAAATTCAATAAATAAGGAAGATATAATCACAAATAAGCATCGATGTAAATCTCTAAAATCAATTTAAAATGCAAAGAAGTCTTAACATGCGATATTTCAGAAAATAATAACAATACACGTTGAATGGATAAAAACTTTCACATGATATAATTAAAGAGTATCATTGTATTACAAATTCATATTGCTCTTAAGAACACCAATGAGAGAAGTTGGAAAACAAAAAATGAAATTTCGGATACATCCTAAGCATATTATCAAGAAATACATCGGACCCATTAGTTAAAATCATGTAATTCAATGCACAAAACCCACAGATAAAATCAACAAAAAAATTGACCTCAAATACAACATTTAAGCTAATATACAAACCCAAAAAGGTTGGTTAAAAGTAAACTCACGTTGAGAAGAAAATGATTCGAGGTTGATTTATACTTTCTTTGAATGCAACGCGGCACCTCGTAAAAAACCAAGAACGCCAGATTATCAAATCGGAGAGTTTAGAGGAAGCCCAATCGAGATGCAAAATCAATTTAGGATTTCAGAGAGCAAATGCGATTTATTTGCCTTAATAAAAGCATTGCGGCGTTTTATCAAATAGCGCCGCTAAAACATACCTATTACGGCGTTTAATTAAAATACGCCACTAAAAACTATAAAACAACGCCGCTTTTAATTTAAAACAAGAATATCGCTTATGCGCTTTGGGATAGCCCGCTATATCTCACATTTATGCATTTTTAACAAAACGCCACTAAAAATCAACTATTAATTAGCGGCGTTTTCTAACAAACGCCACTATAACATTCTATTTATGCTTTTGTTTTTAAACGCCACTAAAATCTCGATAAAATGGCTGCGTTTTTCTGGAGAATATAATCGTATGCTTTTTATGAAAACGCCACTAGTATCAATTTTAATTTTTAATTTTAACTTATTTCTTTCTTTCTAAATTTTTCGCTTAAATTATCATTTTTTAGAATTTTATTTTTAAAAATTTTGCATATTAAACTTTTAAGGAAATTTAAATTTTTGAAGATTTTATAATTTTAAATTAACATATAAAATTTTTATTTTATTTTTTCCAATTTTAATTTTAATTCTAATTTTGCCTTAATGATCAAGCATTGTATGCTTTTATCAAATCGCTACCGCTAAAAACATACCTATTAAGGCGTTTAACTAAAATCGCCACTAAAAACTATAAAACAACGTCGTTTAATTTAAAAACAGAACATTGTTTGCGGCGTTTTGGGATAGCGCGCTATATATCTCACTTTTCATGCATTTTTAACAAAATGCCACTAAAAATCAACTATTAATTTATATGTTTTCTAAAAACGCCACTATAACATACTATTTATGCTGCTCGCTTTTAAACGCCACTAAAATCTCGATAAAATGGCTACGTTTTTTGTCTCGAAACATAATAATGGCGTTTTTTATGAAAACGCCATTAGTATCAATTTTAATTTTTTAATTTTTACTTATTTTTCTTTCTAAATTTTTGTGCTTAAATTATCATTTTTTGGAATTTTTATTTTTTAAATTTTGAATATTAAACTTTTAATATAGCAAACACCTAAACCCTAATTAAACCCTAAAAATAAAAAATTTAAACTATAAACTCTTAAACCCTAATTAAACCCTAAAAATAAAAATTTTGGGGTTTTGGGGATTTCAATTTTGGGGTTTTGGATCATATACCAAACACTCTAAACCCTAATTAAACCCTAAAATAAAAATTTAAACCATAAACCCTTAACTCAAAAACCTAACACATTAACAATTTCCTTCCAAATCCCTAACCCTAAACTTATAAACCATAAACCATAAACCCCGACCCAATTCGCCATTTCCCTTATTTCCTAACCACTAACACTTGAACCTTAATACCTAGGTAAACACTAAGATATTGAATACTATACAATAAACCCATACCCCAAAAAACAAACCCTAAACTATGAAATTAACATGCTAAACATTAAACCCTAAATCAATATTAATAGCTTAATTTATAACTTAAATGAAAATGTAACTTTTCATAATTAAGTAACTAAATTAAAATTTCTCATTGCTTATAAGTGAATGTATCAAAATAAAATATAATTCAAAGCAAGAATAAGAGAAAAATATAGAAAACTCTTAGCAGCGTTTGTGAAAAAGAGCCGCTAATACATAGACCTTTAGCGGCGTTTTTCGAAAAGCGCCGCAAATTCTCCGGCCTTTAGCGGCATTTTTTTAAAAGCGCCGCTAATGTTCCGGTCTTTAGCGGCGTTTTGCTAAAAAACGCCGCTATATATCCTTTTTAGCGGCATTTATAAAAAAAATGCTGCTATTTCTCCACTTTTTACGGCGTTTTACTTGAAACGCCGCTAAATGATAATATTTGTGGCGTTTTTTGTTAAAACGCCACTAAAAGCGCCGCTAAAAGTCTGTTTTGGTGTAGTGTATCATGCATTTTCGATTATTATGCTTGAGTAATCCATGCATGTAAAAATCCTCAAACGAAGAGTTACCAAGCCACGCACTGAAATAATTAAAATTTACAAACCAAAACCAATAGAGACTAATTAATACTTTATTAAAAATAGTTTGAGGTCCAATATGATTCTTCATATGCCGAAGTCAGTCCTAGTTTCGAGGTTTACCTAAAAAGTTAAACATTATGGGGGTGAGTTTATGAAAGCTCAATGTGAGTCGAATATTTATTTAAATAGACATAAATATTAAATACGGTGAAACATGTTAGCAATAACAGAAGGACACAAAACCATCATTGGAGTTTCATATCATTATATAGCCATTATCAAATTGATGTCAAATGGTGTGTGAGTATGGGTCATCATTCATTTGAGTAACAATCATTAATTTTGATACCAATCAATACAACACAATACAATACATAGCATAAATCAATAACATTCAAATATGTCGTGAGCATGATGCCATGCAAAAATGTTCCTACCCAAACCATCCATTACACACCACGAGTTCTCAAAAACTTTTTTGCCAAACTCCAACGAATGCGAGCAAAGCTTGATGTGGTAAAACCACCGAATATGTAACACCCCTAACCTGAAACCATCGCTAGAATAGGGTTAAGAGGCATTACCGAACAATCAAAACATTTCACATCCATTTCACAACACAAAGTCAATCATCAATCAAACATATTCAAATACAAGCATATAGTCCCTTATCGAGGTCTACGAGACCTTAAACACATGTTAGAAAGAGGTTGGGACTAAACCAAACAATTAAGAAAGTTTTCAAAATTTAAACATTCTTCAACACTGTAAAGGTCACACGCCTATGCAGTCAGGTCGTGTGCCTCACATGACTACCAGACACGCCCATGTGTCTAGGCTATGCCAAAACAAGGTGTACATACTAACTTGTCCTCACAGCCACCAAACACGCCTCGTATGCCATGGTCGTGTGAAATTAAGCTAGCTACTGACTTGGTCACACGGCCATCAGGCATGCCCGTGTGCCACGGCCATCAGGCACACCTGTGTGCCACGGCTGTGTAACCTACCCAGGCACACTTTGAAATGACCTTTGAGCCACATGGTAGAGACACACGCCTGTGTCTCTTGCCGTGTATGTGAATTAGGCCATTTGCAAGGCCAATTTTCCACCCACATAAGGGTCATCCCTACAAGCTTCAAGTCAATACTAATTCATGCTTCTAATTGCATTCAAACAATTCCATTTCATGCACTAATAATTCACCAACAATACCATCTACTTCCATACCTAATATCATCACAAATAAGTCCTTCCAAATACCAATTCCACAACCTAAAGTATACAAGTTGAGCATCATGTAATTCTTACCACAATTCACATTTAATTCATCATTTTCATCAACCAAATGATCATGAAATATACCATATTCATAGCTCATTCATAAATTCAATATCATTCAATGTCCAAGCCAAATCACATGGTAAAGATTAAGCCTTTCAAAACATGCCATAACTTCTAACCTATACATGCCATATTTCAACTATATACAATCTTTCCAAAAGTACCCAAAAATAGATTGCTATAGTGTGATAAAGATGCTGACAGTCCCCGGATCTAAGCTAGCCTTATTGACACTGTAAAATAGAGAAACAAATCACACAGTAAGCTTTTAAAAGCTTAGTAAGTTCGTAATATAATATATATTACTCTATAATACCACATCAATACATAATTAAACCATCATATAGATAAACTACACAATTAGGCTTATTTTTAATCTCAACCATATGATCAAGTATCTATTCATTCAACTCTTAAGGCTATCATCAACCACATAGGTTCAAACGTACCTTGGTCAACACATAGTTACTCACCATTCATGCTACTCAATTGCTAGATATTACGTCTCATTTAACCTTTGGCTATTCCTTTGATTTATTCGCACACTTAGTGCCAATTTCATAACCAAAACATAATCGTCATTGCACACTTAGTGCCAATATATTAAACCAAACTTATATCGATATCGCATACACACAGTGCCTATTCGATAAGCCGAAGTTTCTATCTTTCCCCACACACAGTGCTAATCGTTAAAGCCATAGCTTCTATCATTTCGTACACACAATGCTAATCAACTTTGTATCAACTCAATTTTGCACACTTAGTGCCTCAATACTCGAACTCGTACATAACACATTCTATTCCATTAATATACATTCATTCATTTCTCATCACATAGATACTAGTTTAATAGCAAGTATTATATCTGAACTTACCTCAGACGTCGATATACCGAAACGGTCGATTAATCGAGCACTTTATCTTTGCCTCGATCTCGATCCAAACTTATCCTTTCTTGGTCTATACATATTCAAATTCAACTCATTCAATCACTAATTCATTCAATTTAGTCCTCACACATATTTAGGGTATTTTACAAAATAGCCCTCACATTTTTAGATTTTGACACTTTAGTCCCTATTTCATAAAATTATCAAATATACACAATTTCATATCACATATGTTTGGCCGAATTCTTCCCATGCTAATACAAGCCCACACATTTCATTTATTCCATAATTTAGTCCTTCAAAATATTATTATCACAATTTAGCCCTAATTAGCTAAATTCACCAAGGATTCAAGAATAAAACATGTTCATTAAACACATATCTTTCTTTTAACACTAATACTCATCACAAAACTCACCATTTCATCAATGGCACATCTCATAAACATCATCAATTCCTCAAATTACAAAATGGGCTTGATAGTAGACTAAGCAACAATCTCAAAAACATAAAAATCATAAAAAACCAAAGTAAAAACATAACTTAAATTAAGGCTTGTAATAGCCAAATGTAACAAAGCTTTTCTTCCTTCTTTTCTTTTGTGTTTTCGGTGGACAAAGATGAGCATATTCATCTTATTTTAGCCTTTTGTTTGATTAATAATCATATTATTAATCTATTTACTATATTAACCTTTTACTACACATATATACAAATATACATTAAGGACATTAATGTCCTTTATCCATCCACTAACTTGTAAAGTGGTTTAATTGCCTTATAAGGCCTCCACACTAAATAGACACACAATATTTTACACTTTATGCGATTAAGTCCTTTTCGCAAATTGAACACACAATCAATAAAATCTTCACACAGGATAAAAACACATACTGTAAACTCAAAAACTAATATTAAAATTTTTTAACCTCAGATTTATGGTCTCGAAACCACTGTTCTGATTAGGGTCTAAATCGGGCTGTCACAGAATAACAATAATGCAGTAAAACTGCTGAATAATAAATAATGTGATATAATCACCAATCCCCTCGATACTCCAAATACAGTGAACTGACTACGAATAAATTTGGACTTAATATGTCATGATACTCCACGGAACTCCTCTGTCAACCACAATATCCCATCCCATCCCAATGCACATGTAATATGTCATATAATCTCATACATAACCATAATTTAATACTTTTCACATTTAATTGACATGTTCAACATGCCCTCAATAGTTGAATACTTTCCGTGAATGGAATTAATGTTTCAACTTTCAAATTACCATTAAGATGGTATCATTCAACATTACACAATTTCACATACTTTTACGAATTTCCAATGTGCATGTATAGCAACCTTTTCAATATAACATAGCAAATTTTCCCTGTAATTATATCATGAATAAACTAATATTTCAAAAAATCATGCTGTATATACAACCAATCTTATACCAAATAACACAATCATACATCACAGTGTCAATGTAACATCCTAAAAATAGGGGTCTGGCATTTTAGAGTTATTGCATGCATTTAGCTCGTTGTTTGGATATGTTTGGGGGTCTTGGCGAGGCTCGGGTTTGAGCCAAAGCTTTGGTAAAATTTTTCTTTTTGGGCACTTAAGGGGAGAGCTAGTGGAAGCAGGTCTTAATAATAATTGTTGTGTCTGGATGGCACAAGTAGCAAGGTGGCCTAGTGGTTGGTGTCTTAGGGGAGCATAAAAGGGGGGAGGGAGTGTTTGAATCCCATCTACTTAATAAGAAGCGTTGTTTTTGTGTCCAAGGTGGAGAGGTGGTGGAGTAGGCATGGGACTCTACCAAAGAGAAGTTGAATTGGTCAAACGGGTTTAAATGGATGGTGTAGAGGAGATTGAGGAGTGGGACTTGGTCAACCATTTCAAATGGTGGATGGAGAGTGAGTGGGGAGGAAATCAAGGAGAGAATCGTGGAGTGAGTGTGTGAAGTGTTTGGTCGTAAGTGGGAGAGGTACTTAGGGAGCATTTTCGATTTTTATTAGTGTGTGGGTGCTGTTCTTCAAGGGTCATTTGAGAGAGTAAAACCAAAACCTATTTTGGGAAGTTTTTCTTTTTCTTTTGCATTTTAAGTCTTTTGCTTCACTTTTTCTTTACAAAATGCAATACACCCTTATTTATTCTCTTCTTCTTTCTTTTTTCAAGCAATTTCGTTACTTGCTGATTGCTTGAGCAATATTAGTCAACTTCTTTTCCTAACATTTCCTTGCTACATCGAATCTCTCCAACATTCCATCTCTTCTCTCTAGCCGAATTATTTACTTCTCCTCTTGACCGAATCATCTCTTACACCCTTCCATTTTTTTATTTTCTTTATAACATAGCTGGATTCTCTTCTAGCCCTTTTCTCTTCTTTTAGTCGAACCTCTTCTACATTTATCAAGGCCACTTGTATTCTTTATTGATCTTTCATTCGGTATAGCCTTCATGATCAAGTCTTCTCTTGCTCTTCAATAAATCAGTTTGCCTTTATTTCTACCTGCTTCTATTTTGCTATAACCTAAGACATGGTGTTCTTTTGATCTTGGAGTCCTGCTTCTCTCAGTTTTGGGGCCGAAGGTATACACTCCTCCCTTGTTCGAATCATCCAACATCATAAGCTAAATCTGTGAAAGGTCGATTCCTCGCTAATCACGGCCAATCATTGTAGGGATCAAGCAACTCTCTTCTTTAGTCATTAATCTTTTGGACTTTGAAAAGTGGTGGCAGAGGATAACCAATCTAAGGGGGTTGCATTAAGGGAGCCCAAGGGGAGTGGACTCGTAGCCTCTGCTCTTAAGTTCAAATGGCATAGGGTGTCAGCGATTTGGGATTTCCTGCCGGGTTGTGGAAGGGAGTCGACATCCGATTCAGATAAGTAAATCATAGTTGTTCGAGAAAGTGAGGATGACGTCGACCAGAGTGTCTAATTCTCCACGTAATTAGGTGTGTAATATCACACCTTCATCTGTTTTGTTTTGTATTATTCTGTATGTTGGCTAAAAAGTTGAATTGCCTTAACGAGTAGCGGGTAAGTTTGAAAATAACCCAGGTACGTAAAATTTCGATTATACCCTTTTGGGGTAATTTCGCATGAGTGTGTATATTCTAGTTATCTACTATGTTGGTGTAATCATGCAGACACTATATTATTATGACATGACATGTTACATGGGATTGGAATATTGATGATCGGGAAAGTGTATTTCGGTGGCTCTGCCACATATTTTGGTGACTCTATCACATTTTGTCTGGTGGCTATGCCACGTATATTTTGATAATCTGGTGGCTCTGCCACAATTTTGGTGATAAGCAACATGACAGCCATCGAGGTGTGTAGTGGATGGAGGGTTGATTGTAGAAATCCCCACAAGTGTGTTAGGCTAGATACGGGTGGTGTGTAGCGGATGGAATATTAAGCTGGGCTAGGTTGCATTGCATGCATTGACTGTATTATCATGCTGATAGGGCTAAGGCCCATTTTGTTTCAGTAAGGGCTAAGGCCCAGTTAATGTTCGATTAGGGGATTACACACTGAGTTCTTGTGACTCACCACTCTATTTTAATTTTTTAGGTAATCCCCAGCATTGAGGATTTGGAGCCGAGGTGGACTCTGCGGTGGCCATACATCATTTCTTTAGTAAATCCTATTTTACTTTACTTAAAAATTTCATTTTAATTTGGGTTTATGTTTTGTAATAAGGCCTTTGGTATTTTATTTGGTTTTTAACTTTTAACTTGGTTTCTACTTATTATTAAATGTTCAATACGGGATTTTCCTAAAACCTTAATACTTGTTGGTTTTCCAAAACGTTAATGAACGGTTATTCAAATGATAATTGATTAACACTGGGTTCTCTAAAACGTCGAAACAAATTTCAAAATATCACATGTTCGAAATTCACTGAAGTTGATTTATGTTATAAACATGATTTTACCAACCATTCAAACTAAAATCTCCTAATAAAAGCACTTTTCAAATTAATCACAACATTTCTAAAGTGGACATTGAGTTAAACGGGTTTTTACAAACAAACACCTAAGCTCTAAGTTTTAAAAAGAATATGAACATTTTACAAACATACAACTTTCTTAACAACCCTTCCATGTGACATGCCAGATCCGGTCATGACGTCTAGGCTAGTTTTGGGGTGTTACATTTTATGGTATCAGAGCCAGGTTGCAAAACTCGACTGTGGAATAGGTTTAAAAAAATGTTTTTCAAAAGTTGGTTGAAAATGGTTTTGAAAACATATGTCTCTTTGAAAATGTGGCACCCGAATCTCTGGCACCAAACCCATAAGTCTTTTGATTTTGTTTAATAATGTGATGCAGTGATTTTAGAAAACCTATTAGAGTTAGTATATCAAGATTATTAGCTAATATTTTAGAGACTGGGACATTAGGAAGTTCGATCTGCGAGAACAACTCTTATATTTGCTTTACATAAGACATTTGTTAATAAATATCAGAATTATATACTGATTCATAAAATTTGTAATCTAATTAATTTGATCTAGCAAACATGAGCACTAGGAGACATGGACACGGTAGACATGGAGAGGTAGAGGCCGAGGTGCTGGGGTTGGGTCTAAGGAATCTGGGCACATGCCAGAAATGGAAGCCCTGCATTACTGGTGATTGAGATGGGGTCCCATGATTGAGTGAAGGGATGATGCTTTGTTCCAAGCTATCTTTGCGAGTTACAGGTGGAGTTCTTTGGGGCAAGTACGAGATCAATAGCCCAATAATCTATTCCTGAGCAACTTGGGGCAAACAGAGCTGAGGTTTTTAGGGGCATTTCTGGTGTGGCACCAAATGTAGCTAAATACTGGCTGGAAGCAGTTGAATGAATTATGGATGACCTAGACTGAACAGTAGTGGAAAAACTAAAAGGAGCTATGTCCCTCCTACGAGATGAGGCATACCAGTGGTGGCTCACAGTGAAGGAAGGTACTCCAGCGGATTGTATCAATTGGGACTTCTTTAAAACAATGTTTCAGGGAAAATATGTCGGGGCGAGTTATATGGACGCCCAAAGGAAAGCATTTCTAAATTTGGTTCAAGGGAACAAATCCGTAGCAGAATATGAGGCGGAGTTCTGCGCTTAAGTTGTTACGCTTGGGGTATAGTTGCAACCAATTATAAGCATTGTGTGTGGATCGAGGATGAGTTACGGGTTGAGCTGCGAGTACTGATAGCTCCGTAGCGGGAAAGAGATTTTGCCATTCTAGTTGAGAAAGAAAAAATTATCGAAGAAGTGAAACATTCTGAGAGGCAGAACCGGATAAGGATAGGGACAAGAGTAAGAGAGGTTTTGGGATGTTAGGATCTTCTGAAAGTTTCCAAAAGAGGCCTAAGTTGGATGGGTCACTTTCAGTACGTAATACTAGTTGCTATTGGTCGATTTAGACCTTGTACAGTCTTGAGAGAACACATCCGGGGGAGTGTTGGAAAAGAACTAGGGATGTTTCAAATGTGTACCTAGGGATCATCTGATAAAGGACTGTCCAAAGAAGCTGGCAGAACTAAAAGCTTAGATCCAAGAGTTGTTGGACTGAGGTTTATCAGACTAAGTGTATCATCGTGGGGAGCACCGGTTTTGTTCGTGAAGAAAAAGGATGGGTTGATGCGTATGTGCATTGACTATCGTCAGTTGAACAAATTGAAAATTAAGAACAAATACCTACTACCAAGATTGACAACTTGTTCGATCAGCTGCGAGGAGCTTCGATTTTCTAGAAGATAGATTTGATATCGGGGTACCATCAGTTGAGGGTCAAGGAGGTGGATATTCACAAGACTACTTTTTGAACTTGTTATGGGCATTACGAGTTCCTAGTGATGCCGTTGAGGTTGACTAATGCACCAGCCACTTTTATGGACATGATGAACCGGGTCTTCTAACCCTATCTAGACCGGTTTGTGGTAGTGTTCATAGACGACATTTTGGTGTACTCCAGAACGGAGGAGGAGCATGATTCACATCTTCGTGTGGTACTGCAAATATTGAGAGAGAAGTAGCTGTATGCCAAATTTAGTAAATGTGAATTTTGGCTGAAGGAAGTGACCTTTTTGGGGCATATTGTTTTTACGAGTAGATTAGGGTTGATCCCCAAAAGATCGAAGCTGTATTGGATTGGAAACCACCGAAGTCAGTGTCAAAAATTTAAAGTTTTTTGGGTTTGGCTGGGTACTACAGAAGGTTTGTTGAGGGGTTTTCATTGATTGTTGCACCTTTAACCAAGTTATTATGAAAAGGAGTACCGTTAGTTTGGGACGATAAACAATAGGAAAGTTTTGAGAAGTTAAAGAAGATTCTGACTGAAGCACCGATATTGATTCAGCCTAAGGCTGGGAAGGAATTTTTTGTCTACTGTGATGCATCGCACACAGGTTTGGGTTGTGTGTTAATGCAAGAAGGGAAGGTGGTAGCGTATGCATCTCGTCAACTAAGGCCACACAAGATGAACTATCCCACTCATGATTTGGAATTAGCTGCAATGGTGTTCGCCCTAAAGATATGGAGACACTATCTGTACGGAGAAAAGTCGATTATCTATACGAACCATAAGAGTTTGAAATATCCCTTACCCAAAAGGAGTTGAATTTAAGACAAAAAGGTAGATAGAGTTGCTGAAATATTATGACTGCTCGATTGAGTATCACCGGGTAAAGCCAACATGGTGGCAGATAAGTTGAGTCGTAAGGTGATATCGGATTTGAGATCAATGTTTGCTCATCTCAGCCTTTACGAAGATGGCAGCTTGTTAGCAAAACTTCAGTGAAACTGACATGGGTAGGTCAGATTAAAGAGAAGCAATCGATGGATGAATCGTTGGGTTCTCGACTTCAGCAAGTGGAAAACAGGGAGGCAGTGGATTTTGGGTTGAACTGTGAAGGGATGCTATGTTTTTGTGGAAGAATTTATGTGTCGGAGGACTTTGAGTTGAGGTAGGTGATTCTGCAAGAAGCATATAGTAGCCCATATGCTATGCATCCCAGTGGAAGCAAGATGTATCGGGACATTCGGGAACTGTATTGGCGGCCTGGTCTGAAACGGGAAGTTATTGAGTTTGTGAGTAAGTGTTTGACATGCCAATAAGTGAAGGCGAAACATCAGTTGCCTTCGGGGTTCCTGCAACTGGTGAAGATTTCGCTTAGGAAGTGAGAGAGGATAACGATGGATTTTGTTAGTGGGCTACCCCTAACGCCTACTAAGAAAGATTTAGTGTGGGTAACCGGTGATCGGTTGACTAAGTCCACATACTTTATATCGGTTCGTACCAACTATTTGTTACAAAATTTGGCTTACGTGGCGAAATCGTGATGCTGCATGGGGTACCAGTGTCTATCATATCAGACAGGGACCCTAGATTTACATATCGATTCTGGAAGGCCTTACATGAAGCTTTAGGTACAAGGTTAGATTTCAGCACAATGTTTCACCCACAGACTGATGGTTAGTCAAAAGGGTAATTCACATTCTGGAAGACATGTTAAGGGGCTGTGTGATTGACTTCAGGGGTAGTTGGGAAGGTTATCTACCGTTGGTAGAATTTACGCGTACAATAACAACTATCAATCTAGCTGTAACAACCCAAATTTGGGGCTAGTCAGAACAGTGGTCTTGGGACCACTAATCTGAGGTTGAGGAGAATTATTTTAGTACTATTTTATGTGTTATGGTTTCACTATATGATTATATAGAAATTTTGGTGCCTTAATTTTACTAATAGCATGACCAATTGAGAAAAATAACTAAATTGCATAAGATGCAAAAGTTCTATTTTTAAGGTAGGGGTACCAAATAGCCATAGATTGTTAAATTGAGGTATTTTAAAGGGCAATTTATCCCTTTTAATTGCTTGGCTGGTCATGGGCTATGTGGGAGACAAAGATGGACAAAATTAAGTCAAAGTTAGTAGGTGTTGGTGGTTAATTTAACTAGTTTAATATTAGAATAAAGAAAGAGAAAAATATCATCTTTCTCCACCGATTTTTGCAAGCAAATAGAGGGTTGAAAGCTCAAAAATTTTCAGCAGGCTCTCCTCCAATTTTAGTAAGTCATTTTGATGATTTCCTTAGTAATAGTTGTACTTTTGAAACCCCTAAAGCTTAAGCTTTCAAATGAAGGGACTATTGTGCAATATTGTGTAAAGCTTAGAGTTTTCCCATGAGAGCAATCATTGTTATTTGCTGCATTTTCATGGGAGAAAATGAAAGTTAGAGATGAGAAACAACTTTTGTGAAAGATGTTTGCATGAAAACACCTAAGTAGGACTTAAATGCAAATAGTGAGATTGTGTCATAAAATGCATGAAATAGTTGGAATTTTGAGTAGTTGTAAGAGAAATAAATGTTTAGCTAGGCTTGTTTAATGAGAAAATGTGTTGAAAAATAAATTACGAGCCTAGGGCAAAATCGTAATTTTGCCAATGTACAAGGGCAAAATGGTCATTTTTGCCCAAGTGTAGAAATTGATGTATTATGATAGGAAATCTGAATGAATGAATTTCATGATTACAGATCAAGAAAAATGAAGCCCCTATCGAAACCAAGGCAAGAACAAGGTCGAGGACTAAATTGCACATCCTCCTACATTTTGTATATTGAGGAAAGTTTGTATGATTTCTAAGCTTTATGATTACTATCATTGAATTTCTTAGTATAATATACATTGATATTTTGTAATACCTATCATTTTTGTGAACAAAGAGATTAAACGTGAGCAAGCCCTGATTGAATATGAATTCCCCAGGATACCTGATATACCACACAAGATATCATGTAAGTCCAAGGTAAGCTTGGCATTGATCAAGATATCATGTAAGTCCAAGGCAAGCTTGGCATTGACCAAGATATCATTTAAGTAAAAGGCAAGCTTGGCATTCATAAAGATATCATATAAGTCCAAGGCAAGCTTGTCATTGAGTAAGTTATCAATGGCAAGACTTCATGTAAGTCCGTGTCAAGACATGGCCTTGAAACCAAGATGAGAAATTCCATGTAAGACCATGCCTAAGATATGGCTGTGGTGGCATGTTCAGTGGGAAGAGATCTAGTATCCTCGGGAATTTGTAGAAGTTCATCAGGCAAACAAGTAAGATTAATAATGAGGCAACAAGAGGACTAAGAAAGCAAAGCTAGCATCAAAATAAATTAAATATTACTTATGTTATAAATGAAGAATTAGAGATCACAATGATTATTGTTTAAGTACGCTGATCAATGTGATCAAGTGACACAAGTATCATATTTACTATACAAAAATGAGTACAGTGAGCATTATGAGACATGTAAGAACCAAGTATGAGTAAGTAAGCTTTAGAGCTGAAATTACGATACTATTGTTATGCTAAATGGTTTTTATTAAACAAGCTTATTGACATGTGTTTTACATGTAAACTTACTAAGCTAAATGCTTACGTATTTGATTGTTTCTTTCTATGTAGTCTCGCCAAGCTAAATTGTGGATCATCGGAGTCGAAGCTCGTAGCACACTATCAACTCTTATTTTGGTATAGACAAGTTACTTTACTAAGTATGGCATGTATAGGAAACATTCATTTTGTGGACATGCATGTTTTTAGAAGGGCCTTTGTAAAGACTATCAAGTTTTTAATTATTTTGTATGTGGCTAGTGATTGGCCAAATTTGACTAAGTATTTCTATTTATTGAGATCAATGAAGCATGTAGTATTATTCATAAAATTGGGTTGTTATTGCGTCGTTGAATTGTGTATGGATATGATCTTCATTTCAGGGTGGCTAACGGCTTGGTAAATAGCCTATAAGTGCCACACTGTTAAACACACAGGCATGTGTCAAGGCCGTGTTAACCCTGCACCTTAGTATTATTAATCAGAATGGGCCACGGGTAAATTCCACGGCCGTGTCCATAGGCCGTGTTATATACACGGGTTGGACATGGGCATGTGCCTGCACCATCTTGATTTAGCCATATATCAAGGATTAGCACAAGGTCTAAGCCCACCAGGCGTGTCATGGCGTGTGAAATTAGTCAGTAGCCTCCATGGTTGGAAGACACGGTGTGTCTAAGCCGTGCGAAAATAGTCAGTAGCTTCCCATGGTTTGAGGGTATGGGCATGCTTAAGGGTACACGGGTGTGTTCCAAGTTACATGGGCATGTGAACCCTGCTTAAAAAAATGAATTATTTGATTTAGTTTTGAAAGTTTTCAGACACGAGTTTAAGGTCTTATAGGCCCTTATAATGTATGTGTTGACTAAGAAAGTGAAATTTTTTTTAAGTTGGAACGAAATTTTATAGCTCGTAAGTACATGTTCAAGTGAGTTCAAGAATAGTAATGTCTCATATTCAGACCCAATATCAGTCTTGGGTGCGGGGTTACATTTAGTGGTATCAGAGCTACGGTTTAGTCGGTTCTAGGACTAACGTAGCATGAGCATGAGTCTAGCTATACATGCCATACATAAGAATGTTTCTATATTGATAGTACGACAACTCTTGATGATTTTAAATTATGTTTATACATATAGAAATGGATTCCGAAGGGAATGTGGCGGATGACGTAGAAAGTAATATGTCGGCTCCATTTGAAGGGATAGTCTTAGAGTAAAAATAAGAATAGACCCACTACGGTGAGTCAAAGGGGAGGAGAAGAGGCTAGAGAAGCCTTCCTCCATATGATGAACACATGGTATATAGAGTTCATTCGACAAACCGAATGTACAACCCTCCACCCCACTTGCTCCACAAGCTACTCCAAAGGCCCTCAAGTAGTAGAGGTGGTAAGAGGAGGTAAACCCCAATTGATAGGATCAGGAAGTATGGGGCAGAAGAATTCCAGGCTAGAAAAGAGAATGATCCATAAAGAGCTGAATTCTAGTTAGAAAATACCATCAGGGTATTTAATGAGTTATCATGTACCTCTGAAGAATGCATGAAGTGTGTAATCTCTCTTAAGAGATTACGCTTACCAATGGTGGAACACCCTTGTGTCGGTTGTATTGAGGAAAGGGTTACATGGAATTCTTCCAAGAAGAGTTTAAGAAAAAGTATATCAGCCAGAGGTTTGTAGACCGGAGAGAAAGGAATTCCTAGAGCTGAAGTAAGGGAAGATGTCGGTGACAGATTATGAGCGTGAGTTTGTACAACTCAGCATGTACGCTCACGAATGTATATCCACAGAGGCTATTATGAGTAGAAGGTTTGAAGACGGGTTGAATGAGGACATCAAACTGGTTCTAGAATTAAAAGAATTTGTCGTGTTAGTGGAAAGAGCTTGTAAAGCTAAAGAGCTAATAAAAGAGAAGAAGAAGTCTGAAATGGAGTCTTGTGACTCTAGAAAGAGACCGTAGAATAAGTCATTCCAATCTTCACCCAAGAAGTCAAAAGATTTCCCTACCCGATCGGCTACTTCCATTGGGTTTTCCAAGAAGGACAAAAGTAAACAGTATTCAGGGAACAAAACACAGACGACTTTAGTTGCAAGTGTCAAAAATTTTAGACCCGATAAATCTGAATGCCCACAATGTGGTAGACGCCATCTGGGAGAATGCTAGGAACATGAAAATGCATGTTTTAGATGTGGTTCACAAGACCACTATATAAAAGATTATCCCGAGATGACAAAAGAAGGAAGAGCTTAGGACCCAAGATCTGGGAGTATGGTCGGGGGAGACCGCAGAGAAACCCGAGAAGTAGGGCAAGTGGAAGAGGTAACTCAAGAGACGAGGCCGTGAGACCCGAGGGTAGAACACCTGCAAGGACATATGCCGTTCGCGCTCTTGAAGAGGCATCGTCTCCTGATGTTATTACGGGTACCTTTTCTCTTTATAATAATAAAGTTATTGCTTTAATAGATCTCGGATCCACGCACTCTTACATTTGCATGAAATTAGCATCCACTTTGAGTGTGCCTATAGATACCACCGAATTTGTAATTAAGGTGTCTAATCCGTTAGGCAAGAGTGTGTTAGTTAATAAAGTTTGTAAAGATTGTCCATTGATGATTAGAGGTCATTACTTTAAAGAAAATATTATGTTATTAGCATTTGATGAATTCGAACTCATTCTTGGAATGGACTGGTTGACTACTCATAATGTAATTGTTAATTGTGGGAAGAAATACATTGAGATAAGATGTGAGAATGGGGATACTCTTCATATTGAATCAGATGAACAAGATAAATCGCCAGTGATAATTTCCCATACGATGGCACGGAGATGTTTAAGAAAAGGGTATGGATCATATTTGGCCTTCATGTTGAATGATAAAGAGATAGAGCTAAAAATTGAGTCAGTACCGATAGTATGTGAATACGTGGATGTATTTCTCGAAGAATTACCTAGACTACCGCCAGATTAGAGATTGAGTTCAAGATTAAACTAGCTCTCGATCGCATCGATATCCATTACTCCTTACGAATGGCTCCAATGAACTAAAGAGTTGAAATTATAGTTGCAAGAGTTGACAGATAAGGGCTTTGCAAGATCAAGTTATTCACCATGGGGTGCCCCAGTTTTATTTGTGAAAAAGAAAGATGGTACCATGAGATTGTGCATAGATTACTGTCAGCTTAATAATGTAACAGTAAAGAATAAGTACCCATTACATAGGATCGATGATCTGTTCAATCAATTGAAATGAGCTACTGTGTTCTCCAAAATAAACTTGAGATTAGGGTACTACCAGTTGAGAGTGAAAGACTCAGATGTATCCAAGACGGCCTTTCGAATAAGGTATAGGCATTATGAATTTTTAGTCATGCCCTTTGGGTTGACCAATGCTCCTGCGATTTTCATGGATTTAATGAACCGCATCTTTAGACCATACCTCGATAAGTTTGTAGCCGTTTTCATTGATGACATATTGATTTATTCCCAAGATAAGAAAGAGCATGCTGAATACCTACGGACAGTTTTACAGATCCCGCGAGAGAATCAGCTGTATGCCAAATTCAGTAAAAGTGAATTTTGGCTCAAGGAAGTAGGATTCCTAGGACATATTGTCTCGAGGGATGGAGTCCGAGTTGATCCCAGTAAAATCTCGGCCATAATGGACTAGAAGCCTCCTAAGAACATTACTAAGATTAGAAGTTTTCTGGGCCTAGTTGGCTACTACAGACGATTTGTCAAGGGGTTTTCCATGATCACAACCTCGATGACTAAACTGTTGCAGAAAAATGTGAAGTTTGAGTGGACAGAACGATGCCAACAAAGTTTCGAGAAGTTGAAAGCAATGTTGACAAAAGCTCTAGTCTTAGTACAACCCAAATTAGGGAAAGAATTTATAGTCTATAGCAATGCATCCTTAAATGGATTAGGCTGTGTACTCAAGCAAGAAGGCAAGGTTGTTCATTATGCCTCCAGACAGTTGAAGCCTCATGAGAAGAATTATCCGACGCATGATTTAGAATTGGCCGCCATAGTCTTCGCTTTGAAGATTTGGAGACACCATTTATATGGTGAAAATGTCGATTTTACCGATCACAAAAGTCTGATGTACTTGATGATGCAGAAAGAGTTGAACTTAAGACAAAGAAGATGGTTAGAGTTGATAAAAGACTATGAGTTGGTCATTGACTACCATCCAGGAAAGGCAAATTTAGTTGCCGATGCTTTGAGCAGGAAGTCTCTATTTACTTTAAGAGCATTGAATTCAAGGATATCCTTATCCGACAATGGCTCTCTTTTAGTTGAGTCGAGAGCTAGACCAATGTTTCTTCAAGATATCTTTGAGGCTCAGAAAGAAGATAGTGAGTTGCAAGTCAAGAGAGCTCAATGTGAGTCAGATGCTGAATAAAAATTTCAGATTAATTGTGATGGATACTTGATGTTTAGAGATAGAGTTTGTGTACCAAGGAAAGAGGGGCTTATTCAGAGAATTTTGTACGAAGCACATAACGGATGTTTGTCTGTACATCCGGGAAGTACAAAGATGTATAGTGACTTAAAGCAACAGTATTGGTGGCTGAAAATGAAGAAATATATTTCAGAGTTTGTTTCAAGATGTCTTATTTGTCAGCAAGTAAAGGCTGAACACCAAGTGCCTTCGGGTTTACTTCAGCCTATCTTAGTCCCCAAATGGAAATGGGACCGTATCACCATGTATTTCGTAACGGGTTTACCATTGCCTCCAAGCAAGAAAGATGCTGTCTGGATAGTGGTTGATAGACTCATGAAGTCAGCCCACTTTATACATGTACGAGTGGATTACTCCCTAGACAAGTTGGCAAACTTGTATGTTTCAGAAATAGTAAGACTTCACGGAGTTCCCTTATCGATCATATCGGATAGAAATCTGAGATTCACGTCCAGATTGTGGAAGAAGCTGCAAGAAGCTTTGGGTACAAAATTGAGTTTTAGAATAACTTTTCACCCTCAGACTAACGGTCAATCAGAAAGGTTAATTCAAGTACTCGAGGACATGCTCAGATGTTGTGTTTTGGAATTCCAAGGCAGTTGGGAAAAGTTTCTCCCATTGGTAGAATTTGCCTATAATAATAGCTTTTAGTCGAGCTTAAAGATGGCGCCTTATGAGGCCCTATATGGGCGTAAGTGCAGAACTCCCTTGTTTTGGACTGAACTCAAGGAGAACCAAATTCACGGGGTTGATTTGGTTAAAGAAGCTGAAGAGAAAGTGAAAGTAATTCGAGAATGTTTAAAAGTTGCCTTAGACAGACAGAAATCCTATTTGGATTTAAAGAGAAAAGAGATCGAGTAACAAGTTGGGGATAAAGTCTTTTTGAAAGTATCACCATGGAGAAAAGTTCTCAGATTTGGCCGTAAAGGCAAATTAAGTCCACGTTTTATTGGACCTTACGAGATTACTGAGAGAGTTGGTCCGATAGCTTACTGTTTGGTGTTGCCATTAGAATTAGAGAGGATACATAATGTTTTTCATGTATCAATGCTGCGATGCTACAGATCAGACCCTTCACATATAATTACTCCATCAGAAATAGAGATCTGCCCTGACATGACTTATGGTGAAGAACCAGTCAAGATCTTGGCTTGGAAAGTCAAGCAACTGAGAAATTAAAGTATTGCCTTAGTGAAAGTTTTATGAAAAAGGCACGAAATAGAAGAAGCTACATGGGAATGAGAAGAGAGTATGAGAAACCAATATCCAAACCTTTTTACTGATAAGATTTTCGAGGATAAAAATCCCTAAGGGGGGAGAGTTGTAACATCCCAAATTTGGGGCTAGTTTGAATAGTGGTCTCGGGACCACTAATCTGAGGTTGAGGAGAATTATTTTAGTACTATTTTATGTGTTGTGGTGTCACTATATGATTATATAGAACTTTTGGTGCCTTAATTTTACAAATAGCATGACCAATTGATAAAAAGGACTAAATCGCATGAGATGCAAAAGTTCTATTTTTAAGGTAGGGGTACCAAATAGCCATAGATTGTTAAATTGAGGTATTTTAAAGGACAATTTATCCCTTTTAATTACTTGGACGGTCATGGGCTATGTGGGGACAAAGAAGGACAAAATTAAGTCAAAGTTAGTAGGAGTTGGTGGTTAATTTGACTAGTTTAATATTAGAATAAAGAAAGAGAAAAATATCATCTTTCTCTTCATCTTTCTCCACCGATTTTGCCAGCAAATAGAAGGGCTGAAAGCTCAAAAATTTTCAGCAAGCTCTCCTCCAATTTTAGTAAGTGATTTTGATAATTTCCTTAGTAATAGTTGTACTTTTGAAACCCCTAAAGCTTAAGCTTTCAAATGAGGGGACTATTGTGCAATACTGTGTAAAGCTTAGAGTTTTCCCATGAGAGCAATCAATGTTATTTGCTGCATTTTTATGGGAGAAAATGAAAGTTAAGGAGATGAGAAACAACTTTTGTGAAAAATGTTTGCATGAAAACACCTAAGTAGGACTTAAATGCAAAGAGTGAGATTGTGTCATAAATGCATGAAATAGTTGGAATTTTGAGAAGTTGTAAGAGAAATAAATGTTTAGCTAGGCTTGTTTAATGAGAAAATGTGTTGAAAAATAAATTACGAGCCTAGTGTCAAAATCATAATTTTGCCAATGTACAAGGGCAAAATGGTCATTTTTGCCCAAATGTAGAAATTGATGTATTATGATTATAGGAAATCTGAATGAATGGATTTCATGATTATAGATCAAGAAAAATGAAGCCCCGATCAAAACCGAGGCAAGAATAAGGTCGAGGACTAAATTGCACATCTCCCTACATTTTGTATATTAAGGTAAGTTTCTATGATTTCTAAGCTTTATGATTACTATCATTGAATTTCTTAGTATAATATACATTGCTATTTTCTAATGCCTAACATTTTTGTGAACAAAGAGATTAAAAGTGAGCAAGCCTCGATTGAATATGAAATCCCCAAGATACCCGATATACCACACAAGATATCATGTAAGTCCAAGGTAAGATTGGCATTGGTCAAGATATCATGTAAGTCCAAGGCAAGCGTGGCATTGATCAAGATATCATATAAGTCCATGGCAAGCTTGTCATTGAGTAAGCTATCAAGGGCAACACTTCATGTAAGTCCATGTCATGACATGGCCTTGAAACCAAGATGAGAAATTCCATGTAAGACCATGCCTAAGATATGGCTGTGGTGGTATGTTAAGTGGGAAAAGATCTAGTATCCTCGGGTATTCGTAGAAGTTCATCAAGCAAACAAGTAAGATTAATAATGAGGTAACAAGAGGACTAAGAAAGCAAAGCTAGCATCAAAATGAATTAAATATTACTCATGTTATGATGAAGAATTAGAGATCATAATGATTATTGTTTAAGTACGCTGATCAATGTGATCAAGTGACACAGTATCATGTTTACTATACAAAAATGAGTACAGTGAGCATCATGAGACTTGTAAGAACCAAGTATGAGTAAGTAAGCTTTAGAGCTGAAATTACGATACTATTATTATGCTAAATGGTTTTTATTAAGGAAGCTTATTGACATGTGTTTTATATGCAAACTTAATAAGCTAAATGCTTACGTATTTGATTGTTTCTTTCTATATAGTCCCGTGCCAAGCTAAATTGTGGATCATTGGACTCGGAGCTCGTAGCACACTATCAACTCTTATTTTGGTGTAGCCAAGTTACTTTACCAAGTATGGCATGTATAGGAAACATTCATTTTGTGGACATGTTTTTAGAAGGGCCTTTGTAAAGACTATCAAGTTTATTATTCTTTTGTATATGGCTAATGATTGGGCAAATTTGACTAAGTATTTCTATTTATTGAGATCAATGAAGCATGTAGTATTATTCATAAAATTGGGTTGTTATTGTGTCGTTGAATTGTGTATGGATATTATCTTCATTTCAAGGTGGCTAACGGCTTGATAAATAGCCTATAAGTGCCTACACGATTAGACACACGGGCATGTGTCAAGGCCGTGTTAACCCTGCACCTTAGTATCATTAATCAAAATGGGCCCCAGGTAAATTCCACGACCGTGTGCATAGGCTGTGTTATACACACGGGTTGGACATGGGCGTGTGCCCAGACCGTGCTGATTTAGCCAGTATATCAAGGATTAGCACACAGTCTAAGTCCACGGGCATGTCATGGCCATGTGAAATTAGTAAGTAGCCTCTCACGGTTGGAAGACATGGGTGTGTCTAAGTCATGTGGAAATAGTCAGTAGCTTCCCATGGTTTGAGGTTATGGGCATGCTTAAGGGTACACCGTATGTTCCAAGTCACACGAGCGTGTGAACCCTGCTTCAAAAAAATGAATTAATTGATTTAGTTTTGAAAGTTTTCAGACACGAGTTTAAGGCCTTATAGGCCCTTGTAATGTATGTGTTGACTAAGAAAGTGAATTTTTTTTTTACGTTAGAACGAAATTTTATAGCTCGTAAGTACATGTTTAAGTGAGTTCAAGCATAGTAATGTCTCGTATCCAGACCCAATATTAGTCTTGGGTGCGGGGTGTTACACCAAATTCAAATGGCACCCTATGAGGCACTGTATATGGTCGTAGGTGTCGTACCCCTACCTGTTGGACAGAGTTAGGTGAGCGACAGTTGCTGAGTCTAGAATTGATTTCAAAAATAGAGAAAAAGGTTAAGCTGATTCGGGATTGGTTAAAAAAGCTTCTGATAGGAAGAAATTGTATGCAAATCTAAAGCGTAGGGAGATTGAATTTGCAGTGGTGGATCATGTCTTCTTAAAGGTCTCACCTTGGAAGAAGGTTTTAAGATTTGGACGGAATGGCAAGTTGAGCCCCAGATTCATCGGACTTTGTCGGGTGTTGAAACATATGGGACTAGTTGCTTATCAGCTTGAATTACCCTTGGAATTGAGTCAGATACATCATGTCTTCGATGTTTCGATGTTGAGTCACTACCGTTCGATCCATCTCACATAGTGCCGGTGGAAGAAATTGAGGTAAGACCTGATCTGTCATCTGAAGAAGAGCCAATGCAGATTTTAGATTGAGATGTTAAGGATTGATGAGGAAATTGATTCCATTGGTCAAAGTGTTGTGGCATAATCACGGTTCAGAGGAAGCCACATAGGAGCCGAAGGAGGTGATGCGATAGCAATACCCTCACCTCTTTTAATCAGGTAAATTTTAAGGCCGAAATTTCTTTAAGGGGGTAGAACTATAACATCCTAAAAATAGGGGTCTAGTATTTTTTGTGTTATTGCATGCGTTTAGCTTGTTGTTTGGGTGTGTTTGGGGGTCCTGGGGAGGCTCGGGTTCGAGACAAAGCTTTGGTAAAATTTTACTTTTTGGGCAACTAAGGGGGGAGAGCTAATGGAAGCAGGCCTTAAGAATAATTGTTGTGTCTGGATGGCACAAGTAGTAAGGTGGCCTAGTGGTTGGTGTCTTAGGGGAGCATGGAAAGGGGGAAAGTGTTCGAATCCCATCTACTACAACAAGGAGCTTTATTTTTGTGTCCAAGGTGGGGAGGTGGTGGAGTAGGTGTGGGACTCTACCAAAGAGAAGTTGAATTGGTCAAACAGGCTTTAAATGGATGGTGTAGAGGTGATTGAGGAGTGGGACTTGGTCAACCATTTCAAATGGTGGATGGAGAGTGAGTGGGGGAGGAAATCAAGGAGAGAATCGTGGGAGTGGGTGTGTGAAGTGTTTGGCCGTAAGTGGGAGAGGTGCTTAGGGAACATTTTTGGTTTTTGTTAGTGTGTGGCTGCCGTTCTTCAAGGGTCATTTGAGAGAGTAAAACTGTAACCCATTTTGGGAAGTCTTTTTTTTTCTTTTGCATTTTCGGTCTTTTGCTTCACTTTTTCTTTACCAAACACAACACACCCTTATTTCTTCTCTTCTTCTTTTTCTTTTCAAGTAATTTTGTTACTTGCTGATTGCTTGAGAAGTATTAGTCAACTTCTTTTCCTAACCTTTCCTTGCTATAGCCAAATCTCTCAAACATTCTATCTCTTCTCTATATCCAAATTATTTACTTGTCCTCTTGACCGAATCATCTATCACACCCTTCTATTTTCTTTGTTTTCCTTATACCATAGCCGAATTCTCTTCTAGCCTTTTTTTCTTCTTTTAGTCGAACCTCTTCTACATTTATCAAGGCCACTTGTGTTCTCTATTGATCTTTTATTCGGTATAGCCTTCATGATCAAGTCTTCTCTTACTCTTCATTAAATCGGTTTGCCTTTATTTCTACCTATTGTCATTTTGCTATAAACTAAGGCATGGTGTTCTTTTGATCTTGGAACCTACTTCTTTTGGTTTTGGGGCCGAAGGTATACACTCCTCCCTTGTTCAAATCATCTGAAATCTTAATCCTAATCTGTGGAAGGTTGGTTCCTCACTGATCAAGGCCGATTGTTGTAGGGATCAACAACTCTCTTTTTGTTCATTAATCTTTCGGACTTCGGGAAGTGGTGGCAAAGGATAATCAGTCTAAGGGGGTTGTGTTAAGGGAACCCAAGGTGAGTGGACTCGTAGCCTCTACTTTTAAGTTTAAACGGTGTAGGGTGTCAGCGATTTGGGATTTCCATCGGGTTGTGGAAGGGAGTCGACATTCGATTCGGATAAGCAAATCATAGTTATTTGAGATAGTGAGGGTGATGTCGACGGGGAGTATATAATTCTCCATGTAATCAGGTGTGTAATATCACACCTTTATCTGTTTTATTTTGTATTATTCTGTGTGTTGGCTAAAAGCTAAATTAGCTTAATGGGTAGCGGGTGAGTTTGGAAATAACCCAGGTATGTAAAATTTTAATTATACCCTTTTGGGGTAATTTCGCATGGCTGTGTATATTCTAGTCATCAGTTGTGTTGGTGTAATCATTCATACATTATATTATTATAACATGACATGTTGCATGGGATTGGAATATTGATGATCGGGGAAGTGTATTTCGGTGGCGCTGCCATATATTTCTGTGACTCTGTCACATTTTGTCCGGTGGCTATGCCACGTATATTTCAATAATCTGGTGGCTCTACTACAATTTCAGCGATAATCAACATGACAACCATCGAGGTGTGTAGTGGATGGAGGGTTGATTGTAGAAATCCCCACAGGTGTGTTAGGCTGGATACGGGTGGTGTGTAGCGAATGGAATATTAAGCTGGGCTGGGTTGCATTGCATGCATTAACTGTATTATCATGCTGATAGGGCTAAGGCCCATTTTGTTTCCGTAAGGGCTAAGGCCTAGTTAATGTCCAATTAAGGGATTACACACTGAGTTCTTGTAACTCACCCCTCTACTTTAATTTTTTAGGTAATCCCCAGTATTGAGGATTTGGAGCTGAGGTGGACTCTGTGGTGGCCATACATCATTTCTTTAGTAAATCCCGTTTTATTTTTCTTTAAATTTTCATTTTCATTTGGGTTTATGTTTTGTAATAAGGCCTTTGGTATTTTATTTGGTTTTTAACTTTTAACTTGGTTTCTGCTTATTATTAAATGTTCAATACGGGATTTTCCTAAAACATTAATACTTGTTTCTTTTCCAAAATGTTAATGAACGGTTATTCAAACTATAATTGATTAAACACTGGGTTCTCTTAAACATCGAAAACAGATTTCAAAATATCACATGTTCGAAATTCACTTAAGTTGATTTCTGTTATGAAGAAGATTTTACCAACCATTCAAACTCAAATCTGCTAATAAAAGCAATTTTCAAATTAATCATAACTTTTCTAAAGTGGACATTAAGTTAAACGGGTTTTTATAAAAAACCACCTAAGCTCGAAGTTTTAAAAGGAATACGAACAATTTACAAACATACAACTTGCTTAACAACCCTTCCATGTGACATGCCAAATTCGGTCATGACATTTCGGCCGGGTTTAGGGTGTTACATTTGTGGTATCAGAGCCAGGTTACAAAACTCGGCTGTGTAATGGGTTTGGAAAAACGTTTTTCAAAAGTTAGTTGAAAATGGTTTTGAAAACATATGTCTTTTTAAAGATGTGGCACTCGAGTATCCGGC
The DNA here is from genome assembly GCA_025506655.1 of Gossypium rotundifolium. Lineage (NCBI taxonomy): Eukaryota > Viridiplantae > Streptophyta > Magnoliopsida > Malvales > Malvaceae > Gossypium > Gossypium rotundifolium. Next base: position 42,415,553 of record CP106729.1, on the reverse strand, counting down.
ACCAAACCCGTAAGTATTTTGATTTTGTTTAATAATATGATGAAGTGATTTTAGAAAAACTATTAGAGTTAGTATATCGAGATTGTTAGCTAAGATTTTAGAGACTAAGACATTGGGAAGTTCGATCTGCTAGAACAACTCTTATATTTGCTTTACATAAGACATTTGTTAATAAACATCGAATTATATACTAATTCATACAATTTATAATCAGATTAATTTGATCTAGCAAACATGAGCACTAGAGGATGTGGATGCGGTAGACGTGGCTGAGGTAGAGGCCGAGGTACTGTGGTTGGGTCTGAGGAATCTTGGCACATGCCTGAAATGGAAGCACCTACATCATCGGTGACCGAGACGGGGTCCCATAATCGAGCTGGACTGGACAACGCTTTGTCCCATGCTATGCTAAGAGTTTTGGAATGGGTTGCTGGGGCAAGTACGGGATCAATAGCTCAAAAATCTATTCTGAGCGACTTCGGGCAAACGGAGATGAGGTTTTTAGGGGCATTTCTGGTGTGGCCCAAAATGTAGTTGAATCTTGGTCAAGCAGTTGAATGAATTATGGATGACCGGATCGCAGAGAGAGAAAAAGCGAAGGAGCCGTGTCCCTCTTACGAGATGAGGCATACCAGTGGTGGCTCACAGTGAGGGAAGGTACTCCAACGGATCATATCACCCGGGGCTTCTTTAAAATAGCGTTTCAGGGAAAATATGTCGGGGAAAGTTATGTGCATGCCCAAAGGAAAGCATTTCTGAATTTGGTTCAAGGGAACAAATCTGTAGCAGAATATGAAGCGGAGTTCCTGCGCTTAAGTCGTTATGCTTAGGGTATAGTCGCAGTCGATTATAAGTGTTGTATACTGTTCAAGGATGGTTTACGGGATGAGTTGCGAGAACTGATAGCTCCACAGTGGGAAAGAGATTTTTCCATTCTGGTTGAGAAAGTAAAAATCACCGAAGAAGTGAAATGTTCTGAGAGGCAGAACCGGGATAAGGAGAAGGGCAAGAGTAAGAGAGGTTTTGGGACGTCAGGTTCTTCTGAGGGTTTCCAAAAAAGGCCTAGGTTGGATGGGTCAGCTCGAGCTATGATGCCAGTTGCTATTGGTCAGTTGCGACCTTATGCATAGTGCGGGAGAACACATCCGGGGAAGTGTTGGAGAAGAATTGAAGGATGTTTCAAATATGGATCTAGGGACCATCTGATAAAGGACTATCCACAGGAGCTGGCAGAACTAAAAGCTCAGATCCAAGAGTTCTTGGATCGAGGTTTTATCATACCAAGTGTATCTCCGTGGGGAGTGTCGATTTTTTTGTGAAGAAAAAGGATGGGTCGATGCGTATGTGCATTGACTATCGTCAGTTGAACAAATTGACAATTAAGAACAAATACTCACTACCAAGGATTGACGACTTGTTTGATCAGCTGCGAGGATCTTCAGTTTTCTCGAGGATAGATTTGAGATCGGGGTACCATCAGTTGAGGGTCAAGGAGGTGGATATTCACAAGACTTCTTTTCGAACTCGTTATGGGCATTTCAAGTTCCTAGTGATGCCATTCGGGTTGACTAATGTACCGGCCACTTTTATGGACATGATGAATTGGGTCTTCCAACCCTATCTAGATCGGTTTGTGGTAGTGTTCCTAGACGACATTTTGGTGTACTCCAGAATAGAGGAGGAGCATGATTCACATCTTCGTGTGGTGCTGCAAATATTGAGAGGGAAGCAGCTATATGCCAAATTCAGTAAGTGTAAATTTTGGCTGAAGGAAGTGACCTTTTTGCGGCATGTTGTTTCTGCCGAGGGGATTAGGGTTGATCCTCGAAAGATCGAAGTTGTATTAGATTGGAAAACACCAAAGTCAGTGTCAGAAATTTGAAGTTTGTTGGGTTTGGCTGGGTACTACAGAAGGTTTGTTGAGGGGTTTTCATTGATTGTTGCACCTTTAACCAAGTTATTGTGAAAAGGAGTACTATTTGTTTGGGCCGATAAACAATAGGAAAGTTTTGAAAAGTTAAAGAAGATTCTGACTGAGGCACCAGTATTGATTCAGCCTGAGGCTGGGAGGGAATTTGTCATCTACTGTGATGCATCGCACACATGTTTCGGTTATGTGTTAATACAAGAAAGGAAGGTGGTAGCATATGCATCTCGTCAACTAAGGCCGCATGAGATGAACTATCCCACTCATGATTTGGAATTAGTTGCAGTACTATTTGCCCTAAAGATATGGAGACACTATCTGTACGGAGAAAAGTCGGTTATCTATACGGACCATAAGAGTCTAAAATATCTCCTTACCCAGAAGGAGCTAAATTTAAGACAATGAAGGTGGATAGAGTTGCTGAAAGATTATGACTGCTCGATTGAGTATCACCCAAGTAAAGCCAACGTGGTGTCGATGCGTTGAGTCATAAGGTGATATCAAATTTGAGAGTAATGTTTGCTCATCTCAGCCTTTACGAAGATGGCAGCTTGTTAGCGGAACTTCAAGTGAAGTCGACATGGGTAGGTCAGATTAAAGAGAAGCAATCGTTGGGTTCTCGACTTCAGCAAGTGGAAAATGGGTAGGCAGTGGATTTTGGGTTGAACAGTGAAGGGGTGCTATGTTTTCGTGGAAGAATTTGTGTACCAAAGAACTTTGAGTTGAGGCAGATGATTCTGCGAGAAGCACATAGTAGCCCATACGCTATACATCCCGGTGGAAGCAAGATGTATCGAGACCTGCGGGAACTGTATTGGTGACCTGGTCTGAAATGAAAAGTTACCAAGTTTGTGAGTAAGTGTTTGACATGCCAGCAAGTGAAGGCGGAACATCAGTTGCCTTCGTGGTTGCTGCAACCGATGAAGATTCCATTTTGGAAGTGGGAGAGGATAATGATGAATTTTGTTAGTGGGATACCCCTAACACCTACTAAGAAAGATTTAGTGTGGGTAATCATTGATCGGTTGATTAAGTCTGCATACTTTATACCGGTTCATACCGACTATTCGTTACAAAAGTTGGCTAAGCTGTATGTGGCAAAAATTATGAGGTTGCATGAGGTACTGGTGTCTAGCATATCAGATAAGGACCCTAGATTTACATCTCGGTTCTAAAAGGCATTACATGTAGCTTTGGGTACAAGGTTAGATTTCAACACAGCGTTCCACCCACAGGCTGATGGTTAGTCGAAAAGGGTACTTCACATTCTGGAAGACATGTTAAAGGGCTGTGTGATTGACTTCAAGGGTAGTTGGGAAGATTATCTGCCGTTGGCAGAATTTGCTTACAATAACAACTATCAATCCAACTTTCAAATGGCACCCAACGAGGCGTTGTAAGGTCGCAGGTGTCATACCCTTACCTGTTGGACAGAGTTAGGTGAGCGACAGTTGCTGGGTCCGAAATTGATTTTAGAAACGGAGGAAAAGGTTAAGCTGATTCGGGATCGGTTAAAAGAAGCTTTTGATAGGTAGAAATCTTATACAGATCTAAAAGCGTAGGGAGGTTGAATTTATAGTGGGGGATCATGTCTTCTTAAAGGTCTCACCTTGGAAGATGGTTGTAAGATTTGGACTGAAGGGCAAGTTGAGCCCCAGATTCATCGGCCCTTATCGGGTGTTGAAACGTGTTGGACCAGTTGCTTATCAACTTGAATTACCCCTAGAATTAAGTCAGATACATAATATCTTCCATGTTTCATTGTTGAGGAGCTACCGTTCAGATCCATCTTACATAGTGCCGGTGGAAGAAATTGAGGCAAGACCTGATCTGTCTTTTGAAGAAGAGCCAGTACAGATTTTAGATCGAGATGTTAAGGATTGAGGAGAAAATCGGTTCCATTGGTCAAAGTGTTGTGGTGTAATCACTGTTCAGAGGAAGCCACGTGGGAGCCGGAGGAGGCGATGCGACTGCAATACCCTCACCACTTTTAATCAAGTAAATTTTGAGGTCAAAATTTCTTTAAGGGGGTAGAACTGTAACATCCTAAAAATAGAGGTCTGGCATTTTTGTGTTATTGCATGCGTTTAGCTCATTTAGCTTGTTGTTTGGGTGTGTTTGGGGGTCTTGGGGAGGCTCGGGTTCGAGCCAAAGCTTTGGTAAAATTTTGCTTTTTGGGCACTTAAGGGGGGAGAGCTAGTGAAAGTAGGCCTTAAGAATAATTGTTGTGTCTAGGTGGCACAAGTAGCAAGGTGGCCTAGTGGTTGGCGTCTCAGGGGAGCATGGAAGGGGTAGAGTGTTCGAATCCCATCTGCTGCAACAATGAGCTTTACTTTTGTGTCCAAGGTTGAGAGGTGGTGGAGTAGGCGTGGGACTCTACCAAAGAGAAGTTGAATTGGTCAAACGGGTTTAAATGAATGGTGTAGAGGAGATTGAGGAGTGAGACTTAGTCAACCATTTCAAATGGTGGATGTAGAGTGAGTGGGGGAGGAAATCAAGGATAGAATCGTGGGAGTGGGTGTGTGAAGTGTTTGGCTGTAAGTGGGAGAGGTGCTTAGGGAGCATTTTCGATTTTTGCTAGTGTATGGGTGCCGTTCTTCAAGGGACATTTTAGAGAGTAGAATTGAAACCCATTTTGGGAAGTCTTTCTTTTTCTTTTGCATTTTCGGTCTTTTGCTTCACTTTTTCTTTACCAAACACAACACACCCTTATTTCTTCTCTTTTTCTTTTTCTTTTCAAGCAATTTCGTTACTTGCTGATTACTTGAGCAGTATTAGTCAACTTGTTTTCCTAACCTTTCCTTGCTATAGCCGAATCTCTCCAACATTTCATCTCTTTTCTCTAGCCGAATTATTTACTTCTCCTCTTGATCGAATCATCTCTCACACCCTTCCATTTTCTTTGTTTTCCTTATACCATAGCCAAATTCTCTTCTAGCCTTTTTCTCTTCTTTTAGTCGAACCTCTTCTACATTTATCAAGGCCACTTGAGTTCTCTATTGATATTTCATTCAGTATAGCCTTCATGATCAAGTATTCTCTTTAGCCTTCATGATCAAGTATTCTCTTTCTCTTCATTAAATCGGTTTGCCTTTATTTTTACCTTTTTCCATTTTGCTATAACCTAAGGCGTGGTGTTATTTTGATCTTGGAATCCTGTTTCTTTCAGTTTTGGGGTCGAAGGTATGCACTCATTCCTTGTTTGAATCATTTGAAATCATAAGCTGAATCCATGGAAGGTCTATTCCTCGCTGATCAAGGCCGATCGTTGCAGGGATCAAGCAACTCTCTTCTTTGCTCATTAATCTTTCGGACTTCGGGAAGTGGTGGTAAAGGATAACTAGTCTAAGGGGGTTGCGTTAAGGGAGCCCAAGGGGAGTGGACTCGTAGCCTCTGCTCCTAGGTTCAAATGGCATAGGGTGTCAGTGATTCGGGATTTCCTGCTGAGTTGTGGAAGGGAGTCAACATCCGATTCGGATAAGCAAATCATAGTTGTTCGAGATAGTGAAGGTGACGTCGACCGGGAGTGTCTAATTCTCCACGTAATCAGGTGTGTAATATCACACCTTTATCTATTTTGTTTTGTATTATTCTGTGTGTTGGCTAAAAGCTGAATTGCCTTAACGGGTAGTGAGTGAGTTTGTAA